>JADLZN010005500.1:24660-225932 GCA_018155175.1 Sinocyclocheilus anophthalmus | reverse complement strand
GGGTAGGACACATAGCTGTGACAAATATTGTCTCTGGGAATGATTTTATCTCGTAATACAACATTTATAAATGCCTTGAACAGATAACAGCTTAAGCCACTGTAAGCTCCGACCAAATCTCTTTTCTGTTAGTAATGGTCAGGAGCAAAATAATGCTTATTTGTGCCGTGAGGGTTATGCATTTGGATTATGTTTCATATGTTCTCTCAAGATTCACAGTCCTGTAGGAGTTATTAACCTAGAGAGAGACTGGATACGCAGAGCGAAGCTGCAGTCTGTGTATTTTGGCATTGCTCAGTAGGTTTTTCAGCACACTTGGTTACAGCACATTAAACCTCAGCATAGAGTGATGGCCAGATTCACTGCTGCAAACATCTACAGTGGAAAAAAAGGCAGAGAAAGGTGAAAATGTGATTTCTCTTCTTATCCGCCTTATTCTGGAAGTTTCCAACCTTTTCTTTTTTTATCACCTGCTGACGACTTCTGACTTCGAACCATGGCTTATTGTGTTCAAAGTAAGAGACAAATAATGTGACAGTTGGTATAAACTTGGCATGCAGTTGGAATACTAAAACTCCAGGTTTATTTTTCAAATACAATGGCGTTTAAAAATTTGGAATCACTAAGATTTTTAAAACGAAATGAATGTTTTGTTTTGTTTTTAGCAAGGATGCATTAAATTACTGTCAAGCAATATTTACATTGTTAACACAAAAGTGGATTTCAAATGAACGATGTTTTTTATTCAAAAGAATCCTGGAAAAAAAGTCCATGTCCATTCTGCGAAAATACCGTTGCCTCATAGGGGAGATGTGATGGAGGTTAGGGTTTCAACAACCTCGGTTGAGAGACTGGAAGCTATGAGTTGTGCCTCCTCAGATGCCACACCCACAGCTTCCACAGCTCCGTGCGGGGGTGACAGATCGTGCCCTCCGCATGTGAGAGGAGATCTCTCCTGACGGGAAGCTCCCATAGAGTCCACCAACAGAGGGAAGAAAAGGAAACAGGTCCGAGACCCATACTCGGCCCGGCCAGAACGGGGCTACTAGTAGCAGAAGGACCCCGTACCGGCGCACTCTCTCCAGAACTCCCGCGTGAAGCAGAAAAAATCGGCGGAGGAGGAGACGGAAAGGCGGTACAGCAAGAAGCTCGGCCACGGTCTGTAACAATGGCCTCCAGCCCCCCAGTGGAGACTGGATGAGCAGAGAGAACCAGACCGGGGGACGTCGGATATTAATATGAGCGCAACAGGCCACCTGAGCTGGCCAAACACTCTCCAACTGCTTCACCACCTCGGGGGGGAAGCATCCATTTCCCCGGGGCCTCAGCCCCCGGCCTCAGGGGACAGGAGGTTGCTCCCTATGAGGATGCCAGGAATGGAACTGCTCCAGCGAGAGGAGTTTGCCTGGGGACCACACAAGATATCTGGTGCGCCAGCTTGTACAAGGGGCGTGAACGCAGAACTCCTTGGTGGTTGATGTAAGAGACCACCGTTGTTTTGTTACCAACACATGGTGACCTCTTAGGTTTGGGAGAACTCGAAACATGGCCAGCATCTCCAGAAAATTGATATGCCACGTCAGATGGCGACTATTCCACAGACCGCGGGCAGGGTGGCCACGCATGACCGCACCTCCACCGGTGAGGGATGCATCCATCGCTAGCATACGCGGCGACAAGGAGCTCCCAGCACCGGGCCCCGAGACAAGAACCAAGGTTTCCTCCACATGTCTAAGGCCCGTAAGCACCGCCGCGTGACCTTGAGCATGCAAAGCAGATTTCCCCTCAGGGAGAACCCCTTGGTCACCACTGTAGGGGTCTCATGTACAGAAGGCCAAGATGTCTATCACGTGGACAGCAGCTGTCATAAGCACAAAGCGGCCTGGAAAAACTGCTTGAAAGTGAAGTGACCGGCCTTCAGTCTTACTCGCGACTGGAGTGTGAGGATCAACCGATCGAGCAGACAGGAGAACATCCATCCGCTGTGGTCGTCGAATCTGAGCACACCACGCCCGATAGAAGTAAGTTCTCGTAGGAGAAAGCACATTTTCTTTGCGTTTAGTCTTAACCCCAGCTTTCTGATGTGGGCGAGAACGACATATCGATGTCGAACCGCCATCCGCTCTGCCTGAGCTAATATCAACCAATCGTCGAAGTGGTTGAGTCGTGAAAGTGTGGGGTGAGAGTGCAAAGCCTAAGGAAGAACCAGTATTGGTAGGCTTTTGCCCCAAAAACGAACCTCAGGAACGTCCTGTGATGAGGAAGGATGAAGACATGGGATAAATATGCGTTTTCCGACGAATCGGACAAACCAGTCCTCGGAATCTGAGTACTGAGACACGACTTGTTCGAGTGTGAGCATTGCTGCAAACTTCGTACACGTGGATCGAACAGGTTAATTAGGCGCAAGATCTAAAATGACGGAATGCAACCCCTACCCCCATCATTCTTCGGACAAGAAGTACCGGCTCTGTAGATAGAACCCGGAGAGTCTGTCTGTGCGTGAGGGACCACCTCGATGGCCCCTTCCAGTTGAAGAGGGAGTAACTACGATGTGTCAATAGCCCGATGACTGATGGGATACTCCACTCAGCGTGGGGTGAACTCCGTTGAAGCGCGGCAGGTACGAGAAACCGAATGGGTTCCGTAGCCCTTTTCTACAGTCCGCGGTACCCATTGATATACATTTGGCGTAGAGATACACGCTCTAAAATAAATTCTAATACGGAATCAGTCTCCGAGACTGATTCCTGGTGGCCCAGAACGGCTAGTTCGCGTGTCCTTGAAGCGTCTGCACAAAGACAGGGGGAGAAGGAAATAGCTGCCTGGGGACCTCCGCAAGAAGGCACCGACGTAGACTCTCAGTGACGCTACATTGCGGGCGGAAACTGAGAGAAGCGCTCGCATGAGACCGCTGCGCCCTGGAACACCAGCAGATCGATCGCCCGAGGGCACTGGGGGAGATGGGCACCGTGTAATGCGGTTTGAACCTCTCTTCCCCAGAGGGGCTTGCCTTCCGAGGTCCTGAGCCACAGCATCAGGTCTCTCATAGCTGAAGTCTCCTATTGATAACGACGGCCCTCAGACCCACGTCGTTTGCTAGGAAGACTAGACACCAGCCTGCCGGGGCAGGACCCATCGTAGCTACCTCCGTAGAGGTAGCGTGCCTCTTAGTACCGCTACGTTTCCGGGCGGTAACTGGGAGAAGCGCTCGCCGGAGACCGCTGCACCATGGAACACGGCAGGGTTGGCAGACCGACCTCCGGAGGGCACTGAGGAGAGACGGGCACCATGTAATGTGGTGTACATCGCTCTTCCACAGAGGGAGTTGGCCCTCAAAAAGTCCTAGGGCCTTAGGCGTCAGGACATTTACGACGGAGACTATCCAGCGAGAATGACCGTCAGCAGAACCCCCTTCCGCTATAAGTCTTCGGCCTGGGAGTGCCACTGTAACTCTAGACTCTGCGGAGTACAAGAAGTGACGCCCCCAGAATGAGGAGCTGGAACACGGTAGGTTGGGACTGCTCCCGCCCAGCAGCCCCTGCTAACCGTCTCAACCTCCTCAGAGGAAGAGAGGTAAGCACGTGCTCTCACTCGAGAAGTTTTTTATCCCAAGAGCCCCTGTATATCTAGCTTCTCATAGTTTGATAAATACTTCATTTTATTCCTCAGATTTAAATGCAATCAAACAACCAGACGAGCAAATATGGTCTAGTGTAGTAAGAATCACATCAAAAACCGAAATGATGTAATATATGCGCTGCGCGCGAGCTATTGCCTAGTCACTGATCAACAGCAATCTCTTGACAAACAAACACGAGCTTGAAATCTAGCGCACATGGGTGGAGATAGGAAGAGAGCCGTCTCCAGAAACCCGTACTGCTAGATTAATGAGAGATCTCAGACATTCTGAGTCGCCGCAGGCTGCGCTCAGGCAGCAGCGCAGCCCGACCGCAATGCAAGATCCAGCACGGGAACACTCATAGGAGTGTCTCCGCGAGAGGTGGATGCGTTTAAAGCGGGGCAGAGAAAAAAAATAAAATAAAACCCACCAATCCGCCACGACTGCGCCCGGCGTGAGCTCGCTATCCCTATAATGATGTCATTATAATATAAGAATAAGGCATAATATTGTTTGTTGGGCAACTGGCGAGATCTGAAGCCCTCCGGATCAATCTCTCGGAGTAAAGAGAAGGCGTACAAGCGCGGCCCTCTCCCGGGGGGAAGTACCGCAGCGGCGGGCTTCCGAACCGATGAGCGGTCACGGATCTGGTGATTAGCAAGATCCATACGCGGGAACCCCCGGACAGCCGCAGGAATCCGCTCCTCGGCGAAAGCGGGGCCGGCACCGCGAGGAGCTAGTGAAAGTCTCCTCAAAGAGAGCCCTCTGGACCGACGCAAGGCAAAGTAACAACTATGTTCGTGCCCGCAACAACGCACCGGCTGGGTGGTCCCCACTAGGGATTATAACATATCTTTGGGAAGGGCAGCAGGCGACCCAAACTACAACGTGGCTGCTATCGCCCGTGACATGCTTTGTCCTTGCGATGATTAGACTAGCTGTGAAGCGTATAGACTTTTGACAGGCAACAATACAAGACTGACACACACAGAAGCGCTTCGCCTGAACTGACAAGAAAGCTGCCGCTGGCTACGCCGCACGTGCTTTTACGTCAGGTCATGATGTCATCCGCGTACGTTCCCGCTCAGCATTGGATGATTTCCCATGTGATTCAGCAGCGGGGTCACTGAAGGGTTCCCCTAGACGTTCGCGACGCAGCGCGAGTTCCTGAAGAGGAACAGTAATATTGTGAAATATTATTGCCATTTAAAAGACCACTTTCTACTTTAATAATTTTAAAGGTAATTCTTCCTGTGAGTGCAAAGCGAATTTTAGCCGGCGTACTCCAGTGTCACATGACCTTCAGAAATCTTCTAATCATGCTATTTCTTGTTATCGTCGACAACAGTTGTGCTGCGAATATTTTTGTGGAAAAATGTTGATCCATTTGGTAAAAAAGCAAATACCCTGTTTATTTATATTTTCTCAATTTGTCCTAAAAGACGTTATAAAAGTAGAGCTGACTGACATTTCACTGCCTTTAGCAGACAGACGATGAGCAGCTGCGTCACTCCCTTATTTTGAACCGAATATTGACCATGCAGGTCAAAGTCCAGTGTTTTATGAACACACTCAATCTGACCTTCCGTCATTCAAGGCATGATTGCTTTTATTCGTTCTTTACAAGAGAAGAACAAGCTAACAAAGAAGGAATAACATTGAGATAAATTGAAAAGGTGCATGTGAGAGACATAAAAAGAACCACAGAAAAGAAAACTCATGCGGATATGAATGTGAATGAATGGCAAATGTCAGCAGGAGAGAAACGGCTGACATGCTGTAATGCTCCTGTTGCTTGTGTGCTGTCTGATAACACTGGGCGGAGGGGTGTGTAACAACTCTAGATGCGGCGCTACATGTTAAAACACAGACGGCAATATTAATACAGCCAGGATGTCTGGTTTATGTAAACAAAGTAGACTGATCTGGGCCATATTATGGATTCTCCATCATTAAATGCAGTCTTAAAGGAATGGTTCAACCAAATTTAAATCTGGTAATCATCTACTTACTTTTGTTTTATGTTTCTGTGAACAATAGACTATACTTCATAATACTTTTTGAAGCTTGACAGCCACTCATGTCACCATTCTGCTAAATAACTCAATTGGTCTTCCATTGAAAAAAATGCTTGTTCAAGGGTGAGCAGATTAAATAAGTTATCAATTGTTTCTTCAAAATCCTTTTTTTTTGGGATGGAATGATGCTTTCAAGCTTCGAAACACCAAAAGTATTACATTACACATTAGTTTTATGCGAAAGTATTACATTATACATTAGATTAAATGCTGTAAATGAGTCAGAACTGAATCAAGTTTGGTTTTATGAACCAAATCATTGAAAAGATTGGCCTCTAAGGACAATACTATTTTACCTATTAAGTGCAAAGGATGTATAGGTTTCAAAAAGACCCTGGAGAGTACACGAGTACCATAAACCATTCAGGGCACTTTACGTGTTGTATGTCCATTTGAAAATAAGGTCCATTATTAATACAGTGGGGCAAAAAGTATTTAGTCAACCACCAATTGAGCAAGTTCTCCCACTTAAAAAGATAATAATTTTCATCATAGGTATACCTCAAATAAGAGAGACAAAATGAGAAAAAAAATCCAGAAAATAACATTGTAGGATTTTTAAAGAATTAATTGGTCAATTCCTCGGTAAAATAAGTATTTGGTCAACTACAAACAAGCAAGATTTCTGGCTCTCACAGATTTGTAACTTCTTCTTTAAGAGGCTCCTGTGTCCTCCACTCGTTACCTGTATTAAATGGCATCTGTTTGAACTCGTTATCAATATAAAAGACACCTGTCCACAACCTCCAACAGTCACACTCCAAACTCCACCATAGACAAGACCAAAGAGCTGTCAAAGGACAACAGAAAAAAAATTGTAGACCTGCACCAGGCTGGGAAAGACTGAATCTGCAATAGGTAAGCAGCTTGGTGTGAAGAAATCAACTGTGGGAGCAATTATAGAAAATGGAAGACATACAAGACCACTGATTATCCCCCTGGCTCTGGGGCTCCACGCAAGATCTCACCCCGTGGGGTCAAAAAGGATCCCCGAACCACACGGGGGGACCTAGTGAATGACTGCTGAGAGCTGGGACCAAAGTAAAAAAGGCTACCATCAGTAACACACTGCGCCGCCAGGGACAAAAAATCCTGCATTGCCAGACGTGTCCCCCTGCTTAAGCAAGTACATGTCCAGGCCCGTCTGAAGTTTGCTAGAGAGCAGTTGGATGATCCAGAAGAGGACTGGGAGAATGTCATATGGTCAGATGAAAACAAAATATAACTTTTTGGTAAAAACTCAACTTTCGTGTTTGGAGGAGAAAGAATGCTGAGATGCATCCAAAGAACACCATACCTACTGTGAGATCGGGGTGGAAAACATCTGTTGGGCTGTTTTCTGCAAAGGGACAGGACGAAATCCGTGTAAACGAAAGAATGATTGGGGCCATGTATCGTGAGATTTTGAGTTAAAACCTCCTTCCATCAGCAAGGGCAATGAAGATGAAACGTGGCTGGGTCTTTCAGCTTGACAATGATCCCAAACACACTGCCCGGGCAAAGAAGGAGTGGCTTCGTTAGAAGCATTTCAAGGTCCTGGAGTGGTCTAGCCAGTCTCCAGATCTCAACCCCCTAGAAAATCTTTGGAGGGAGTTGAAAATCCTTGTTGCCCAGCGACAGCCCCAAAACATTACTAATCTAGAGGAGATCTGCATGGAGGAATTGGCCAAAATACCAGCAAAAGTGTGTGAAAACCTCGTGAAGACTTACAGAAAACGTTTGACCTCTGTCATTGCAACAAAGGGTATATAACAAAGTATTAAGACCAAATACTTATTTTCCACCATAATTCCACCTACAATGTGATTTTCTGGATTTTTTCCCTCATTTTGTCCTCATAGTTGAGGTATACCTATGATGAAATTTACAGGCCTCTCTCATCTTTTTAATTTGGAGAACTTGCACAATTGGTGGCTGATTAAATACTTTTTTGCCCCACTGTATAATATATATATATATATATATCATGCAACGTGAATGGAAAAGTGTGATTCTTCACAGTCTTCAAAATTTCCCAGTTTGCGTTCCATGGAAGAAAGAAGTCAGATATTTGGGCAGCATAGTGTGAGTAAACAATGACAGATTTCTCATTTCAGGTGAACTATCCCTTTAAAAGACGCAAGTATATAATGATCAAACAATTGCTCTGAAATGATGAATAGCAAGAAAAAAAAAGCACCGCAGGGCAAAATCACTGACTTCGTTGACTGAGGTTACATACTACGCAAGTATTACTCTGACACTGATTAATTAACTGCTAAACTTATTAAAGGAGATGTACTCAAGCCATTAAACACACTGTTCAATGCTTTGTTTGATCTTGTAGCAAAATTATATCTGATGTATGAAATGTATGTCTTACAAAGAGGCCATGGCCTATCATTGCCTTTTGATGTATTATGATGTGTTAGGAGAGGAGAGTCCTCCATAGAGGTACTCCTCTTTTGAGAGAGAGGGTGTAATTACCTCAAATGATCAAGAGAGAGAGAACATAATGCTTGTGAATTCACAATAAAAGCAGAGAAGATAGATACCTCTTTAAAAAGCTCCTCATATTTAAGTACTGTGTTTATGTGGCATTATACAAGCGCCCAGGCTTTTTGTTCTCACCAAGGATTTAAGGACAATTATGACGGCATTATTTTTTGTTGGCTGGCAAATGCAACTTGAATGTGAAATGACTTGATACACGAAGATGTGATGGGTGAAAATGAAACTACAGTGAATAAGTGACATGGTGAAGTGTCAAATGAGACATGCTGCCATCACCAAATGAGACAGAATATCACAACACCTTGCAGTGATGGATGTGACATTTAATTTAACTAATGTAATGTATGTATTATATACTTTTAAGGAAAGCGACTTGCAGTACATACAACATATTTTTATTAGTACATTAGGTGTGCTGATTGGGAATCGAACCCATGACCTTCCTGTGTTCCTAGAACAATGCCCTACCAGTTGAGCTACATGAAACGTATGATGTTACATACTTGTTCTTGTTATTACAGTTCACACAGAATAATGTGTATTTGTTTCATCTACGGCCCTTAACAATTTAGTATTTTCATAGTGGATATGACTTCATAGTGAATAAAACTGCAGGAGTTCATTTAAAGTTCATATGTTAACATGGGTCTCCAAGTTGCCGTTAAAACATTTTCCAACAAACCACCGCAAATGAAAGCTCCTCCATCCCCATTCATCATCTGTACTTCCTCTCTCCTCTCAAAATATTCAACAATCCCCAACACATCAACAAATCTATCCTTCGGTTATAGTATATGTGTTCTCTCTCTCAAGAGTGCACTGCTGTAGATAAACAGCCTTTAATTTGGTTTTACACTTGGAGCACAACCCAGCGTTGATCCACAAAAGCTCTGCGGTGTACTATACGCATAGATCTTACTTGGGAATATTTTTACCCCTAAAGAATTGTGGGAAATGCCTCAATTGACTTCCCCCTAACTGTTGTGTGCTGAAAACATTTAAGAACTTAATGTAACCACAAAACACACTGCATTCAACACTCACTGATATCGACTACGATATCTAAAACTGACTAGTTGGTGGGGTGCCTTACTAGTTAATAGTTAAGGAAAGCTTGTATAACGGGCTGTAAGAATCTTTCGTTATTAGAATAACCAAACGTATGTGCTAAAAGTAGGGGGCTATAAGAGGGAGAATTTAACTATGTGTAGATGACCGGCTATACTAAAAAAACTAATAAAATAATTATTAAAAAAATACTATCATATATGATATGGAAAACCAGATCATAATAAAAAAATCTCCATGAAGCAGAAAAATTAAATGTGACAATAAATAAATAGCAGAATTCAAGTTTTTTTATAAAATTTTTTTTAACTTTTTTATTATTGGCATTTTAATTAAAACATGTATTATGTAATCGGCACTCACACTCCTATAATAATAATAATTTTAATAAAAAACTAAATAAACTGTATAATCACAAATTGTGATAACATATAATGTAACAGTATGAAAACGGTTGTCCAATATAATATCCCCAGTAAAGTGAAAATAATTTAAAATGAATATTAATTTTGAGGCTTCCTAAATATTACATTTAACAGTGGCCAATACATATGCAAAAAAGTACCAACTAATATGGATTAAAAAATCTAATATTGGCCAATTAACAATAGGGTACCAATATATATTCTAACAAAAACAAAACTGCTGCTTATCATACCAAGATTAAGAAAATATATTAGAAATAATTTATGATGTAAACCATCATAATGACCCATCTGTTTGCAGAACTGTACTGTTTGCTTTCTTATTAACTGCACCCTGATGAAAGAAAAGGTGAGAAAAACACTTCCTCACAATGACCCCCTCCTTTGCTAAGACGAGAGCTACAGTTTCTTTTTCATGTTTGTTTTTCACAGCCTTCACTGTGATTTCTCTTTTGACAATGACAGCTGTTCACCACTGATCGCATGGACGTGGTTGCCAGGCATCTGCTGCTGAGATGGAAACAGATTGTTACATATAAATTCAATCTGGGAGCAGCCTCGACCCCTGGGCTTATCATACTTCCACCTCCTGAGATGCGACAAAACACGCATCTCCAGCCTCTCACCATAATGAAGTACAGAAACACCTTGTATGGTGTGAGTGCGCAAAAGAACAGTAATGTCCTATAGCAGCTGGAAATCTATACGATTCACATCTATCACCGAAACATAGAGAAATTAAGTTTAGACATCGATTATTGTTTGATGATGAGCTTGTTCATACGGAGTGCATAATTTCGATCGATGAAAAGACCCACTGTGCATAATTATTGCCTATAGAAAAGCTGTTCTTCAAAGCATATCATCAAATCAGTTGTCATTGATGGAGACAGGGCTCTAGCTGAGAGCAGCAGGTTGGCTTGGCACTGTAAAGTCATTACTTGATATTTCACAGAGCCGGTGTAGGCAGCAAAGTCCTACGTGGCAAGGGAGACAAGGGAGAAAGTGGCAGAGAAAAAGCAAAAAGCATTTTCCAAAGCATGGAAAATATGGAAAACCCAACAAACTGCAAATAAACAAGCAGAGATCTACCAAGTAATCATACCCAGAAAGGCTCATGGGTGTCGAAGGATTTCAATAGGTGCCAAATACATATGTGAGCAATGATCTAAAACTTTAAAGGGGTCATATGATGTTGCTAAAAAGAGGTTTAAGGTTCAAAAAACACATTATTTTCCACAAACTGTACATTATTGTTGTTCCTCTATGCCCCACCTTTCTGAAACACGTACATTTTTACAAAGCTCATCATTCTGAAAAGTGAGGTGTGCTGTGATTGGCCAGCTATCCAGTGCGTTGTGATTGTCTGATTACCTCAAGTGTGTGACGGAAATGTTACACCCCCCACATACTGTGATGAGCCCTGCGGCGAGCGACGAGACAAAAAACATAAACAGATTACTAAATAGGCATTTGTTGCAGCCAGTGGGGACAAATGTACGGATTAAATGAATATACTGGCTTTTTACGCGTTGGCATCGCGCCCGCGCGCAAACATCAAAACATGTCTGCATTGTCGAGAATACAAACTTTCGTATTTTTACAAAAATTCATTCTGGCAACCACAGCTGCCAAAATTATTTTGTAAAAACTACAGAATTTTTTTTACAGTGTACCCAAGCAAGGAAGAACATCACAATACTGTTTGGCAGTCCTCACGCTGCTAAATGTCATTTATTTTCTCTGGTTTGGAGAATAAATCTCAATTTGTGATGGCAGCAATCTTGTTGTCTTGATGTGGACCTCTATTATTCTCCACCTACATCACAAATGAGTCAGCTAAGAAAACCCACGACATTACATGACAGGCTTAAGTGAAAAAAACATTTTCTTTTTTCATGTGTCATGATGTCATGACTTTTATCTTTGTCATAAGGAAAAAGAAAAAAATAATGATCTTCAATAAATGTAACTATCCGTTTTGTAAAGTGACATTCATGTGATCTCTCAGGAAATCAATAATTACTTAAATAAGAATGCCAAGAAAACAGTAAAATATGTTCTATCACTGTGTTATGCTTATAATTTCATTTAATATGGATTTATGCAATACCTGGAACCTGAATCAAACCCAGGCTTTTCCTTGTGCATGCATTACATTTTGAAAAGCTCCATCCCTGGATCATAGTGCTAAAAACCATAAAAAATCATTTCGTTTTATCATATAAAAATTAATTTAGAACATCAGTCAAACTCTGATTTAGCTTCCCACATGTCAGCGATCCATTTAAATGCAAAACGACAGAGAGAGGATTGATGAAATGTAAATAAGGAAGGTGAAAGGTCAGCCTTCTCAGCCTAAGGCAAACAAGAATGAGGAATGATTAGAGACGATTCGTGTTTTTCTTCACTGATGGAAGCTGTAGGCAGTTAAAGCACATTAACACTGGAGTGAGTTTAGCCACGCTGCAAAACACAGTGCGCTGCCTACATACACAACATTTTAAGGCAGTGGTTCTCAACCTTTTTGACTTCAAGGCTCCCATTTGTTCAAGATAATATTTGAAGTTCCTCCTATCTAAGATATGTACCTCAGGCACTTCTATTGTAAAAGAAATGCATAAAACAAAACATATGATGCAAGTTTTATGTTGTACATCCGGCAGGAATTGTAGGTGGGGGGAATAAATGTACAACGGTCTGTTCCACCCTCAATACCATGATTGAGATGCCCTTGAGCAAGGCACCGAACACCAACTGCTCCCAGGGAGCAATGCAATATTCTAATCATATTTCTAATTTAAACTCACCAGAACTATACACAGATGTTGTGAATTCTTTTAAATAAAATCATGATAAATGCATTTGTTAAATATCTGAATGGCCAACAAGTATTTAACGTGAGAGGTCCATAAAAATGACTTTAACATTAAATGTTAACCCACGATTGTTTAAGATAGAAGGTTTATAGTCTACACAGTATTTAAGCAATAATCAGAGCGTAACTGTAACTAAATTACAGAAAGGAGTAAGCCTTACTTTTAAAATTACAGTAATGCATTACTTAGGCATGCATCACCCAACACTGTGAGGGAATAGTAGATTGGATTTAAATGCAATCTTAAAAATAAAGTTATTTTGTTGGCATCTACTTTTCACATCCATAGAAACTTTCCATTGTACAAAAGGTCAGAGAGTAGAAAAATGTATCTGTACGTTATCAAAATATTCTTCACACTTCACAATCAAAATGGCTTTTGAGGAAAACCATAAGGGTCTGACATTCATCTAGACATTTCACTGCAAACACCTCCATTGGTAACCTTATTTTGTGAGAGGGTCGCATCTCAAAAAACACACTCCAAGCATTTCCCTCTTCAAATTTTCACACTGGATCCAGACACAAACCAGCAGAGAGTACACATAAAGATAAATTAATCAAAATGAGCGTACATGGATATGGCCCTCCGATGAATCATTACGGGTGCTGGTTAATTGAGACAGTCAGAGAGAGGTCTTTACAGTCCAACAACTATCCACTCCACAATACCCTGTCCCTGGAGAACACCAGTGACACACTCCGACCAACCCATTACACACATCTGGCTTTGGAGAGCCTGTAATGGTCCACATCTGTAGAGCGTGCATGCCCAACAGCGAGAGTGATTGAAGAGCATGTATGCACCAGCACACACACGTTGTGCCACGGTCCACATTTGCTGTGTAAGTTAGTACATCATCATCATCGAGCATCCATATGGGCACGGCAACACTTTGTCCCTGTGTCTCGTTTCTTTGGCAACCGTTTACAAGTGTGTTTGGTGAGCCCTTACACAGTGAGGTGAGAAACATCTTAACACGTTTTCAATATGACCGCGTAAAAACATCAGGTGGGATGAAAACGGTCTCTGTAATACGGAGAGATGTTTTTTCAGGGCATGTGCAGTGCACATGATGTAAATTTCATCATCAGTATAGTACACACGTACTGCACGTGCACAGACAGATTTTTCTAAACACGCAAACTCTGTACGATTTCTTTTGCACTAAGTTTGTCCACGAAGTGGACTGACCAGTCCTTTCATAGTCAAAGAAGAAACAGAGGAGATGGAACAACAAACCACTGGAGACCACAAAAACAATAGATGCCTGCATTGACGAGCACTTGCAAAAGGGGGTTAGAAGATACCCGCTCTAGTTAAACTCTAGTTTAACACTAGAACCGCCAGGGGTCGCAGAATACTTAAAAGCGCCAGCGGGTAAATTTTACACACGCACATGACAACTGCATTTATATGACTAAAGAACATATTATTTCACTGTATACACATTATTTCACGGCTTTGTCTTCACAAAGAAGTGTCTAGAGTCATGAAATGATTATGTCTAGTCATCAACTATATTTTTGTCCTGTTGTTTTATGTTCAAGGCTTTTTATGCAGGCTACACTAGTCACTTTTCATAACGGTCAATATTAAGCTAAACAAGCCTGCACTGACAACGAGAATTAGAAGGAAGTAAATACATATTTAGGTGGTGTAACAGGTCATTTTCAATATATATAAATAAATCCATGTATTTAAATTACAAAATGTCTAGAGACAATAATGAGCCATAATAATTCCCACATTGCATGGATGATACGATGACCAAATTCAAGCGCACAGCTGCAGTTTATTTATATCATTTCATAATTTGCATAACAGAAGAACCACAATACACTTCGGGTCATAAAAAAAAAAAGGTTTTATTCATTACATCAGATCTGATTTTTTTTCTTAGGAAACAGGCAGCCAGACTAGAAATAAATGCACACCGGAAGCTAACAATAAAACGATAAAAAATGAAGAATGCAAAAACACAATAAATAATGAATCAGAACACTAGGCGTAAAATTAGGATAAAACGTCTAAATATGATGTATTGATCGCCGTCAGATGCTGAGCCGACAGGGCGCTTTACTTATCTCCCCACCATCAGACTCCATCGCTCATGGCATTTAGTGCTCCTTATACCTCTTCAGCATTCATAAATCACCTTCTTTTACTCATTTTGTCTTTATTTATGAAACTGATAACCACTAATTCAGTGAGTGAAAGGCGTTGCCTAGCAATGTACTATGTTAAAACATAAGCGGCATGAAAATGACAGCGCGAACATACAGGCATTATATAGCGGTAAATTTGACCCGCGCTGGGCTGGCGCTTATAGGTATAAATGCCCTGTTTTTTAATCTGGTTTTATCTATACAGTTTTTAACAGCAGGGGATTGTAAATCACACAATTTTAATAAAAGTCAGAGACTTGAACGTTTTAATAAAAATATTTTATGTACGTTTTAAAAAAAGCCACGGGTAAAATTTACCCAGTGGCGGTTCTAGTGTTAAACGACGTCTAAAAACACATGTCTAGCTAATAACTCTGGAGAGAAAAGCGCACGGATAAAGAGCACGCTTCTAGTACGCATGTTTTGTGAATGCCTTATGAAATAAGTAGGATAGTGTCTGCGAAAGTCTTATGTTGTTAAATGCTTGACAAGTTGTTATCGATCTTTATAAGCCGGCTAATCATTTACCGGGTTGGTTAAACAACAACAAAAACATAAAATAAAAATTTGCGAATAAACATGTTATTAGTCGAAGATGCACCGACGATGAGGCCAGGGATCGGGAATCGACGATTTCCTCATGACGGTGACCGGTCAGTCAGACACTTCCTTCGATTCGAGTCGCGATCGTTTTGTTACCAGCGGCACAGGCCAATAACATCGGTCGCGCATCTCAATATGTCCAACGGACCCTTCTCTCACACACAACACACGTCTACATGTCGCTCAGTTAAATAGATGCGTGTATTGCGCATTAATGGTAGATTCCCCAGGTTCGCGCTGGATACAAACGCTGGGTCATGCGCGCGCCACCACTGATCTGTATTAGTGGAGCGCACAATCCGCGCTCAGTCTCAAACAGCTTTTGAGCCACAAATACCAAAATGAGTGGATAACTGCGCTAAAACTATCAAATACATACAAAATCTGTCAAAATGCCCGTCTTGGTGAGTATCCAGTTAAACACAGTCAGTTTATGAACGTTAAATAGTTGAGAAAGAGAAGCATGTTGTGTAACAGTATATTGGGTCCGTGGATAAACTCTAAAAGGGACCGCAGTCCAATATTCCTGCTGCTGTCTGTCATGTTAATCAAAGAACAAAAGACAAGGAAAATCACTTTCTGCTCTTGACTCCAAACGTTTTATAACTTTAATGGTAAGCATAAATCTGTATAAAATTATTACAATGAAGACTACCGAAATTAAGTAATCAATGTTAAATAACCCTGGATTGTGTTAATTAATAAGGTCGGGAGGAGGCACGATCCGATACATCAATCAGCTGGCACAGGTGGAGCTCGCAGCTATCAGCCTTAAACGCACATATGGTTATAGATACAGCCAACTTACCTCGGTATTTAGTTTTTCGTTGACGTGAGAAGTGATCCAGCATTACGGTTTGTCTTTAGCCATTGTATATACCGAATCAAGCTGTTGTTCCGATACGAGCGACAAAGGACAACTGCGTACCGGCGGAATGTTCTATCGTGTATCCTGCCGCAATTATGGAGTTGATGTCCTTTTTGGTGTAACCAAGACGCAAAACTGCGTAGAGCACCGCAATGAAATTAATCACCTGTCTGTATTAATATTCCTCGCTTTTACCTGTATTTTAAAATTACACATTTAACTCGGATACGACAGAGAAGATGAAAAAGATTTAGATTTTCGTGAACAAGTTTAAACAGTGCCTGCAAGTATAGTGCAAACCGAACCAATAGGGTAGCATAAAGAAAACTATGATTATATTATTAAGTATAGTACAACTAGCCGACCTCATGTGATGTGTGTACTGCTAGGCACCTCTCTCCAAGTCTCTACCAGCTGATGTGCTGCCTGGCTGGCTAGCTGTTTCAATACATACTACTAATTGTGTGGTTAAGAGGAAAAGCATGTCTTTTCGTAATTTTAGGATGTTGTCAGTCGTCATATTTCTCCTGCTACTTCTAACCTCTCTTCCTTTTCAGTGGTCTCCAGCTACCGTAGCACACTAGCGTGAGGCTACCTCTGCAAGCTGTGCAGCATTCCCGAATATCACAAGCCCCATGTGGCCTACAGCTACAGCATCTGAAACAAGTGCAAAGCTGCTTACGCTTGCAACACATGACCTCACATCTCAGTCTTTTCCTCCTGTTACTTCTAATCCTTTTTTTTTTTTTCAGTGGCCTCCAGCTTTTATAGCACACAATAGCATGAGGCTGCCTCTGCATGCTGTGCAGGCTGCACAGGCTCTCCAGCATTTTGCCCCGAATATCACAAGCCCCGTGGCCTACAGCTACAGCAGCTGAAACAAGCACAAAGCTGCTTACGCTTGCAACATATGCCCTCACATCTCAGTCTTTCTGTACTTGTATGCATTTTTCCTTAAGGGACCCCCACCACTCAAAGCTCCTATATCACACACTAGCGTGAGGCTGCCTCTGCTAGTGGTGCAGGCTGTACAGGCTCTACAGGATGTCACAAACCCCACTCCCTTCACGTGGCCTACAGCAGCTGAAGGAGGCGGCCTCCGCATTTCAATTCTCAGAACACACATCTCGGATTCACCCCTTCTAATGCCCTTTCGTTTTAGTGGCCTCTAGCTCCCATAGCAGACACTAACCCGGAAGCCGATTTAAACGTCAGGCTGCCTCTGCTGACAATTGCAGCCCATGCTCCTCTTCCTCATAGCTCCCTATTTCATTCAAAATTACGTTGTCTTCCAGATCAAGTTCCGTCTCCCCTCGAGCTTCAAGATGCAGCAGGCCGTCAGCAAGCCTGGGCCACGCCCCAGACTCGGCTTCTCCTCATACTGCATTGCCTCACTCCTCTTCTCAACTAATCACTGCGGTGCCTTCAGCTACAGCGCTGCACACAAGGTTGCCTGCTGGCAGAGCTTCCCAAACTCAATCGTTAACCTCATTTCTATCTCCGGGGCAGGTTTAGTGTAGAGGCGCCTCGCTAGCCATTCAAGCTCAAGCAAACTTACTCTACCCTCCGTATCCTTGCCTATCAATGGCAGCAGCCCCGCTGCAGAGTTTCCAAGCAGGCAGCATCACCAGCAATGCAAGCTTACTGGCCTACTCCAGTATTTCATTCGACCTATGTCCTACGTGCTTCCCTAAGCACAGAGGCTAATCTGGCGTGATGTCTGACTCCGACAAAGGTTACGTCATCCTATTTTTCCTTCTAACCTTTCCCCAAGATAATTCTCCATTCACAGCAAGTTCCACTATTACCCCACGAATGTGCAGCTCAGTACCAGCCCCCGTGCCTAATACAATTCAAGTCTCAGATTCTGGCAGGAAAATTCAGAGCAATGGCTCCTGAAGGGGACCATCGCACCCCCCCAGTACCTCACTGTTCGCAATCGGCATTCCAAAGCATCCCTTAAAAACACCTCAATGTGTCACCGGTTCGATCTCCAATGCAGTTTCACCCAGCAACATCAATCTTCTTTACTGCTTTGGAGACGATTTAAAGCTTTCAACCCCTCGTAAAAATACCGATTTTACCCTCCTCTTAAATCACATTTTCGTTCTACCTTAAACGGTAAGAACCTCCAAGCCGGTCAATCAAAGGTTATCGAAGCCGGGCAATCACTTTTTTTTCATAAATCATGTACGGTCCCCCCTCTAATGAAAATAAACAATTCAAACCTCTCTTTTGACAACAGGAATTCAGTGCTCTAATCCCCAAGGCAGGGACAGACTTGAGGACAGCAATAATTTCGACATCCTTTTTAAATGTATCACCAGTTCTCCGCACAGGGCCACTCACTCCATACGCTCGTAGACTTACACTATTCATACGGTTTTGTGTTCCGAGAGGCTTGGAATTCACATAACTTCTATAAATCAAATCCAAACCATCTCCTAACCTTCCGTGCGTGACAGCGAAAACTCTATCCTCAAAGGAAAGCCGATCAGGACAAGAGGTCACAAAGTTGGAAATTTTTAACCTCTCGTCACCAATCCAACCGTATCAGGCCGTTTTTCTTACCTATAATTCAGAAGCTCTCAGTCTACATCCCCTCTTGACCCTCTTTTTGTCGATGACTGTAACCACCCCGTCACACGTTTTTGATTTCAAAAACAACTATCCAAACGATATTCAATAAACCTAGTCCAACCAGTCATACCCGTAGAAAGATTTTCCAGCCACTCCTTCCGAATCGGGGCAGTAACTACAGCAGCTAAAAAAGGTATCTCATAGCAGCAGGTCCAAGCTCTCGGTCGATGGTCATCGAACGCCTTCAAGAGCTATATCAGGACCAAAAATTTTCACACAAAGAAAGCCCATCTAAATCTGATCAGTTAAATAAAATTTGATGCTGCCGCTGCAGTGCCCCGCTTAATTTGATACCGCCGCCGCAGTGCACGGCTTAATTTGATACAGCCGCCGCACAGGGCCCACTCATTTGATACTGACACCGCATTGCCCGCTCATTTATACGCCGGGCATTGCCCTGCTTAATGATTAGGCCGACCCTTGCAGGTGCCTGCCATTGGATGCGGCCGCTGCATTGGCCATGCATTTGATGCCGCAGAGCACCGCTGGTCATTGTGCCTCGCGCAGCGCCTGCCTCATTTGAAAGCTGCCGCCGAGAGCCCATGCTCATTGATATCCCTTCGGATGCAGCGAGGCCCTCACCTGGGCTCCTCATTCGGCGACAGGTAGGGCTTGCCATCTGATGCGTAGAGTTGCAGCTTACGTTCAAGCACCGCACGACCCCTCCCAGTTGCCCTGCCGCCTCCTCGCACACCCTACGTTTCTTCATGGCACGCATATTTTTGGGGCCTACTTAGTTTTCTCTCCGGCTGCTGTCCCATGCCATTAACTTCTTTTGGGGAGTTCTCTGGGTTCAGGCTCTCTCCCGAGCTTGGAGCCCTCCCTCTGGACAGCACGCCAAATATGCTACCAATTGCTTAATCACATTATGGTAGGTGACTCGTGGAAATAATGTTTTATAACAGGTCGGGAGGAGATACGATCAGATAAATCAATCGTCTGGCCCAGGGGGACTCGTCAGTAAATCACCTTAACATCAATCGGTGTGCTGTATAGATACAGACAACTACCTCAGTTCACAAAAGTTTGTTCCAGCAATCCGCCTCCACCGCCAACACCTCCTACTATTTCTAAGTTCCTCCCAGTCTTGGTGATGGGGGGGGGGGAGTCTCTGGGTTCGGGCTTTATTGTATATTATTAAGACTTTTTACTTGTGTTTTCTTTATGAAAAAAAACTGGGTGAAGAAAAGTAGATTTTTGTTTGTTAGGCTGTCAACTATAGTTCTTAGCAAGCAATCTGAACGACAAATCGTATCGGCAGATCACACTAACGAAAAATCGTAAATCGGAATCGGCCAAGAAAATTGCAAGAGGTGCATCTCTAGTTTCTAGGCTAATTTCCAGACTTTCTATGTGTGGATTTAATTGCTATGTAAAAGTAATTATGTTGTCAAGTTTATCTAAGCAAAAAAAACATTAAGCGCTTGCAATTCAAATGTTTTAAGTTACTTGGGCTTTAATATGCAAGGATGCATGAATGTTCAGTAAATCAAAGAATGGCGAGTGAATTAAACAGGTATAGCAATTTTCCCAGACTTTTGCGATTGGTTTACATTGCAATTTTGTAAATTAAGTCGCCTTGTTGTCACCAAGTTTATCTAAACACTTATATTAATGACACATTTCTGGCATTACAACACCAAAACCAATATTTGAGGAACAAACTTGATGTGATGTTTTCATGACAGATGGCACCCTTTCACTTACACACTTCAACATTTTGGCATTAAATGCGGTACAAATACTCTAAATTATCATTTCTTGTTTGTATAGACACCCCTGATGGTTGAAACGGTGATAACAATATAACGTTTTGGCATTTTACTGTAAACAAGAAACATGAATGCCAACAGTTTAACAGTACTAACCACAGACGTATTATAGCTGGCAATTGTTAACAAGCCTCCATTGACAATGGTGGCATGTTGTGTTCGGTGCTCATTAGCGGCTGCTTTTAAAATGTCGAAAAAATACTTAATAGAATAATGCTATACACAGTTTCGTAAGAAATGTTTATTTCCAGTCAATTCGCAATTCACCGCCCAATGACAAGTGTGGTGAAAAGTTAATTTTCTACAAGGCTATAGCTCAGTTCCTCTGGGGCCGGTTGAAAGATGGTTGGGTTGAGCAGACGATGAGAAAACGAGGCGAGAGTGAGAGTGAGGGGAGTTCAGGGACCGGTTTTACAGCCAGATAACTCGCCTTCGCTGTGTAAGCCACACACCCCAGTGAGCACTTTACTCTCCATTAAATGACACAAACACTGACCCAGTGCCTGGTTTCTCTCACAATACAGGCTTCTTTACCAGACAATAAGCTCAACATTACAGTCCACTGATGGGAAATCAGTCAGCTAAGTGCCATTGAAAGGATTATTGTGGTTCTCTCGTAAGTACCTTCTCTTTGGAGTCTGTACGTTCAAATAAGAAAGCCACACCTAAAGCACATCAAAATATGAAGGATTGTCGGGTAGAAAAAGCTGTTTTACAGGTGTAAAAGATGACCCTGACAGCAGATCCTGTTCTGGAACAGGCAGTGCAGCGGAATAATGCTGCGAAGACACAAGGAGGATAGGGGAGTGCTGCCAGTTGTAGCTTTGCGTCTCCACACAAGCTCTATTCTGTGACAATCTGGCCACCGCTGACGAATAATGCCCAGAAAATGTGTATATCTGAAACAACAGCATGTCTGTCTGTCAATGCTGAACTCCCAATAGCCACATCAGCCCTCTTTTTCATGGAGTGTTAGATTGCAAGTCCTGTGGAGAGGATGGTTTGTTTGTTTGTTTATTATTGGGTCTTTGGTGCTGACTGCGCTACGCTGTGTTGTCAATGGCCCTACAAACTAGAATAAAGACCGATCTTGACCCAGTAAGGCGATAAAGTTGGAATTATTTGGTGTCACCAATGGGATTTTTGTTCGTGCACGAATTATCAGCCTACCTGACACTTTAAATATTATAGCTCCAATACAAACCTAAATTATTTATTCTGCTAAAAGGGTTCTTTAGGCACGAAAGCGCAATTTCGTCAAAAAAACCCAAACAAACAAAAACAAGCAAACATGTTTGCATGTATCAGCATACTATGCTGATGACAATAATTGTACACAGAGACTCCACAACATGGCCAAGGCATTATCTCTGAGCTTTAGCATCACCGCAAAGGGGCGCTACAGTGGGAATAATACAAATTTAGTTTATTTACCGTCAGTTTTTTCTTTATGACCAACTACTATCAAGGTGCAGTAGCTATTTGAAGAGAATCTTGCTAAGAAAATTAGTTAGTCGCCATCCACAAACCATTCATGGAGCATTTTATGTATACTGCACACAAAATGGCAAGATATTTAAAACAAGCTTTAATCTGATTGGCTAGTTTATACACAACTTTTGGAAGTTATAGATTAAGTCAAGGTTGTGTTTACAAGCTTCCAGGCTGCTACCAATTGCTTCCAAGCAAGAAATGTTGACTAGATTTGACAAAGTTTGTGAGGTTCATGGTACTGAATCTTTGAACAGTTTTGTTTGATGCCTTTAGTAGTATATAAACTCAAGATTTCCTTGAGAACACCTGTTTATTCTACTTTGCTCTAAATTAACACTCAAATTTCAGATATGCCACTTTCAAAAAATTACATTTTGGTCACTTTAAATGCCACTTAGACACATGTGACTGAAACAAAACTCTTTCAAATTTCATTGAAGCTGGCAAAAATGTGGAGATTAATTCGTCCGGCATCCTGACTGTCAGGGATCATGTAAAGGCAGCCAATCAGAACTGAGCCTGGCAGATCGAGAAAGCACTTTCCATTTTTGAGTGGACTGTGGGCTAGTCTAGGAAGCATTTAACTTCAGTGGTTAAGAGCTTAAATCTCCACACTACAGCAACAAACAGATCAGCAACACAGTTTGCAGAGAAAAAATGCTGACCGAAGAGAGATTTGGCAATCTCCTCCACTGACAGACTGATAGCCTACGCTGTGAGGAAATACTTACAACCGATAGAGCGGATTAAAAATAGGCCAATATTACACAGTGTTGATCAGATATCTGAGACCATACTGAAAATCTGGGATTCAAAATTGTAAGGTTTACGTTTTAAAAAAACTGAAAGAAAGAAAGAAAAATTAAGGAAATATGAAGAATAAATATGATTCTGCACTTTTATATAAATAAATAAATGTTAACACACACAACCAACACACACACCACATATATTATTAGAATAGATATTAGGGCTGTCAATCGATTTAGTTAAAATGTGTAACTAAGTAATCACATCCATTTTCTGTGATTGAATCGTGATAACTCGCACCTTAAGAAAGTATCTTTGAACCATTTATCTTTTTCAATGTCATTTTTGTCATCATTTTCTATCTCCAGCAACGTAAACCAAAATGATGAAGACGGATTCTCAAAAACTTTTCCGCAACGCTCTTTTCAAGATATAAATTTAGAGGTCTTCCCAATAAAAGCGACACTTAGCAATCCAAAAGAGACACCAAAAAAAACACGTGATATAAGGAGCCCAATAAGCACAAGAAAGAAAGAAAAATCAGAATTGATCGTATGCGAGTAGATAGAACATTGTGAGGCCGCGATCTCCGAGACTTCACAGAAATGACTGAGCTCGTGTTTCTTAAAAGCAAACCCAAGGAATTATATTCACTAAAACGCAACATGTGGAGTTCTACTGGTCTCTACTGCAATCTTTCTGATATCTGTAATAAGCTGGTTTTTTTCATATTAGCGCTGTTTTTGGACAGTATGTTTGAATGCATTCGCTTATTGGATCATTGGACTGAAAACTTTCCCTGAGTTTAGTGGCTTAAAATGATCTGATCTCAAGCAGAGAATCAAAATTGGGTTAAAGGGTTAGATTAGAAATTGTGCTTTAGTAATTTTGCCTTAATTGCGTTCAATTTTTTAACGCGTTAAGGATTGTAAAATTAACCGCATGCGTTAACGTGTTAACGATGACAGCCCTAAAATAAATAGTAATATCTAGATTATAATACAGTGGTGTGAAAAAGTGACTTCTTATTGTTTTGCATGTTTGTCACACTTAATGTTTCAGATCATCAAACAAATTAAAAAATTTGTCAAAGATAACACAAGTAAACAAAACATGCAGTTTTTAAATGAAAGTTTTTATTATTAAGGGAAAACAAAATCAAAAACTACATGGCTCTGTGTGAAGAAGTGTTTGCCCCCCTGTTAAAAATGTGGTTTATCACACTTGAGTTCAATTTCTCTAGCCACACCCCAGGCCTGATTACTGCCACACCTGTTCGCACTCAAGAAATCTCTTAAATAGGACCTGACAAAGTGAAGTAGACCAAAAGAACCTCAAAAGCTAGACATCATGCCGAGAACCAAAGAAATTCAGAAACAAAAGGAGGGAACGCAAGTAATTGAAGATATATCAGTCTGGAAAGGGTTATTAAGCCATTTCTAAGGCTTTGGGACTTCAGCGAACCACAGTGAGAGCCATTATGCACAAATGGCAAAAACATGGAACAGTAGAGAACCTTCCCAGGAGTGTCCGGCCATCCAAAATTACCCCAAGAGCACAGCGAAGACTCATCCAAGAGGTCACAAAAGATCCCACAACAACATCAGGCCTCACTTGGACTCATGTTAAGGTAACAGTGTTCAATGACTCCACCATAAGAAGAGACTGGGCAAATGTCTGAATGGGCAGAGTCCCAAGACGGAAACGCAGCTGCTGAGCAAAAACATAAGCTCGTCTCAGTTTTAGCCAGAAAACATCTGATGATCCAAGAGTTTTGGGACAATACTCTGTGGACGACGAAACAAAAGATGAACTTTTGGAAAGGGTGTGTCATACGTCTGGCGTAACAGTAAACACGCATTTAAAGAAAAAAGAACATCATACCCACAGTTAAACTATGGTTAGGTGGGGTGTGGATTGTCTGGGCGGTGTTATTGCGGCCAGGCACCTGAGAAAGACTAGCCGTGATAAAGGAAACCATGACTCTGCGTTTACCAAAAAAATCCTGCAAGAGGAGAATGTCCATGCCATCTGTTTGACTCAAGCGAAGGAACTTGCGGTCTGCAGAAGGACAATGATCACCAAAACACACCCACAAGTCCACAGCTGAATGGAATGAAGAAAAACAGAAGTAAGACTTGGGAGGGCCCAGTCAAAGTACTGACTGAATCCTATGAGATGCTGTTGCCTGACTTAAAAAAGTGGTTCGATGCTCGAAACCCCTCGCAATGTGGTGAATACAACAATTCTGCATAGTGAGTTGGACAAAATACTCCACAGCGCTGAACAGACTCATTGCAAGGTATCGCAACGCTTGAATTGCAGTTGTGCTGCTGACGAAGGGTGTAAAAAATAGTATTAGGTTAGGGGGGGGCAAAACAATTTGGTCAACACAGGGCATGGCGTTGGATTTTGTTTTCCCTTAATACTAAAAACCTTCATTTAAAAATGCATGTTGTGTTCACTTGTGTTATATTTTACTAATATTTAAATTAGTTTGATCTAAAACATTAAAGTGTGACAAAAATGCAAAAAAAAAAAGAAATCAGGAAGGGGGCCAACACTTTTTCACAACACTGTGTGTGTGTATATATTATACTTATATGACCTTAACTTATTTCAGATAGTTGCTCCCAGGCAAAATATATCATTGTAATTAGTTGCACTAAAAATAAATCAATTAAAAACAAATAAAGTTAAAAACCTAGCAAAAATAAATACATATAAAGATGGGGCAAACTCCAAAAGATTAACTAAAAAACTTTGACTAATAGTAAATGAAAAAGATTAAACAATTTCAAACAAATTCAATATTAAATAAAAAAATTTAGTTGGCAATGAGAACTTGATGAGCACAATGAATGAATAGAGCAGCAGTGCGTAAATGCGTTTTGGAATGTTGAACTAATTTTAATGTGCCAAGCTGCTTTAAAATCATGACACAAGATGTTAAAAAAGTTAATAAATAAATGAATAAATAAATACATGTTTTACATTGTAAATTGATAAAACATTTTTTTATTTAATTTTAATGAAAAATAAAGGTTAAAATAATAATTAAAAAAATTCTGGTGAATCTCACTCAAACGTTTGAATCTCACTGTATTTGCTAACTGTTGAATATTGGAGCAGAATCTAAACAGAATACCACTTAAAAGGTACTAAAATCAAAGTCCACACAATTGTTCACTTCACATGAGAACAACCCCAGGATTTAAATACACTTGACTGGTCTGTAACTAATTCAAAGCTGAGCGGCTCTTTAGAGATGTATGCATGTGCCTCGCAGGCATAGCATGTGGCACACTTTTCATTGCAGGTAAATGCTGAGCACTCCTCCGGCAAAAACTATCATCTCACTGACAGCCAGACCATTGTCTGTTAGGCGCTTGACACCATAGCAAGTGGAAGAGAGAGAGCAAGATGTGGACAGACAAAAAAAGACTCATGACACAGTGGGAGGCAGGAGATAAGAAACCGCAGCAAAACAGAGGCAGAGGAGAGAGCGAGATACAACACCACAAAGATAGCAAGAAAAAAGAAGGGGAAAAAAATCACAGATGGAGTAAGGTGACAGAAAAGAGAGAAAGAAGACAGACAGGCAGAAAGAGATCTGCAGCTCTCTGGCCCATAGCCAGGCAGGGTGAGGATCAGTCTGTCTCTGACTATGCCAGAAGTCTCCATGAATAATGCAGCCTCATTACTAGGCGTAGTCCTGCCTGTAATCTGCATAGCGGGACCGATTTTACCCCTAGGTTGCTGTTCCGCACAATCACCGCCGGCCTTTGCTTATTTATTTATTTACTTTAGTTCATCAGGACGTGCAGACTTGTAAGATCACAGTCATTTCCTGATGGCTGAGCTCCCCGTGCCGCGCAGACGTGATGCACTGATAAATTACAAGGAGCGCCAACTCATTTCTACATTTATTCTTTCTGTGTGTGCGTGCATTAAAATAGAAAAGATACATGAATGGTCTCATAAAGAAATGTCCTGGATTTCAAAAAGATTACAGTGTGAAATTATATTCAGCATAAAAAAATGAGAGCCATTGAGATTATTTTGTATATTTCGCATACCCAAATTTCCATGATTGCAATCCACAATGAATTTTTTTTTAATTAAAATGTACATAAATTAAAATATATTTATATAAAATTGGCTGATTTCTTTGCAATTCACACTACAGTAGCTACTGAGAATGCTAAAGTGTATTTTCAAGAAATTTTTCAAGAAATTTAAATTGCAAAAGAAAACATAGTCTATATTATAACCAATATACTTTCAAAGTTAAAACAATGTTTTCTGATTTCATATCTTTACGAATTAATTAAAAAAAAAGGGGGCTCCATAAAACCCATAAAGATTAATGGACTTAAATTAAAATATTGGTGTGTAGTTTCGTTTTAATATTTTGTAATATTCACGCATCTTTTTACCTCTTCTTCAGCTCTTTGTGCACACTAGAGACTCATTCCAATATGCTAATTGGAGCTCAAGTAACATTTCTTATTATCTTAAATCTTGAAAACAGTTGAGCTCATTAATATATTTTTTATACTTATACTTATTATGATACTTATTAATGAATAGAGAGTTCAAAAGAACAATGTTTATTTGAAATCGACTTTTAGTCACCATTAAAATTTCTATGTCTCTTCGTCAGAATAAGCTCCTGGCTAATCTAAAAAGTATTAATAAAAATTTAAAAACAAACAAGCTACTATAATTTACGAGTGCTTAGGGAGACACAGCACACCCACAACAAAAGCACACACACACACACACATTTTTCTTACCCAAACAGACTGCTATTTTGTGCACTATAGCAGTCATTTAGCTATGTTTCAGTGCAGAAAACAAACAATGCTATTTACAGTGATATCACTGGCTTAGGGGAAAGTTTGTCATATTTTAAATCTTCTCAAAAGATTAAGTCTCTCAAAGCCTGAGAGCTGAGGTGTAGTGAGTGAGTGAGAGAGTGAGTGTGTCTGTGTGAATTTGTGTGTCAGTATTTCTGTCTGGGTTTGAGGGCTGTAGAACTTCAGGAGCCAGAAGGATTAGTGTGTTTCTTATATATATATAAAAAAAAAACTTCAAAATTGAAATGCACAGCCACTGGATTTGGCCTGGAATGCAAAATGAGTGATTTCATCATTGCCTAAAACGGTTTCAAACATTCCACTCCTACAGAAAAAAGTGAACCTTTGTTTCATAGCAAAAACCTCCCCCTTGGCACAATTTTTGTTTTGTTTTTCAGGTTAAGACAACAGATAAGAGTAAAATGCCAAGAGTTCAACAAAAAGGAAAGAACAGACCTTTCAAAAACCTTCATCCCCTGTGATACTGAGCTACATTCATTGAGCTACATGGCAAACCGTGTTATTTCTTATAGATGTAAAATGAGATTTCCCAGCCGAATTCCTCCACAGATTAAGTGTCCCTCTAAAAATGAATAAGCAAACCTTGAATCTTAGCTTTTCAAACACTGCAGCTAGTCATTGTTAAAAAACAGTTCATCATTTGCTTTGGCCGTTCTGACTGCATACAAAGTATCTTAATAAACACCATTGATTTTCTCCGGCTTTCTCGACCGTCAAGTCTACATATGTATCGATCACAACAGTCGGGTCACAGCACCAGATTTAGAGAAGCTTCACAGGCAACTATCTAATACAGCAAACACCTGTACACTGATAGAAATCAACTGATTATTGATGAACCTCATAGAGAAACAAATCATAGGATGTAGCTCTTACAAAAGAAAAAAGAGGTGGATTAACCTAAAACTTGAAGTTGAAAAACAGCAGTTTCATACGGTAAAAAAAATTAAAAAATTCATTTTCATTTTCAAGATTTTATTTTTATTTTTATGTAATCTAACAAAAAAAAGTCATTTAATGTAACCATCAAGTAGTGTACACATCTAAATAATTTTCAAAAAATTATACAAACATAATTAAACACACGCTCAACTTAGAAGAGGTGTTTTAAGTCAGTGTATGTGTGAACTGAATTTTTTATGTACTGTTAAATAAATTATTAGACAGGACACAAAATGTGCATCATGTCATATGGTTGACAGGGTTTCCATCTGACAAACCAATGGAAATCTGCATGGCCGATCACATGGTCTACCAGGGTTGGCCACAAAGTCAACCTAATAGTCCATCTTGTGCAAGCAGGTCAAAGCTGGTAGAGCACACACACACAAAAAAAGGTCAACATGTTCCAAAAACAAGCTTGACCACCTTAAGCTGGCATGAAAGGGGTTTTCCAACAAGGTTGGGTGATATTTTCGAAAAAATGTCTGGTACAGCCTTCGAAACTGCACGTTTGGTTGCACTCTGAGATTTCAAGATACAAGGGGGCTAATTTCAACATTAGAATTACAGATTTCATGCTAAAAAGGATACTAATTTTGTGATCTCACACTGGTCCATTATAGAAAAAGTGGAGTACTTAACAGGAGAGGGGAGAAATGCAGGAATACTTGCAGAATGACTCCACCTACACATGGTGGGAAAGCGTTTTGCCCATTTATGCCAGTCTAACTCTCTTCACTCATTGTAACCAGTCAGTCCTTGGGTCTGGTGCACCAATCGTCAATGAAATGTAAGACAGTGAATGAGTCGTCTAGGGTTGAAGTGAGGTGGAGCATGATATGAGCGGTTCAGATGGAATAGCAGATGAAATAGCTCAGCCGAGAGTGTGATTTAAAAAGGTTCTGTTCAGAAGGAAATCGGCACCCTGTGTGAGGAAATGACTTGAGAGATTGCACAACACTGGGTTAAAAATGAAAAGAGAAGCTTAAGCTTCTTGGCCGTAACGGCCTCATTTCTATGATCAGGTCACTTGAGTCCCAGATTTCCCAGAGCATTAAACTTGAATATGAATAACTACTTTGTATGGTCTTTTTTCTTGTAACGCAAGCATCGCTATTACAGTTGCTCATACGTAGAATTTGAAGAAACCCCGAAAGTTAAACATCAAACTTGGGTGTGTAACTTATCTCACTACAGAAAAGAATGATATCTAATATCCAGTGGTTTATTTGAGGAAAGGTGCGCTATACTTTTCTAAGTGAGCAGCTTTGTGTGTGTGTGTGTTTTTTTTTTTTTTTTGCCTGATGGATTATAAACATTTAAATAGATAATATTTAAATGAAATATAAAATCTCATAGATTTATATTTTATCATACCTAGAGACCAAGCCATAACACTGCATTTTTGGAGCGTCTTACCACATGGCATCTTTACAAAAACTAACATTGGCTTGTCATAAAATGTTGGCATTTTTATGGAGAGGTACACACTAGGTTTTCCCAGTTTTGTTTTGTTTTATTTGATCATGTGTCTACATTAATTGTGGCTGCACCAAAGACTTGAGATAGAGGACATAAAAAAAATTACTATATTAATGTGCAGGGACTCATACAGTAAATAAGGAACAAATAAAGTAAATATACAAAACTACAAACCCAATTCCAAAAAATTTGGGACACTGTACAAATTGTGAATAAAAAAAAGGAATGGAATAATTTTCAAATCTCATAAACTTATATTTATTCACAATAGAATATAGATAACAGATCAAATGTTGAAAGTGAGACAATTGTATCGAATCAGCTCATGGGAAATATGAATAAATAATCATAACAGTTATAATTAATTATGAATATTTTAGATCCGCTGTAGATATTTAGCGGACCTCTCAGGGTCAACTGTCTTGTCAAATCTAAGAACGTTAATTTCCTGGTTAAGGGAAATAACTTCCTTACTGTACAATTATACAAAAGCTTGTAGCATAAATCTGCATGATTAAGTGTCTCCAGTTATGAGCAAACAATGAACCACGTTAAGTGTGATACAAGTAAGGTTTTATTTTATTTTACTACATAAACACTTAAACTAGTCTAGCATACTACATAAACACTTAAACTTGTCTAACATACTACATAAACACTTAAAATGGTCTAACATACACATATACACACACCACCCGCATACAGTTGGTATAGGAAAGGGTTTAAGCTTAACTCAGTACAGAGAAGAGACATAAGGAAGGAAATTTATGAAACCATTTGCATATTCAGCACATCTAAGCCTTCAGGGATACGTCAGGTTCTTAGTTCAAACACACCTTTGTAAAAAGGTGCAAATTATACCTAATGTATCAATTAATAAGACTAAGTTTGATATTTGCAAGTATGTCTGTCTGAAAGAGATTCTGATGCAATCTTAAGGCCCAAGATCTTGCTGAAGTTGGTTGATGAGAAAGAACAAGTTTGAGTCAGAGGATCTTGGTGAAATAGAAAGGTCGAGGCCGAAAGCCTGGTACAAAACTTAGGATGTCCTCGAGTGCGTTTTTCTCACATCTTCTCAGAATTCAAACAAACCACCGACTGGACGGGTCACATGAAGTACGGCCTTTAAAGTCTGAAAAGATTCACGCCTCTCAAGATGGGCTTGTCCAATGAGGAAGGCCAAAATCCCAAGTGGGAGTTTGGAAATAATGGGGAGTTTTATGACTCTTTGTGTGAAAGCATGGTAATTTGCATATGGAACTTGGATCAAAATTACTAAAGACTCTTAGAACACTAATATGTTGCGTAGGTATAAACATACAATATACACTCTCAATTAGATCATCCGAATACGAATTAATAGAGACCAAAAACGTTATATGTAAGGTTACATGAATGAGTATTTCGATCATAAGCCTGCATAAAACAGTATACACTCTCAAAGACCAAATACACGATGACAATAATATACACAATGACCAGAAGGATACACTGTTCATTCAAAGAAAAGTTTTCCTATTAATTAATTAGAGAAGAGTCAATTTTTACCGTGCATTGTGTCTCTTCCTATGAAAAATGCAGTGAGAGTCTTGCTAAAATTCTTTAGATCGTAAATGTATTTGGTGTCAGTGTTGCTATGGAACCAGGGGCCTGTTCGGCTTCCTGGGGTGTTACAGAGTATTTGTTAAATCTAGCTAACAAAATATATATTGTGTGTTTGAGTGGTCCAGACGCTACAAAATTTTGAAATGTCATGCCAAATATTGGCACATTTTGGATTTCATGAGAGCTACACATTCCAAAAAAGTTGGAACAGGTAGCAATAAGAGGCCGAAAAGTTAAATGTACATATAAAGAACAGCTAGAGGACCAATTTGCAACTTATTATGTAAATTGGCAACATGATTGGGTATAAAAAAAGCCTCTCAGATTGGCAGTGTCTCTCAGAAGTCAAGATGGCAGAGGATCACCAATTCCCCCAATGCTGCGGCGAAAAATAGTGGAGCAATATCAGAAAGGAGTTTCTCAGAGAAAAATTGCAAAGAGTTTGAAGTTATCATCATCTACAGTGCATAATATCATCCAAAGATTCAGAGAAACTGGAACAATCTCTGTGCGTAAGGGTAAAGGCCGGAAAACCATACTGGATGCCCATGATCTTCGGGCCCTTAGACGGCACTGCATCACATACAGGAATGCTACTGTAATGGAAATCACAACATGGGCTCAGGAATACTTCCAGAAAACAATGTCGGTGAACACAATCCACCGTGCCATTCGCCGTTGCCGGCCAAAACTCTATAGGTCAAAAAAAGAAGCCATATCTAAACATGATCCAGAAGCGCAGGCGTTTTCTCTGGGCCAAGGCTCATTTAAAATGGACTGTGGCAAAGTGGAAAACTGTTCTGTGGTCAGACGAATCAAAATTTGAAGTTCTTTTTGGAAAACTGGGAAGCCACATCATCCGGACTAAAGAGGACAAGGACAACCCAAGTTGTTATCAGCGCTCAGTTCAGAAGCCTGCATCTCTGATGGTATGGGGTTGCATGAGTGCGTGTGGCATGGGCACCTTACACATCTGGAAAGGCACCATCAATGCTGAAGGTATATCCAAGTTCTAGAACAACATATGCTCACATCCAGACGTCGTCTCTTTCAGGGAAGACCTTGCATTTTCCAACATGACAATACCAGACCACATACTGCATCAATTACAAAATCAAGGATCCGGGTACTGAAATGGCCAGACTGCAGTCCAGATCTTTCACCCATAGAAAACATTTGGCGCAGCATAAAGAGGAAGATGCGACAAAGAAAACCTAAGACAGTTGAGCAGTCAAAGTTCAAGTAAGTCTGCTTTATTTTCAAGTCTTCCACATGTAACAGCACATACACACTGTAGCGTATCGACCAATCTGACACACTAATTTTATTTGATTTAACAAATCAATTAATCATTAGATTAACAAATCGTCACAGTCACCTCACTTAATAAACTGGATGCCAGGATTTCTGCAGAACACCAGTCCCCCTGGTCACCATGACAACTAATCATGATATCACTGGTTTTATGACCCCCCCCAGGAATGTGAGTAGAATAACCCACTCATTGTCCCCATAGGAGAGGCAGAGCAGAAATGGACCTTTCTACTAATTAATTCATAGGAAAAACCTTCTTTGAATGAACACCCATATTCTTCAGGCCATTGTGTATATTATTGCTGTCTTGTATATTGTCTGTTGTAGTGTATGCTGGTTTATGCATGTTATGATAGACCACTAGTTAATATAACCTCACCTATATTGTTGTGGTCTCTATGAATTATCTTCGGATGATCAACTGAGAGTGCATATTAATGGCTGATACATATGCAAAATATTGAGTACTAAGAATTTTACTAATTTGTGCATCAACCCACGCGAATTACCTATGCGAAATACCATGATTAGAGACAAAAGCGTCATAAAACTCCAGTATTTCCAACCTCCAGCTTGGAATTTCAGCCTTTCTCATTGGTGGGGAGCAACACAAAACAATGCCATTCTTGAGAGGTGGGGTGAATCTCTGCAGGCTTTAAAGGCCACACTTCATGTGACCCGCCCCAGTCGGTGGTTCGGTCAGATGCTAAGATGAAGATGTGAGAAAACGCTTCAGGATACCAAAGCATTGTGCCAGGCCTTTCTTCGGCCTTGACTTTTCCATTCACCGAGATTCTCTGACTCATACTGGTTCTTTTCATCAACTAATTTCCGCAAGATCTTGGGCCTTAAGATTGCATCAGAATCTCTTTCAGACAGACAAGACTTGCAAGTATCAAAATTAGTCTTATTAATTAGGTATCATTTTGCACCTTTTTACAAAGGTGTGTTCGAACTAAGAATCTGACGTATCCCTAAAGGTGTAGATCTGCTGAATATGCAAATGGTTTCATAAATTTCATTCCTTATGTCTCTTTCTGTAGTGAGTTAAACTTTAACCCTTTCCTATACCAACTGTATGTGTGTGTGTGTGTATGTGTATGTTAGACCAGTTTATGAGTTTATGTAGTATGTTAGACTAGTTAAGTGTTTATGTAGTATGTTAGACTAGGTTAAGTGTTTATGTAGTTAAAACTTTACTTGTATCACACTTGATGTGTTCATTTTTTGCTCATAACCGGAGTCAATAATCATGCAGACTTACGTTACAAACTTATAGAATTGTAAAGTAAGAAAGTTATTTCCCTTAACCAGGAAATTAACGTTCTTAGAATTGACAAGACAGTTGACCCTGAGAGGTCAGCTAAATATCTACAGCGGATCTAAAATATTCATAATTAATCATAACTAGTTATGGGAAGTATTCAATATTTCACAGAATGATTCGTTAACAAAACATACAGAGAATTGAAACTGCGTTACTCTCGGACCCTTGTGTGCATACAGATAACATAAATACAGATAGGAACAGATTAAATACAAAATACAAAATAAAACTATACAAATATACAAATAAGGTAAAAAAATATATATAAAGCACAAGGCATATGGCAGATAGAGTGCAACCCAGTAAAGTAAACAACAGTGCAGATATACTGATTGTAGTGCAGATATAATGATTTGTAGTGCAAAAGAGCTTATTTCGACTGATTAAAGTGACAGTGTGTGTGTATTTGGGAGGGGGGGAGTGGGAGAGTCCATCAGAGGGTCAGAGCAACTAGAAGCCTGTATTAGACAAGAATGGGACAACATTCCTATTCCTAAACTTGAGCAACTTGTCTCCTCAGTCCCCAGACGTTTGCAGACTGTTATAAAAAGAAGAGGGGATGCCACACAGTGGTAAACATGGCCTTGTCCCAACTTTTTTGAGATGTGTTGATGCCATGAAATTTAAAATCAACTTATTTTTCCCTTAAAATGATACATTTTCTCAGTTTAAACATTTGATATGTCATCTATGTTGTATTCTGAATAAAATATTGAAATTTGAAACTTCCACATCATTGCATTCTGTTTTTATTCACAATTTGTACAGTGTCCCAACTTTTTTGGAATCGGGTTTGTACTTTTCTTTCAAGAATTTCATTATTTCAATTCATTATGATACATAATTTTGATATCAGGACAGTTGTATCACCAACCTCACAAAAAAAAAAAACATTAGTAAATTGGTCACATTCTCCTATTTTAAAAATGAAGCGGCTTTGATACTTTTAAAAATATTTACAAATTCATAAAATATTAATTTAGGTAAACGTATTTTCTTTTTTTAAAATATCTAACTGGTAAATGGCAGCATTTGATTAGAAAATAATCAGTTGTTAGCTAACTTAAAACAGCTTTTCCATGATTCTCACACATCTCGGCAGCCTGTCTACGCTTCGAAAAGCAATCTTTGATATAAAACAGTTGATGAAAGGAAGGAAACAAAACAATTCTGTAAGCTGACAGAAAAATATGTGATGCAAAGTATGATTCATTACCAGAGTGACAAAAGAAACACCGCAAGCTCTAGACATCTCATCTCCACATTATTATAGGCTGATAAGAGGTGCTTTTAATGCAGGATCCAATTACGAGGAGCAACTCTGTATGATAAGCCATCTGCTCAAACATCCAAATACTCCGACAGTGGTATTACATGATGAATCAAACAACGAACGACAACACAATCCACAATAGCCTCAAACATTGCGAAGAAAAATACACTGCTAACAGCTTTGTAACAATGCAGTCAGGACAGAAAGTTGACTCCGTCGTCTACTTCGTCCTTCACTTTTTTTCTCTCTCTTTCACTCTATTCTGACACTCGTTGGCCCCATCGCTCTCTGTGTTTTTTTAAACTGTCCTTGATGCATGTCATCCCTCTACCTGCTGCAACGCCACACTTTCTGCATTCCAGCACGAGGGCAGTCATGCAGAACGCAGCACCACTAGGACTCAAAGTCACAAATGATTTCCCAACATGTGTTCTGCTGGGTTATTAATAAACGAGGTGGCACGGAGCAAGGCCCGGCTCTGGGCAGGAATGGCACTAAAAGGACTTACACAGACTGGAAATCAACAGGCCCCAAACAGAAGAGCATCAGTGTGTGAGGCTGGATTGCACAACCCACTGCAGAAGGTGATCTTTTCGCCCCTATGAGTGATACGGGAACTGAGGGTTACTGCAAATTAGGGGACATGCCCCTGGAAGAATATCAGACCATATGGTATAGTGCTTTGCCATTACACAACAACAACAACAAAAACATGGACCTACAGTATTCACCATTCTGGCCTCTGGAAATGAGACTTTGGTGTCGCAACTAGTTGTGGCCCTCTGAGTTTGAGGGCCATTAGCACATGCTATTACATTTAAGGTTCAGGTCAGGGCGCTCCTCTAAAGAGAAGTATAAAAAGAGTGACACGCAGCCACTTTCCTCATTTGCCCTCATTCACTGCCTTTATGCTCTCTTTGAGTAGTTTCCCTTGGGAAGCACACAATATCACTAGCATCTACATGACATTGTTATGAAGAATGCACTATATCGACCAGTGTTAGGGGTTTTAAATGTCAAACATTAGAATGAATTTAGTAGCATATAATCATTAAAAGTTAGTTGTCTTTTCTACTGTGAATTTTTGTGCATTTATTAATTTTAATGCAAGCGTAAGAGCATTTTATGTACATACCATGGAAATGAAACCCATGATCATGTTCTACCAGTTACAGAAAAAAATAAAATAAATAAAAACTTATCTTGATGTATGGATCTGAAACTATTCGTTTTATTTTTGGAACTTTTTAAACACAGGCGAAACATATTGAAAATATCACATTTTTAATATAAAATCCGGAACGGACCATACGGAATATGCAGCAGCAGAAATATGAAAAGTGGAATGCCTCTCATTCAAAATCAAATCTACACGTCCCCCAACTTTTGAATGTTTTTTTCTTTCTTTTTGTGATAATGAATTTTGATAATGGTAATTGGTTTAAATCCAATCTGCAAAATGTATGCATACTTCGCCCCTACAATCAGCACAGAAAATACAAAACAAGTCTGCAGATTTAGACTGAGCCTGACCTTAACCAAAATAATTGCCAGCTATCATAATGTCGTAAATTTCAACAGATTCGTACAAATTGCTCCTGTCAGGGACATACTAAGTGCAGCAAAGCAGACACTGCATTCCTTCAGAGTAGGGGACATAAAAACCACCAAACTATAAATGAATAAATAGCTAACCTTAATAAAAAATTTTTAGTAAGGACAGCTTTAAATGCCCCTGCGTTCATCTATTCATCAAATTTGTTTTATCCTCGACTCATACGAGAGCGAAACACAGCATGCAGAAAGTCGCATGGAAAGAAATCCCTCTCAAATAATTTTTCAGAGACACAGCACGTGCTCTCTTGCACACACACAGACAGACACGCACCAAAAAAAAAAAAAAAAAGCTGTGGCTGAAAAAACAAAACAACACACTGAGTGAATTAATCATTTCAATAAGAAGCCAGTGAGTGGCTCAGCGGAGGCAGATCAGCTGATTGTCATCGTCGTTGGCTTTCTGTTTTCTTTGCCACTTTCCTCTCGCTTTTTGGCAGGGCGCCCCTTCGTAATCTTTCTCCCTCAGTGGCTCTCTAATTGAATCGGTTTAATAAAACATTCCTCTAATTGCCATGTCAGATCTGAATCACTGTATGACCAACAAAGGCGCAAGCACAGATACCTGCTCTGAATCACCCTGTTTAGACCAATATGGCCTCACATATTTCAGTGTAGCCTACAGATAACCAGCGAACTTAACCCTTTCAATGCTGCGTTTCTTCAAACACTGGAAGATGGATGATAAACTGAGTAGTTTTTGTGGTAACGCGGGCTCTCCATCACTGACAACCGCACATGCAATGCTGTTACCCAATTAGGATGCTATCTATTCTAATTAGAATTTAAGATTAAGATTAGTGTGTCCCAAATCAGAGTATGCTAAAAATAGTATGTCAGAGGTTTCGGATGTTGTACTAATTCTGTTGGATTTTCAAAGACTGCAGGTGTTATGCAAATGAGCTAATTTCCCCCACAATTCCATGTGAGATAGAAGAATATCTGAACTGTGTTCAGAATACAGCTCTAGATTACTACTTGAGATTGTGCAGTATATGGAGCGTTCAAGTCATGTTGGAAAGAGCGTATTTATGAGCCGAACAAACATGAGCAGCACCACACAGTCGTAATAACAAGCTGGAAACTCTGGATTTTTGCGAGTTGGGAGCATGTCAGTAAGAAAACATGGTGGACATAGCATATGTATCAGAGATAAATTTGTTGAAATTAAATAAATTATTATTTTTGTTTACAATAAAATTAGCTAAGATGCATGCATAAAATACAATAGTTTATTTTTTTTAATTACAATTAGATATTTGATAAACTGTAAATATAATTTCCTCCAGTTAATTGAGCCCCCTTCAATTTGATTTATTTATTTTGCAAAACACAAAAAAATAATTCAAAGAATGTTTTAAACGTTTTTCCTCCACACAATGAAAGTAAGTGGGGTCCAAAACAACTTTATACTTCACTGACTGACTAGCTACCTAACTAACTAACCAACTAAATGTAAAAATTGGGAACTTCCTTGTGTTCCATGGAAGAAAGTAATGCATACAGGCTTTCTATGACCTGAAGGTGAAGGTACCTATTTTTGGATAAACTATCCCTTTAAACATGCTTGCTTTACGCATGAAAACCATTAAGGTTTTTTATTTTCTTGTGCGTCAAGCAAATAGAATTCAGCTCGTTTACCATATTTTATGCACTCTATGTATGATTGTTGATGAATGTTTATATGTGAATTAAATCTGTTTGTCAAATAAAGCAGCAGTGACGTTTTAGAAGATGTGGATTAAATCTCTTGACCCTTATGGATTACTTTGACAATGTCTTTTATGAATTTTTTGAAGCTTGAAAGTTTTGCTTAAATAGGCTTTTGATGGAGGGAAAGAAATCTCTCAGGTTCATTAAAAAAATCTTTATTTATTTTTCAAAAATGAACGAAAAAATTATGGAATGACATGAGGATAAATACATTTTTTGGGTGAACTATCCCTTTAAGATTGCAGTCGGTATCACACACTACAAGTATTTTTTCTTTTAAGAGTGGCAGACATAAACTCCCACAAGAGACCTTTCAAAATGTCTTCCTAGTTTTAAGGGGGAAAAGTCACAGTAAACAGACTGGTTTGAAAAAAAAAGGAATTCTCAAGTAGAAACTAGAGAAATATAGAAAGAAAATTAGTTGTGAACGTTATGCCCCTGAAGCCAAAAACAAATCGTCAACAGCATGGGGGAGAAAGAGCGAGAGAGAGACGCACATTAACGATGAAAAGTAAAACCGGCATCCATTTATTTCCCCAAAGTCTGCCACATACACTGACCTAATGCTACAGCTGTTACATTAAAACAAACTATAAAGCTTTCCAAAAGATTCATCTGGTAAAGTCAGTCACACAGCCTCTCCCTTTTTGGCATGTACATAGATTATCACATTATCACACATATTCACAGCTGTATGACATTCTGCAGCAGTATCACATTCTACAGTAGGAGAAAAGGCACTAACTGGGTCCTGTTATAAACCTGATCACTAATCAATTTTTTTGAGTCAGTTCTCCACCACTGGTCTCCATATTGACAGATCTCTGTCAGTTTGTACCTTAGTACCTTTAAAATAGTTTGGAGTCGGAGAGGTGGAGGAATGCTGGGATAATTGTCTCAGAAGTGAGGTAAGAAACCGCATATATATCCTTGAACCATGATTGACAGGATTAGAGGAACACGATCTTTCGTTTGGAACTCTGTTTAGCTGAATCAGGCAGTTTATTAAAAAATCTTGCATAGTGCTGTAAATCATATGTGGTTCCAAAACACATTCTGACAAACCATTAATCTAACGTGCTCATGCAAACAATATATGTTATTCACGTGTCTTTGCTCAATCACGTATTCATAATATCAAAGAATGCTGAGCACACAACCTACATTCACCCTGTGAGTACAACTATAAGAATATTATATATGCATAATAACAGTAAGAATATGAAACGGCATATGCCTGGCTACAGGAAATATACATGAGGTCTCCATCTCCCTTCCCTCATAAATGGATTTCCTTTACTTGTGTCCCCTGGTTACACATAAGATCTTGCGCAATAACTAAACCTTTCGGAGGATGTGCAGCTCATTTCTTAACATAGAAGTAGATCTTTATATTTTCTGTGAGTGAACACATGTGAGTAGTGCTTGCCTGTGCAAATACATTCATATGTGGTTGGTAAGGTGTTCTGAGTGTAATGTGTTGCTCTGCAGTTGCTAGGGTGTTATGGGGTGGTTGATAACTGGCCTAAGTCAAAAGAGCTAACCCCTAAGTCTCTAGAGTTGCGTATGCAGAGTGAATCTGCTAAATTGTCATTGCAAGTGTGAACAGAATACACAACTAAAATGGAGTCACTACTAAAATAACATTACTAACTGATTTTGAATTCAGAGTAAATCTGCTAAATTGTCATTGCAAGTGTGAAAGGAGTACACAACCAAAATATTAAATATTATATGAAGAACAATCTAAATTAAGAATTTAGGTTCACCTAAAGTGGGAACTAACACATCTTTTCCAACTTGAGAACTATATACAATCACAAACAATTGTTTATTACACAGAATCTGTGCCAATATCACAGACCATAACTATGTCACCATCACTTGGCCCTTGAGTGTAGTTTGGGCTCCTCTTCAATGCAGCCTATAAATGTTGTCATATGTCTTGCACACATCAAGTCTGTTTTTCTTTGTTAGTAACAAGCAGTTATATAGGAGGTGTTGAAAATTATCTTTAGCTCCTTGCATTCTTTCTTATCATGTAGACAACAGGTTAAATATGCAATATAGTGCATGTAAAATGCTCCTCTTTAAAGTTATCTTAACGGAAGCCCGTTTCCGCCACTGAATAAAAAAAAAAAAAAGTATTCTGACTATTTGATATCACAATTCATACTTTTTTTCCCTGACTTCATTTCTCAGAATTGAGAGTTTAAATCTTGAAAATTGTGACTTTGTTTTTTCAGAATTGCGAGTTTATATCGCGCAATTCTGACTTTATAACACGCAACTGTGAGTTATTACGTCATAATGGTGAGATATAAACTCGCAATTCTGAGAACATATCAGTCTTTTCCCCCCTCAAAATTGGACTTTATAACTCGCAATTGCGAGTTTATATCTCACAATCTGACTTTTTTCACAGAATTGCGAGATATAAACTTGCATTTGCGAGAAAAAAAATCAGAATTGCGAGTTTTTATCTTTATTTTTCTGAGTTATTAAGTCAGATTGTGAGATAAAAAGTAGCAAAACTTTTTTTTTTTTCAGTGGTGGAAACAGGCTTCCATAACGTCGCGCAACACTAAAAAGAGCTATGCGATCCAGTGTGAAGCGCTTGAATTCAGCGAAGAACACAAATGATGCTGTGATTTAAACTAGTTTAAAACGCAGATGAAACAGCGCTGACAAACAGGAGAAACAATGTGCACAACGATGCAGTTAGAAGGCTATGAAACATTTTATAGTGATAATTTTTTGGCCATATCGCCCAGCCCAAAACGTTTTAAAAGGCATTGTTTATTAAAAGGTAACAGAGCACAAAGCTTATTGCGATTATTGGACGGCAATGCACTACAAATAATATGAAGTTCACGCATTAACAGAACAGCATATAGACTAAAGATCTTTATAACAAGAAGCCATATTAGTATCGATTATAAACAAGAAATGTTAACGATATTGCTAATGTCCACACAGCTGACAGCTTTACCTGTTGTAGTTTGTTCAAGTTGTGCACGAAATGTGCTTTTCTGCACTTTTACTTTGCACATCTCCGTCATTTTCGATCTCTCTTGTGCTGCCTCAACTGGAGCTGTTTTGAGCAGGTGTGCCATCAAGGCTGGCGTCCGGCAGAGATAAGGACAGTTTTTCCACTAAAACATTGATGCACATCGTCTCAGTTTATTACGTCAACATAACAAAAGATGTGATCGCAAAACAATCAGGAAAAAAAAGGCATTGCAAATTTTTCAATCATAACATGTACATTTATATAGTCGCCAGTTGTGAGCTCAGCAAAGATATCACTCGCAAATTAATATTTTTGGTCGCAAATCGGCCTGGAGCAATTGTAATAATTATGCATTTGCAACCACTGCAAATTATATCGACCTGCCATAAATGATCTTGCCACTGACCAAATTGCCTCACACTATATTAAAGTCTGTTCTGCTCTTGACAAGCTCTCTCAATGATTATGGAGAAGATTGAAGCTACTCCTCAACAGGGTTTCACACCTGGACAATGACCAACAGATGTAATATAAGGCTATTGATTTTGTGGTAATGATAAAAATTTGTATCACCAATGGAAGATGTTTGAATATAACGTAAGTCATCTACTGAGAAAAAAAACATTTGTTGTCTGTTCAGTAGATTCCTGTTGCTGTTTCCTATGGGACCACATGGAAGCAGTTGCATTTTGTATGTAAATGCAGTGACCAAACCTATATTTCTTGTTCAAGTCACACATACACACAAAATGTGCAGAGAAGAGCCCAGGAGAACTATGCTATGGAACAGCGTCTCTTCTGCTGTGATTTCGCCTTTTGAATTTACCGTTACAATCTGCTACGACTCTCAGTTGTCACAAACCTTCCTGTCAAGAGCAAACCGGTCACACGTGACGAAAGCGCTGCACTATGGGAATTAATTTTGCTTCTGGCTGGGGCTACTCTCTGCTTTAATGTCCTATATTTCTTCAATGCTCTGCTTGTTCAATGAAATCCATTCCCAAATTGAACACTTCCTCAAATAAAAACAGAGAGATGTCAACATAAATAAAAAAAAAAGTCCTTGCTGATGAGGCCACGGTTTCGAACCAGCAGTTTCAAACTTTAAAAAAACTTTGAACCCCCAATAACTCAAAATGAAGTCAGCAGAAGTGCAATATTTACTGCTTTAAATGAATGGTTCAACCAATAATGAAACTTCTGTCATTATTTTCCTGCAGATGTGAAATGACCAATGTGTTTGGCAGATTGTAATGCTGTGCTGAAAGGGTAATTACAGAGAGGGCAGGCGGAACATGTCATAATGATCATGCTGAATTAACGATTATTAACAATCATTATCAGTTTCGTATTTAGATACGACACTCTGCCTGAAGAAACCGTGCTGATATGTTCCTCATGGAGCTTGAGGTGATGGTTCAGGATGTGATCACCCACTTATACCAGCTGGACAGCTCAGCTGTAGATTCCTAATCACTTCAGAGGAGAAGCACATCTTTCTGACTAGCAGATCCAGCGCAATAGAAAAGTTATACAGTGCACTCCTAGTCTCAACTTTTGATGGCATGTCTATGCAAAAAGGCAAGAGCTGACAAAAATCCTAAATTTCGGATTGGATTGGCTGATCCAGGTTTTATTAGTTCACCTGGAAACAAAGTTTTGTTTACAAGTTGCCTGGCTGCTACAGTGAGTAGTACAATTCTAATATTCTTTTTTTGTCTATTAAATTGATAGCAGAAATTCTGACTGCACATTTTATGCACACTCATTTATAAAACACAAGAAGAGCCATTTGTGTGTAAAATGATATTAACAAAAAGTACGGATTTACTATGTCCATAGAAATTAGCTGTTTATATACTAATTTAACTTGTCTTCTGTTAATTTTACAGTTTCAAATATTAACACTTTACAATAAGGTTCAATTTGAGATAATTAATGATACACAAGCAGAATTAATTTCTGTGTTGTTCGTAAAACCATTCTTACATAAATTATTGCAGTGCACCAATAGTTTTACGAATGGTTTTATGAACTAAAAGAACAAATTTACTCAGAAATTTGTTGTGTTTGTTTATCATAACTGAGGTCTAGTTTCTTCTGTTTACTATAAACTTCACAATGTACATTTTCATCACTTTACAATAATACTTTCAATACTTCACAATAATTTGTTTGGCAATTTCTGTGTACATTTTTCATAAAACCATTCAAACCAATTGTAGTGCAACAATAATTTTCACAACACACACACACACACACACAACCCAACACAAAATGGATTTACTATTGCCACATAAATTTGCTATGCTAATTTATGATAACTGATGCCTATTTTCTATAAACTTCACATGTAAATGTTCAACTCTTTACAATAAGGCTCCATTTAAAATCAGGTTTGTGAACATTAGTTACATTTGTGAATGTGTATAATGTTAATTTATACATTTACTAATACATTTGTAACATTCTTAACATTGAGGTTTTATGAATGAACATGAATAAAGTATAAAAGCTGTAAAAATTAACATTAACCTAGATTAATAAATACTGCATACAGTAAATTAATTGAACCTAACTGTAAAGCGTTAACTTGTAAAACTTTACATTAAGATTGCTGTGCCATTTTTGTGAATGAACTTCCACATTGTTGCACTAGTATCAGACTAATATTTTGGTAAAACTGATTTCAAATTTACTCCTCAAACATCATCTCAAAAATCAGCTTCAGCCGTTAGCCTTGACGGGCACTGACATCCCACATAAATCCACCCACTTCCTGTCAGATACGCATTATAAATGAAGGACACTGGTGGAAGAATGTAGGAAAGATTTCATTTTTCCATTTGTGTTCTTTCTGCTGGCATGGTAGATGGGAGCATGATGGATGTGTCCATGTGAGGTCTGGGCTGGTGAGGAGTAAATGCAAGAGCATGCCAAGCCAGCGTGTACCGCCCCATGTCGTCAAAAACCCGCCAGCCACACAGCATGCATACATCAACGGAAACCAACGTGGCGGAAAGAAGGAGTGAGCTGACAAGCAGATAAGCGTGGCACTGACAGGTCTATCTATCACATGTCTTTATTCGTCATGTTAAGGTTTGTTTTTTTCAAACGAATGTACATCTGTGCATTCATATATTTTTTTCTGCGCCTTTTCTCTCCGGGAGGACTGAAGATTACAGTTCAGGACAAAAAAAAATGACATTTAAAAAATGTAATATAATAGAGAAAATACATTTCTGGCCTTTCGTTCTCGTTTGTGTCTTTTTTTCTTTTTCTTATTTAGTTAAGTGGCGTTTTAAATTATATTTAAGAGTTATAGAAAGGTACAGTTTTTTTTTGTGGAACTGTTACTCTCGTCCTTCACGCAGCGCAGTCTTCGCGCCCCCCTATTTCATAGTCCTTTTCCCGCTTTCCCTTTTTTTTCCCCCCCCCCCCTCTCCCTCCTCCTCCCTCCTTTTTTTTTTTTACTCTTTATTTTTCTTGTATTTGTTTTTGTTTTTTTATTATTTTGTTTTTAGTTTTTTTAAACTTGATGCATCAATTTGCGTCAAGCCAGATGTGACAAAATGCGTCAAGACAAGTTTGACATCACAGATGCCAAATGTCACTGGTTTTCATGTGTCTTGTAATAAAAAAGCTACTCTAGAGGACAAGATGCTCAGTGAAAAATTATTTTATTTAGTTTGTTCCTCATACAAAGTTATCATACGACTCCAGAAAACTTGGAATATAGTCCAGAAATCATTTTGACCACTTTTAAGAAACTTTTATGGTGTTTTTGGTTGCCAAAATTAAAGCTCAGTGGTTTAATGTTTAAAAATAGAGATATTAAAACAGCCATAAATATTAGTAGTCATTTTACTGTAGTACTGTTGAATTATTATTATTTGTATTATTAGAGTCAGAAGTCAGAAAGAGCTTTATTGCCAAGTACGTTTACACACATGTTTACACTATATATAAATGTGTCAGTTATAATGAACAATGTACAGTTGTTCAGGCTGAATATAGCCTACGAGAAAAAAAAAAACGTCTGGCCGGATGTTCTGGTGGTTGGTGCTCTGTAGCGCCGACCAGAGGGCAACAGTTCAAAGAGAGAGTGTGCTGAGTGTGAGGGGTCCAAAGTGATTATGTTTTCCCTTTTCCTCACTCTGGAGGTGTAAAGATCTTGAAGGTCGGGCAAGGGGGAACCAATAATCTTCTCAGCAGTCCTGACTGTTGTAGTCTCTTGATGTCTGATTTGGTAGCTGAACCAAACCAGACAGTTATAGTTATACAGACTCAATGATGGCTGAGTAGAACCATTTCAGCAGCTCCAGTGGCAGGTTGAATTTCCTCAGTTGGCAAAGGAAGTACAGCCGCTTCTGGGCCTTTTTAGCAGTGGAGTCAATGTGAGTGTCCCACTTCAGGTCCTGAGAGATGGGGGTGCCCAGGAACCCGAATGACTGTACTGCAGCCACAGTGCTGCTCATGATGGTGAGCTCTACTGTTTTGAGCATGTTGAGCTCCAGGCTGTTGTGACTGCACCAGACAGCCAGCTCCTTAACCTCCTGTCTGTAAGCTGACTCGTCTCCATTGTGTATGAGGCTGATGATGGTAGTGTAATCTGTAAATTTCAGGAGCTTGTCAGAGCAATCTTTTGCAGTGCATTCAAGCGTATATACAGGAGAAGGCGTGGAGATGATGGCACACAATCCCTTGAGGGGACCAGTGTGATTGTGAGAGGTCCTGGTGGGTTTCCCAACTCACTAGCTGCCGTCTGTCTGACAGGAAGCTGGTGATCCCCTGACAGATGAAGGTGGGTACGGAGAGCTGGGTCAGTTTGGTCAGGCATGATGCTATTGAAGGCCGAACTGAAGTCTACAAACAAAATCCTTGCATAAGTCCCAGATCTATCGATATGTTGCAGAATATAATGCAGTACCATGTTAACTGCATCATCCACAGATCTGTTTGCTCTGTACGCAAACTGAAGAGGATCCAGCAAGGGACCAGTGATGTTTTTCAGCCAATACCAGTCAACACCAAAATTCTCCATTTGTGTTCCACAGAAGAAAGAACGTCATGTGGTTTGGAATGAGATGAAGGTGAGTAAATAAAGACCACATTTTGTATGAAATACAAACCCAATTCCAAAAAGTTGGACACTGTACAAATTGTGAGTAAAAAAGTAATGGATTAATTTACAAATCTCATAAACTTATATTTATTCACAAATAGAATATAGATAACATATCAAATATTGAAAGTGAGACATTTTGAAATGTCAAGACAAATATTGGCTCATTTTGGATTTCATGAAAGCTACAAATTCCGAAAAAGTTGGGACAGGTAGCAATAAGAGGACGGAAAATTTAAATGTACATATAAGGAACAGCTGTAGGACCAATTTGCAAATTATTAGGTCAATTGACAACATGATTGTGAGCCTCTCAGAGTGGCAGTGTCTCTCAGAAGTCAAGATGGGCAGAGGATCACCAATTCCCCCAATGTTGTGGCGAAAAATAGTGGAGCAATATCAGAAAGGAGTTTCTCAGAGAAAAAATTGCAAAGAGTTTGAAGTTATCATAATCTACAGTGCATAATATCATCCAAAGATTCAGAGAATCTGGAACAGTCTCTGTGCGTAAGGGTCAAGGCCGGAAAACCATACTGGATGCCCGTGATCTTCGGGCCCTTAGACGGCACTGCATACAGGAATGCTACTGTAATGGAAATCACAACATGGGCTCAGGAAAACATTCCAGAAAACATTGTTGGTGAACACAATCCACCATGCCATTCACCATTGCCAGCTAATACTCTATAGGTCAAAAAAGAAGCCATAACTAAACATGATCCAGAAGCGCAGGCGATTTCTCTGGGCCAAGGCTCATTTAAAAATGACTGTGGCAAAGTGGAAAACCATTCTGTGGTCAGACGAATCAAAATTTAAAGTTATTTTTGGAAAACTGGGACACCATGTCACCCGGACTAAAGAGGACAAGGACAACCAAAGTTGTTATCAGCACTCAGTTCAGAAACCTGCATCTCTGATGGCATGGGGTTGCATGAGTACATGTGGCACGGGCAGCTTACACATCTGGAAAGGCAACATCAATGCTGAAAGGTATATCCAAGATCTAGAACAACACATGCCCCCATCCAGACGTCGTCTCTTTCAGGAAAGACCTTGCATTTTCCAACATGACAATGCCAGACCACATACTGCATCAATTACAACATCATGGCTGCGTAGAAGAAGGATCCGGGTACTGAAATGGCCAGCCTGCAGTCCAGATCTTTCACCCATAGAAAACATTTGGCGCATCATAAAGAGGAAGATGTGACAAAGAAGACCTAAGACATGAGCAACTAGAAGCCTGTATTAGACAAGAATGGGACAACATTCCTATTCCTAAACTTGAGCAACTTGTCTTCTCAGTCCCCAGACGTTTGCAGACTGTTATAAAAAGAAGAGGGGATGCCACACAGTGGTAAACATGGCCTTGTCCCAACTTTTTTGAGATGTGTTGATGCCATGAAATTTAAAATCAACTTATTTTCCCCTTAAAATGATACATTTTCTCAGTTTAAACATTTGATATGTCATCTATGTTGTATTCTGTTGTAAACTTCCACATCATTGCATTCTGTTTTTATTCACAATTTGTACAGTGTCCCAACTTTTTTGGAATCGGGTTTATATTTCTTAAAATGGAGACCCACTGGAAAAATTCTAGATTCTGAGTAGATAAATCAATAAACAGACACTTCAACTGTCATATTGGTGGTTAAATTGAAAGACATAGCATTCACCTGTTTAACACAAAGCCTTTTGACATTTTCTCTTTGTGATAAAAGCGATAAAATGAAACCGAGAATTACATTTGACATTTCAATTCAAAGTATCTGATGTGTTTCCTTTGTGCCTTAATCTGGTGCAAAGGAATGGCAGCCATTTTGCATTTCCCTTGGAGACCACTGGTTAAGTGGAAGGATAAGGATCACAAAAAGACCCCTCACAATTCAAAATAACATCTCCAGGATAAATGAGACTCTCAGAGTGCTCATATTTCACCTGTTACAAGGAGTGTTTGAGATCGATACTATGCCAATTAAAAAAAAGCATCTCTCAGCAGTCAATCTCATTAATGTACAAGCTTTTCACAGACAGATAAATCTGTAGTTAGCTATGTGGCATTTCCAGCATTCGTGTCTGTCTCACAGTGAATCAATATTGTTGACCTTTACTGATGGCAGTCATATTGAAAGCCAAGCCATCATTTGCCTGAAAACACACAGACAGAAGTATTGAAATATTGAAAGAGACAAGGAGACTATTTTCCCTTAGGGTTAATATACAGTGGTTTGGAACATTACTAGGGCTTTAGGGAGCCAGTGGCTCTTTTCCAAACTCTAAAACGGTCTTAAATTCAATACAGTTGTCAATTACTGGCTGCTTCAATTGTATGGGTTAGGGTGAGCGATATACCAGTTTGACACCATAAACCGCTCTACATTTTTGAGTATGATTTCTATGATGTTTATGCCAAATCCTGCTTAAGTTGCTGGGACCAACAATTAAAAAAATTGGAGGCAAGAATGGCTACTTTTTTTGGGATAAAAAAAAAAAAAAGCAGAGCGATGCTGAATATTATATTATTATAAGTTATAAAATATAAACTATATTAAAAGTTTTTTTAAGTTTTGTTTATTGCAATTTATATAACTGACAAAATATTATTAATTTTAATATATATATATAATTATATATATAATTAATATATAATAATTAAAAGATGAATATATAATTATTAAAAACTAATATAAGTTTTTAATCTATTTTTAATTAAAAAAAATTGCATAATGTGCTATATATCGCTATCGATTTTAAATTCCTCATATAAATGTACACTTTTATCATTTGATTGAGTCCAGTCTTGCTTGATAATGGGATGGAGGATTTTGTGGATTGAAGATCACACTTCCCTGTTCTTAATACGGTCACCAATCCTGCCAACAGCAGGACATTCTCTCATACGCCTACAGTGACATTCCTTCATCAGACTGTTCAGGCTTTCCAGACTCAAGAGTAGCCTCAAGTCCAATACTAATATACTGTGTGTCTGTGTGTAAAGAGGCAATGAGCCAAGAAAGGACAGAGAGAGAGTTGAATTCAGGCACTGAGAGAGATAAGATGATGTGAGATTAAAGTGGGACGACAACCTAAGAGGCATTATTAAAAAATCTCATCAAAGGCTTTTTTTCTTAAGACAGCTTAAAAAGTTTGGCGTATCTAAAGTTGGTATGTTCAATTTTTATAGAGCTGTCATTGAAAGCGTGCTGACTTTCTCACTTATAGTGTGGTTTGGTAGCTCCACAGCTCAGCAGAGAAGTCAGATTAGTAACATAACTCGGGTTGCTTCGAAAATTATTGGTTGTGATCTTCCCACTATTGATGCGATCTATGTTTCCCTTTTGCAGAAAAAAGGTTTAACAATCCTGAAAGATCCCTTACATCCAGCCAGACACCTCTTTACGCCTCTTCCTTCAGGTAGACACCTTAGAGCAATTAAAACAAATTCTACACGTTTTTTGAACAGCACTTATTGCAGGATTGTTCATGCTCTTAATTCCTCTGGTGTCAATGCATCTGTATTTCACTCCTTATAATTGATAGGACATATATAGTTGTGTATGTGTATGTATTTATACATGTATTTTAATGTTTGTTATTATTGTTGATGAGCTCACTAAGCAAAAATTCCAAACTAGGGTGTTTGGCAATAAATAAATAAATGAAAAGGAGCTCAATTAAAGAAGCTGTCGCATATTACACATTACAAACAATAAGTCGTAACATGCTCTCCAGGATAAATCTACAACAAATATTCGGTTACAAAAACCAACATAACCATTAGACTGCTAATGCTGTCTTCTGACAAGAAGATCGTGAAGCAAATGTGTCAATTGATTTTTTTTAAATAATTAGGAAAACCACTAATGAATGAATTCACCTAAAAATGATATTATGTTATATATATTTATGATCAAGTCATTCCAAACCTGTATGCCTTTCATTCTTCTGTGGAACACAGAAGAAACACAGCAAGTACTTCTTGCTCTTTACCATAGAACTTAGATTGTCAAACTCCAAAAGAACCATAAATGTTGATAAAAGTAATCCATATGCCATGTGTGCTATATTTCAGAAACTAAACCAACTAAAATGAAATCAATTTTCACAGATTTCCCCATCTGCCATAGGTTTATGTTAAAATATTGACCGCCAAGACACACTGTGCCAGATTTAAAATAAATGACATCAAACCTGTCGTGTCTGATGTGTCATATTAAATTGCATGAAATGAACAGCAGCCAGAATAATTGATAAAATAACCTCATTTATGCTCCAAATATGGTTCCAAAATGTATGTGGCATTCATATGTTTCAGAAGGACCTTTTCTTGTTTTTCTACTGTAATGTGCATCTTGTTCTTCAGACATCTTTAAAACATTGCAATCATTTTCATCTCTGTGCCTGGATAACTGATGTAGGTAAATTACTGCGTAGATAAACTGAGCTCGTCTCATGCTACGTCTAAATGTAGCCTCAAGTGAACCATGTCAAGTTCCTCTCTGCGTCTGAATGAGGGGCCCAATTTTCCCTTCAAACCTCATGTTTCCTTCCAGAATGAGCTCACTGAGAAAACTATATACTTTTCTCTTATTTCTTCTCTGCAATGAACTTTTGTCACAGTGACACAACAAACTCTCTTTCTCAGCCAGACTGCCAGTCAAAACGGCACATGACCCACTGGGTCTTTCCACAATCGGCGAACAATAAGCTCTTGTTTTTGCACATTTCATGTTTTTTCCCCCTTAGAGCTACTTTGGTTGTGAAATATGTGCTCTGAGGAAAAAAAGGTTAATTTTCTCCTCATAACCTACACACACCTTTGTCAAAACACACACAGGGTTTTCTGTGTACACTGTAAACAGGCAGCACTGACCTCTCCAAAGCTAAAATGGGTTAGTGGAGGTCACTCTCGAACAACAATTCAAAGCATTTTTCTGATCTACAGTCACCTCTGTCAAAGACCACAAAAAGGCATCAGTATTTGAATAGCTGAGACCGATGAAAAAAGGGCACATTAAACAAATGTTCGGTCAAATGAGATCAGCATAGTGATTCTGAGAGAATGAGACCTGAAATATCACTTTGAGTCCTGCAGACCTGAGACTTCAGTTCAGTAACTTGATTATAAAATACTGTTTATTGGAAATGTTCATCCTCAATACTTCACAGCAAGGGTGGAAAACATAGTAAACGCAGATGAAAGTCCCATTAGATAACAATTCAACAGCTTTAACACATCAAATTAATTCTCACAGTTGTTAATATACAAAGCTAGCTGTGTAAAAATAGCATATTATAATGCCACAATTTCTGTTTGAAAGGATATCAAACAAAGAAGCATCTATGTGTTCAATTGTAACTGACAATCCAAACCAAACCAATCCAATCCAATCCAAAACCAAACCAAACCAAACCAAACCAAACCAAACCAAACAAACCAAGAGCAGCAACAACAAAAACTAACAATCCAAAACAAACAAAAAAAACCTAACAAAACAAAACAGCCTTATTTCAATGGATTTTGTAATGCAAACATCCATAGTGCATGATTTAGATGTGTGTCATAATATCAAAACTCACATCTTACCAATAACAATGACAGTGATGGCAGGTTTGAAAACAAATCCTGTTGGAATATTGTTTTTTATTTATTTTTTGCCAGGATTCAGCACTGCTTATAACGACCAGGAAACTAAATATTCGAAACCATCAGAATCGAAGTTGGCAGTGCTGATTAATTATTTACTACATTCCAGTAATCCTTATAAATATAACAGAAGCCGAGAAAAGACTGTAACTACTGTAGAACATTTTTCAGTCCTTTGACAATTTGAAAAAGTACAGCTTCTGTATTTTCCCCCAATTGATCATTTGATGAACTGTCAGAATAATTGATAAAGCACTCAAAATGGATTGTTAGTTGAAGCCTTGAGTGTCTCATCTGTTATATCCATTCAGATTCAAGACAATAGGATGTGTGTGATTCCTCTTTCCTGCCATTTTAACAATGCAACCTCTTCCCCAAAGCAACAATTAGAGTGTCTTTGTAAAAAAAAAAGGCAGATACAGAAATCTTTCAGTTATGCTGACATGGTTGCTCTGGCCCACATACTGTATACATTTTTCCCACACCATCTGATCAAATGTTCAAAGTACACAGAGCGAGCAAAAAGCACTCAAGGACCACGCTGCGAGCCACTGTGAGTGAAAAAAAGCTCCCTTAAAGGTTCTGTGTTATCTTTACCAATTTAAAAGGACAAACGCGTGGCACGCTTCGACGGACCGCAGTGTGATTCATCTTTATCAGCGAACCACACCAAACCCTCAGACCACGCATCTACAGCCAGACACCACAGGGACACCAGAATGTCAACAATTGACTTACAAACAAAACGCCTCACTTCCCCCCCAAAATATCATCACATCTGCCATTTCAAGTCCATAGCCATTGCATCCCACCTCAGCACAAACAGTAATTGCTGGCCTGAGGCGGAAATCAAGAGGAAATAAGCTTATCACAAACGCAGCAGTTTTAAAGCTCTTACAGGAAATGAAAGAAACTGACCAAACTAAATACGTTATCTGTAAAGGAAGCAATGTTTGTAGGCAAGTGTCGGTGTAAATGTCAAACTTTTAAAAGAGCAGTTTGAGGTGCATATATCGATAATTTATCCTTTTCGGTCAAGGAAAGTTTATGCATTTTTTGCTGTATGGAATTAAAGCGATGAGCTGCAAGAGGCCACACGTTCTTACTTGTACACTTTAAAACAAACAAACAAAAAATCACATTGTCAATAACACATAATAAGACAACTATAAATTATATTATTGATAACAATAATACTGATAAATGGTTAAATACAATTACAAAATACAATGGGAAAAGTATGTGAACCCCTTTGGATTTACCTGAATTTCTGCATAAATATCTGCATGAACGACTTACTGTAGTTGAGGCCCATTTCCACTATATAGTAAAAAATAAATAAAAATAATAGTAACAAGGTAATTGTGACTTTATGTCTTGTAAAATTCTCAATGTTTGATTCCGTTAAGTCAACAGTGAACAGTGAAGCCCCTGGGGGTCCATGTGTCCTCACCAAAATAGGGTAGATATTGAAGTTGGCTCTTTGTACTTAAGGCATCATGTGGGCCCCTAGGGCCCCTTGCTATTTTTCAGCACAACAATTTCATTTAAAAATGTGGACGTACACTTTTTACTTATAGTGGTTTAACTCCAACATGACATCATACAATTTTATTCAGAAATTTTTTTTATAGTTACATTATTGTAATAATTATCACATTTACATAATTTGCCTAAGTGTAGGCAATGTAAGATGCACTAGTGAATTCTTCTGAAATTTTATGCAAAAAACAAAAAAGGTGTTGTTGATTGTCTCAATGCAGCAAATTTGCGTGGATTGATGTAAATAACAATACATTTGCATAAACAACAACTTTACGGTGTGCTAATGGACTGTAAAATGTGCATACATGTTTGCGTTTATCTGCATTTTACAACAAATTCGAGTGTTGCTCATCCAACAAATGAAAGTTGGAATTATCTTTTATAATGTGGTATTTTCCACAGTTAGGTTTGAACAGCTTCAACTCTACATAATCCCCACATGTTATATAAATTAATCATGAAATTTGAAATGAATTTGATAGGCTTTCATACCAAACGGGTTACGCTTCTAACAAGTGGCACTTTTGTTACGCTCTAGCTGTGCTGTACTCCAAACACTGCCCCATGAAATCCATCACTGGGAAGTAGCAGCACTGACTGATGTATCTGCAGTTCTGTTGATAGGATTATCCGCATGTGACAAGAATCTCTCAATCAGCTGAGATGAACCAGGCTGGGAGACCCATGTCAACATCCGATCTGTCCTACATGTGTCAGAGGCTTGAAATCTTCCATATCTATAAATGTAGAGAGCAGTTTAATAACCGTTGGGGACTGACCGCGAGGGTGTTAACAGATTAATTATTGGAATAAGGCCACTGTGCTAATGGTGATTGCGGATAATGTAATTCGATTGTCATTGTTCCAACCACAAAGGGCACACTGGCCCTTTTTTGCAGTGTTGGATCGTAGAGGAATGTAGTTCACTGGGCTTCACCAAAGCTCTGACTGGGTCACAACACTGCTGGGGGTGGCCTCCATGTTCGACTATACCCAGATGAAACCTTTATTGCTAAGAGGTTGCTCTTTCATAGTCCAGAAAGTCTCAGCTATGTGTTAAAATTACTTTGGTCTCAGATATTTATGTTAAAATTTGTAAGAATAAAAACATGAAAAATGGTTAATGTAATGTAAGAGTATAGGGCTATAAAATGAATGTGGCTAGCATAATTCAAATAATTTGGTTTTGGGAGAATCTGATGAGAATTGTTCCGAGTGCACATTTCTGACTTTTGAGGTCTGAGATATTAGAAATGTAGTTTTTCCAGTCATGTTTGTTTAATATGGTTTTGAACAACTTATACTACTGTATAAAATAAATAAAAACAATAATAGTTTCAATTAATGACTGTAAACATGTCACATGGTTTAACCATCAAATTAAAACGTAATATTTTTATCTTATACTGAATTCAAATGAATCATCAAAAGTTTTTAATTATATTATAGTTTTTAATTTCATTCATTTATTACAAACATCATGAGTTATTAATTTATAAATTTTAAAAAACTTTTACAAATTAGGTATAGATTAGGTTATTACTTCGTATAATATTGATATTTATTTATTTTTTATTTTATTTCCTTAATATCATTCATTTTTTATTTATATACAGTATATATATATATATACACAGTATATAAATATATATATATATATATATATATGTCATAATAATTTATTATAATTTTTTTGTTATCAATTCATAAATCTCCAATTTTTGGGGGAGTCACACCACACTTCACAGCCTGTCAGTGTCAATTAAACATCAATATGCTAAACATTAAAAATGTCAATATTTGAACACATGACATTACATTGACATTTTCTCAGGAGAAAAATCTTTAACAAAAAATTATGCAAAATGACCCTTTTACCTTTCTAGTCCATCAGTAGTCAGTAAATGGTGACCCTGCTGCAGATACCTTGTAATCAATTAATTAATTCTAAGTCATGGTCTAAGTCCTATAAAGCTAATACTGCGCCCAAAGGATAAGATGTCATGGTCACCAGCGAGGCCACGGCAGCTCACACGCCACTAAACTCCCAAACAAGATTTATTTTCAAGGTAAATGAAAAATATTTGATTTTAAAGGCGATAAGCTCTAAAGGAAGTTCCACGGACAGGTCTCTGGCAGAAAACTGCACATGGCAAAGGTGACGGAATCAATTGTATTAACACTGCTAATTTTCCGTCTCAGGAGAAAGAAGGGAAACTACTCATGTCGTGCAGTAGAGCTGACCCTGCAGATGTGACAGGGCCGCATCCTATTAACACCTGTTTGCGTTGTGGCGGCACTCTGGTTCTCACAAAGTCTAGCATGTCCAGACTCCAGGACAGATTGATGTGAGCGAGTTTCAAAAGCTGCATCGCCTCTAAATCTTGGCTCCTGTGAAGAGGAAGAACACATTCCTGCTGAACAGACAGTTGTCCTCAAACATTTATGACTGCCAAAGTCAGGGGAGGATAAAATAACATGCAGCAAGAATGCTGTAGATTTTTATACAGACCTTTGAAAAATCACAGAGATTAATTTTACTCTGCCCCACAAATAATGAATTAATGCTACAGCCCAAAAAAATTATGATAAGTCATAGTAATAAATATAAATTATAATGTAATCGTTATATATATATATACAGTGGGTGAAAAAAGTATTTAGTCAGCCACCAACTTGTGCAAGTTCTCCCACTTAAAAAGATGAGAGAGGCCTGTAATTCACATAGGGTATACCTCAACTATGAGAGACAAAATGAGAAAAAAAAATCCGGAAAAATCACATTGTAGGATTTTTAAAGAATTTATTTGCAAAGTATGGTGGAAAATAAGTATTTGGTCAAAAAAAAAAATTTCATCTCAATACTTTGTTATACCCTTTGTTGGCAATGACAGAGGTTAAAACGTTTTCTGTAAGTCTTCACAAGGTTTTCCACACACTGTTGCTGGTATTTTGGCCAATTCCTCCATGCAGATCTACTCTAGAGCAGTAATGTTTTGGGGCTGTTGCTGGGCAACACGGATTTTCAGCTCCCTCCAAAGATTTTCTATTGGGTTCAGGTCTGGGACTGGCTAGGCCACTCCAGGACCTTAAAATGCTTCTTACGAAGCCACTCCTTAGTTTCCCGGGCGGTGTGTTTGGGATCATTGCCATGCTGAAAGACCCAGCCACGTTTCATCTTCAATTCCCTTGCTGATGGAAGGAGGTTGTAATTCAAAACTAACCGATACATGAAATTTCTTTCGTTTTACACGGATCAGTCGTCCTGGTCCCTTGCAGAAAAACAGCCCCAAAGCATGATGTTTCAACCCCCATGCTTCACAGTAGGTATGGAGTAGCTTTGGATGCAACTCAGCAAACACGACAAGTTGAGTTTTTACCAAAAAGTTATTTTTTGGTTTCATCTGACCATATGACATTCTACCAATCCTCTTCTGGATCATCCAAATAATCTCTAGCAAACTTCAGACGGGCCTGAACATGTACTGGCTTAAGCAGGGAGACACGTCTGGCACTGCATGATTTGAGTCCCTGGCAGCGCAGTGTGATACTGATGGTAGCCTTTGTTACTCTGGTCCCAGCTCTCTGCAGGTCATTCAATACGTCCCCCCGTGTGGTTCTGGGATTTTTGATCACAGTTCTTGTGATCATTTTGACCCCACGGGGTGAGATCTTGCGTGGACCCCCAGATCGAGGGAGATTATCAGTGATCTCGTATGTCTTCCATTTTCTAATAATTGATCCCACAGTTGATTTCTTCACACCAAGCTGCTACCTATTGCAGATTCAGTCTTCCCAGCCTGGTGCATGTCTACAATTTTGTTTCTGGTGTTCTTTGACAGTTCTTTGGTCTTGGCCATGGTGGAGTTTTGGAGTGTGACTGTTTGAGGTTGTATACTGATAACAAGTTCAAACAGATACCATTAATACAGGTAACAAGTGGAGGAAAGAGCAGCCTCTTAAAGAAGAAGTTACAGGTCTGTGAGAGCCAGAAATCTGGCTTGTTTGTAGGTGACCAAATACTTATTATACAGAGGAATTTACCAATTAATTCTTAAAAAAATCCTACAATGTGATATTCTGGATTTTCTTTTCTCATTTTGTCTATCATAGTTGAGGTATAACTATGATGAAAATTACAGGCCTCTCTCATCTTTTTAAGTGGGAGAAACTTGCACAATTGGTGGCGGACTAAATACTTTTTTCCCCACTGTATACATATATATATATATATATATTATAATATATACACACAGTGGTGTGAAAAGGTTTTGCCCCCTTCCTGTTTTTTAAAATTTTTTGCATATTTGTCAAACTTAAAAGATTCAGATCATCAAAAAATGTTAATATTACACAAAGATAATGCAAGAAAAAATGCAGTTTTTAAATGATGATTTCATTAATTAAGGGAAAAAAAGCTGTCCAAACCTACATGGCCCTACATGAAAAATAATTGCCCCCTCCTGTTAAATCATGAAAGAACTGCAATTAACCACATTATTTTAGAAAGCCTTAAATTTCACTAGCCACACCCAGGCATGATTACTGCCACACCTGTTCGCAATCAAAAAATCTCTTAAATAGGACCTGCCTGACAAGTGAAGCATGCTTAAAGAGCAACACATTATGCCGTGATCTAAAGAAATTCAAGAAAAGATGAGAATCAAAACAGTTGACGTGTATCAGTCTGTAAAGGATTATAAAGCAATTTCTAAGGCTTTAGGACTCCAGCGAACCACAGTCAGAGCAATTATCCACAAATTGAGAAAACTTGGAACAATGGTGAACCTTCCCAGGAGTTGCCGGCGAACCAAAATTACTCCAAGAGCACAACAACAACTCACCAGGAGGTCATAAAAGAACCAAGAACAACATCTAAAAGAACTGCAGGCCTCACTTGCCTCAAGTAAGGTCAGTGTTCATGATTCAACAATAAGAAAGAGGACTGGGCAAAAAAATGGCATCCATGGGAGATTACAAGGCAAAAGCACTGCTGACAAAAAGGAATACAAGGCATCGGCTATCCCCCCCCCATTTGCCAAAAAATGATTTCCCAAAGACTTTGGGCAAATATTCTGTGGGACTGATGAGACAAAAAGTTGAAACTTTTTGGAAGGTGGTGTCCCGTTAATAGGCGTAACACCAACAACAGATTTCATAAAAAAGAACATCATACCACAGTCAAACATGGTAGTGTGATGATATGGTGGTGCTTTGCAGCTTCAGGACCTGACGAACTTGCCAAGTTGACGGAACCATGATTTGCACTCTATCAAGAAAATCCTGAAGGAGATGTACGGCCATCAGTTTGTGACCATCAAGTCTCAAGCACATTGGGTTATTGTAGCATGCAATGATCCCAAACACACCAGCACAGTCCACCTCTGAATGCGCAAGAAAAATAAATTAAGGTTTTGGAGGGCTAAATCAAAGTCCGGATTAAATCTGATTGAGATGCTAAAACAGGCCTCATGCTGGAAAACCCTCCAATGGGGCTCTGATGAAAACAATTCTGACAGAAGAGTGGGCCAAAATTCCTCCACAGCGAAATGAAAGACTCATTGCCAGTTATCGCAAACACTTGATTGCAGATGTTGCTGCAAAGCGTGGCACAACCAGTTATTAGATTTAGGGGGCAATTACTTTTTCATGTAGGGCCAGGCAGGTTTGGACAGCTTTTTTCCCTTAATAAAATAAATAATCATTTAAAAACTGCATTTTGTATTTACTTTGCATTATCTTTGTGTAATTTTAAAATTTGTTTGATGATCTTAATCTAAGTGTGACAAATATGCAAAAAAAAATTAAAACAGGAAGGGGCAAAAACCTTGTCACAGCACTGTATAAACTGTACACTGAACAAAATTATAAACAAAAATTATTTTGTTTTTGCCCCCATTTTTCATGAACTGAACTCAAAGATCTAAGACTTTTTCTATGTACACAAAAGGCCTATTTCTCTCAAATATTGTTCACAAATGTCTAAATCTGTGTTAGTGAGCACATCTACTTTGCCGAGACAATCCATCCACCTCACAGGTGTGGCATATCAAGATACTGATTAGACAGCATGATTATTGCACAGGTGTGCCTTAGGCTGGCCACAATAAAAGGTCACTCTAAAATGTGCAGCTTTACGGTATTGGGGGGTCCAGGGGGGGTCCGAAAACCAGTCAGTATCTGGTGTGACCACCATTTGCCTCACGCAGTGCAACACATCTCCTTCGCATAGAGTTGATCAGGTTGTTGATTGTGGCCTGTGGAATGTTGGTCCACTCCTCTTCAATGGCTGTGCGAAGTTGCTGGATATTGGCAGGAACTGGAACACGCTGTCGTATGCGCCGATCCAGAGCATCCCAAACATGCTCAATGGGAGACATGTCCAGTGAGTATGCTGGCCATGCAAGAACTGGGATGTTTTCAGCTTCCAGGAATTGTGTAAAGATCCTTGCAACATGGGGCCGTGCATTATCATGCTGCAACATGAGGTGATGGTCGAGGATGAAAGGCACAACAATGGGCTCCAGGATCTTGTCACAGTATCTCTGTGCATTCAAAATGCCATCAATAAAATGCACATGTGTTCGCTGTCCATAACATATGCCTGCCCATACCATAACCCCACCGCCACCATGGGCCACTCGATCCACAACGTTGACATCAGCAAACCACTCACCCAAACGACGCCATACACGCGGTCTGCCATCTGCCCTGTACAGTGAAAATCGGAATTCATCCGTGAAGAGAACATCTCTCCAAAGTACCAGACGCCATCGAATGTGAACATTTCCCCACTCAAGTCGGTTATGACGACGAACTGCAATCAGGTCGAGACCCCAATGAGTACGACGAGCATGCAAATGAGCTTCCCTGAAACGGTTTCTGACAGTTTGTGCAGAAATTCTTTGGTTATGCAAACCGACTGTTGCAGCAGCTGTCCGGGTGGCTGGTCTCAGACAATATTGGAGGTGAAGATGCTGGATGTGGAAGTCCTAGTCTGGTGTGGTTACACGTGGTCTGCGGATGTGAGGCCGGTTGGAGAGGGCCACTCGGGGTTACTGACCAAAGTCTCCTTTGGAACGGCCCTTAACTATGTGAGGACGAAATGAACATTTCAAATTCACGGGCAACAGCCTTTGGTGGCCGGTTCTGCAGTCAGCCCGATTGCAAAAAGTGCACGTACTCAAAACTTGCGACATCTGTGGCATTGTTCTGTGTGATAAAACTGCACATTTTAGAATGAACTTTTATTGTAGCCAGCCTAAGGCACACCTATGCAATAATCATGCTGTCTAATCAGCAACTTGATATGCCACACCTGTGAGGTGGATGGATTATCTCGGGCAAAGGAGAAGTGCTCACTAACACAAATTTAGAAAGATTTGTGAACAATATTTGAGAGAAACAAAAGGCCCCACTTTTGTGGACATAGAAATCAGAAAGAGTGACGTGAGGTAGATCTTTGAGTTCAGCTCATTAAAAATGGGGGCAAAAACAAAAGTCTTGCATTTATAATTTTGTTCAGTGTATATATATCATTCTGATATATAATTATAGAGTGTATATATATTATTATATATTAATTATTTATTAAATATTGTTTAGAATTACATTTTGGCATTTTAGCAGCCACGTGAGGCATTAGTTAGCGTGAGTGGCTGACAGAGCTTGCGAGCTTGATTAGATAGCTGGCATGGAGAAAAAAGTTGAACTGCTAGAACAATGGTTTACCGCTGTCAATTAAAAATTAAATCAGCCCTTTTGGTATCATAAGAGAGACAACACAGACAATCGAGAGATGCTGTTTCGACGAGCGCAGTTGGCACAACGTTATGCCGCTTGTAACATGGAGCCACAGCATGGCAACTTTTAAGATAGGTGCCCGAACGGCATACGTTAAACTTATAAAAAGCAGTGTTTTTTCGTCTAAGAAAATAAGTCTTGAGACATAGACCCATTGGTGCTTTCAGTCTGCAAATAGTTTCACGCATGCTGCTCGTCAGAGTCCGGCTGCATGAATGAGGCTGTGTGGAAGGGTTGTAATCGAAGTTGCCCTAATTATGGATGTTGAGGTGTGAACGTTAAAACAGTCTAATAAATTTACCGGAGTACAGGCTTGACGTTTAAAACTGATTCCGTATATATCTTGGAATATATCTATATATAAGAAGTTAAAAAAAAGACGGAGGGTAGAAAGAACGTGAAGCAACATAGTTGTTTGCCACACTTTGATGTAATCGGGCCAAGTCTTTTATTATTTTAGTACATGATAAAATGTCAAACTGGACGCGATACAGGACCAGGATACTACGAAAGCCGCCTAAGTGGTGAGACATGTGGATCCTCATAGGGAACTTTAACTTCCAGTGGCAAAGAAAGCGGTTAGACAACTTAGAGCTAAGTTAATCTCAGATTTCAAGCAATTCTTTATACAAGTTCTAATGCAGTTATGAAATATTACACAGAAGTGCTTTTTGTGTATGACAGTGTCATTAGTACTTTAAAAAACACGCAATGAAGCTGGAAAGTTGTTTGATGCACAAATTAGGTAATTGATATATTATATTTGTGCACCAGGAAAATGAAAATTTTAATGAAATTAATGAAGAGTGAATTTTTTTGATGTTTTAGACTTTATTGAAACTGTCAACAGGCACGAAATGCGATCCGTACTCAGTCTGGCCCAGCACGGGCACAGCGGACTGATTCTTGATGTGCAAAATTGAAGGGGTTCCTCAATATCAATATTGTGTATTCATAACTGTATTATGCATGTTGATTGTGGTCCAAAGGGAGAAAAATATTTTAGCAATTTTTCAGCAATATTACCCAACCCTAGTCATCTTTAGAACTGAATACAAATTTTGAAACTAGTAGCAGTTTGTTCATGGTGCACACACCCTCACACATGAAGCTCTGCCCATGTTCCACATCAAACAGTTGAATGCATTTGCGTTTGCCTCTACGGGACAACAGGGAAAGTCAAAGTACAGTACTTTCAGGCATTCCATTCTTGGGTATGGCCGACCCCCCACACTCTCTTTGAAAACAGGACATTGTTAAAACAGAAACATGTTGCTTTTGGCATGAGAGGCTGTTCTCTCCCTGCATACAACGGGGCCTGCAATTAGCATGGCCGGCTCCCCAGAACAAATATTCTCCACTGTAATCCTGCCAAGGCAGCAGAGACACAGCTCTACTGCAAGAATGCTTGGCATTTCCTTTAATGTGCTTTGGCCGAGCTGGGTCAGAGAAAACCAACAGTAACAGCAGAACAGAGTCCCACACAACAAAACTTCCTGTTCACGCTCACTTTCTCTTTCGAACACGCACGCTTTTCATATAGAAAGAAAAACATATTTCCATCCCGTCATTCCTTTTACTTGCTACTGTTCTCTAATGGTTTTATATATATTATCACACATGTGGCTTACATACGTGTATATGCTAAATAAGCTTTCTATTTCCATAGAAACTTCTGGCAAAATTTCAAGTTATATCTTTCAAGTGACAGTTTCTAAAAGTAGTGCATTCATCCACTTCCCGAATTACTGCAACCTCTAGGTCAGGGGTCTAAACTGGATCAGTGGAAGACTACCATTCACCTCCATGTTAATTTCAAATACAGGCTCTCTCTAAAAGAGGTCCAGTACATTCCCTTACCACCGTTTAGCCCAGTCACTTCACGTTGACAATACAATTGCCTTAAATAACATGGACCGAAAGCACTCTCCCGTTAAAACAAGTGCTTGACACCCTGAAACGAGCACTTAGACCCTTTTCCCATCTGTATTTCTTCAAAACTTTGAAAGAATTTTGAAGAAATATCTCTCTGCTACAAAAAAATTGTTAACAGTGTTAGGCAAGTTACTCTGAAAATGTAATCAAATTACTGATTACATCAAATAACTCACGTTACTCTTCTGATTACTTTATTTCGAACGTAATTAGTAATTAGTTGCAGTTACTAGGTACTGTTACGTTACTTTTTTATCCATGAAATTTATTGAATCCAGCATACACGCTCCCGATAATATTGCTATTAAAAAAAACAAAGCATCAACATTCACAGAAAACACTGTTATTTATACTAAAGAAAAGCAGGCCTGCGCGTGCATGGTTTTAGCGCTGGGTAACTAGACTCGAATTACAATTTGAAACTATAACGCGTTATGTTTTAAATTACTTCCCTGTGTACTAAAAAACTTGGAAGCAAATTACAGTAACGCATTACTGAGTAATGCGTTACTGCCCAACACTGCATGTGAATGACATACTGTCTTGCACACTGAAGTCCCTTCAAAGTCATTTCAGTTGGTGGCCATCTTGGCAACAAGCATACAAGTTCAGCTGCTGTCTACTTGAATGTGGGGAACTCCATTTGTCAATGACATAGCTTATGTTAAGTAATATTTTATTATATTTATGTGTGAAAATATACCAAGGGGAACATATTCTGTGTGGGACTAAATTGTGTCATAGTTTAAGTATTAACTTCTCAAGCAAATGGACATGACTAATTTATTCTGAGAACCTTGACCAGTGTCTCAGAACCTCAAAGAGCAATCGTTTTACCATCCTTCTAGTCTCACTTAGACCAATTATTCTTGCTAAGAACCGCCCACTTAGAAAAGAAAAGAGTGACTGACTTTTAAATCAAATTAAAAAAAAAAATTTTTACCCAGAGAGAAAATCTACTTAGACACCAAAGGTCAACATATTATTATGGTTTTATTGGAGATTGATTTCCTGTAGTACCAACGGTAGCAAAGAATATGGATGTCATTAGAGAACCTTGAAGAGGACACTGTGACAGCATTATCAATCTTTACCGTTCTTTCAAAAGACCCCACTCCTCACAGTACTGAAGATACAGAAGAAATCCAAGAGGTCAAAGCACTGTTCAAAATAGCGCCTGTTGCGATGCGCTACTGATAATATCAATAGCACTTATCTATTCAGCGTTCGTCCTTGTGTCTGCCACCATCCCGTAAACACAAAACACTCCCTTGTGAGGAAGGACGTTTTTCCATCAGGCTGAATAAGGTGAATGACCTCGAAGAACAAGCCCATATTTCAGGTGATTCTGATTTGGTTGCACGTGCAGCTGTTTAAATACACTTCTTTGTCTTACCTTCACCAGCAGTGCAAAGAGAACAGCGGAACTTGAAATAGAATTTAATTATATTACGGCGACGACTCCAATTCTGTGTGACAGAAGCAATTGTTTAATGTAAAATCAATAAAATCTTACAATGTCTGCTGACTCTACAGTAGACACAAAAGATGGCCAGGTTGATGAATCACGACAGTAATATTTTTCTTATGCAAATGATAACTGCTGAGTGCATAACAATACAACACTGCAAAACATGTGCTTTGGCCCACGCTCCTCACGGCACTGAACGCAAACAGATGTATGAGGAGATTGGAGGAAAAACAACTTTACGCAACAGCCAGAAAATGCATTACATTCTCAAGCAACAAAAAGTGTATTATGTACGCCATTTAGGTGAGTAGTGTCTCTACACGCTCTGTAAAAACTTATTTTATTGGACTAGCATGATCAAAACAAATTACTTTTGACTCCCATAATTGCATTAAAACGGACAAATCTTCAGATACGAAGCAATTAAAAACCACTTTAAAACAACTATAATATATACTGTGTATAATATATAGATATATATATATAATTTATAATATCTATATATATATATATACAGATATTATTTATTGATATATACAAAAATATGAAATTAAGTTGTTTGACTTGTGCTGTTTGTTTTGCTCTTGGCAAAATTTAACAGGTTAGCAAAGATGTTCCAAGATACGTTTTTTGGCCATTTCGGCAAACAGAGGCTTATTGGGCAAAAAGATCTCTACTACATTTGAGCAAAAAAACATTAGATCTTTATACTAAATCACTAAGTTTCAAGCTACAATGAACTTTTGGCAAAGGTAAAATACCAACAATTTTTTCCTTATACACAGTATTATTCTATTAGTATGAGGCAGAAGGTATTGATTATAAAGACATTTTTTCCAACGGTCCTGGCACATACTGCTAGCCTCAAAACACTTTTACCATAGTGCAGGATTTGTAAACTAATACATTTTGATGTTTGCATGGCATAACCAGCTTCATGTATACTGCTTTTCTAGCATAGTAAAATTGCTTGGTAGCGCACCTGGTACAGCACTGAACTTGTGATCTAGAATCTTGCCACATTCACGTTCATCTCTTTCAGGAAGAATTGAACACATTTTTAGTGCCACTTTCTGGACATTTCACATTAAAACTTGCAATGAGCAATGTAATATAATTTTGCTGAAAGTTTGCCACAGGCAGGTTTTTACAATGAGCAAGGGGTTGCATTTCTGCGGTTGTTAGTGTGTTGCCAGGGTGGTCCCAGTCAAAAGAGCCCACCTTCAACTCTCTTTTATATTTTTTCAGCAGGGTTTTGCTCAGTGTAAGTCTGAGATTATTTGCCCGTTTTATCAGCTTGGAACAACTAATTAAACACTGTAAAGGGACAAAGACATTAAAATGATAGACAACAACAGTGAGCTACACAACAAGAAAATTAAGTATCTATTAGACAAAACATTTCAAGCAAATTGACAGCTCTACAAATAGACAAGCAATACAACATCCCAGACTAGACACAACATCACAATAAACAAGTGACAACTGCAACAACTCTGAAGCACTAGTCAAAACAACATGACAAGCACCTATTAGTAAAACAAAACAGGGAGTAAACCTTCAAAAATAGCCACCGCCTGCTTCAGGGATGAAGAAAAGTACACCTGCCGCAATAAAACAACAAGGCCCTGCACCCGTTGCTAGGACCGTTGTGATAGCAAGCATGTATTTTTATGTTTAATTGCCACTGTGCCACCAGCTCAGACTCAATACACAGGCAGGCTCAGAGAATGCAAGCAAGTATCCATCAGGGACCGCATTTTTCAACACAACATTTGCATTCTGATAGCTCTAAAAGTAACCTTATCAGCCTTTTGTTTGTTTAATCATATAAGCAAATTGCCTCTTTTGCTACCCCAGCCTTTATAAAAGAAAGGGAATTGGAACAAACAACCATGCAAAAAAAAAATGTATGCAGAAAATACGCTTCCCTATCGAATGGTCTCTCCTGTTGTGTTTAACATGCTTACCCCTTATTTACACTGCATACGTCAGCGGCACATTACGGCCAAGACTAGGTTTTGTTCCATCCTCCACATGGTGCCAACTCACACCAGAAGCGTTTCAGAAGCGAAGCATCTGAATTTGCGAGACCACATGATTTGCCTGTCCGACGTTGTTTTTCTTGATTTTTTGTGTTCTAACATGGGTAAGTTGTCTGAAATGTTAGTTTTGTCTGGTTTAATTCTGTTTATTGCAATGTCCTACTTTGTTCTGCTGTAGACTACAAAGTTAATACACTTAAAAGTCCAGTTATGAATGACAAGGATAAGAGATATATAGATGTGTATAGTCATCTAAAATACATCCTCAACTATCTTGTCTCTATATTTCACATACCATTTCTGGCCTCCTGGCGAAGATATAGTGTTGTGGAATAAGATGCACAGGGTGTTTATTTTGACACTGACAGTATTGTACAGTTTTGTATTAACTGTGCGGCTTGGACGTGGTGTCTGTCAAAATCCTTTAGTGAAGGGGTGGGAGAGGGGGGGGGGGGGGGGGGGCCGGCTTATGGGATGCTTCCGAAATATGCTGCGGCACGGCACAGCTGGTGTAAACACAAGCATTGACTAGAGTGGCCGCGATCAGCTCAGGTGGCCTTGTCTGAGCCGTAACAATCCGCAGACACGTGCAGTGTAAATAAGGGATTATGGGGAAACTCCTGTTTAATCTGATACTGAAGCCTGATTTGTTCATGATCGTGTAATGTGCTAAGTCGGCTGAGAGCGCCATTCGTCAGAATTTTTCTCCTTCAGCGATGAAGATCATCTCTACGCTGGACTCTGAAGAAAGAAGCCAAAGCAAGAAGTTCAGCCTGCTGCTTGCATAGACGAACATGGCAGAGGAAGACGCTCTCACTGCTAGACGCATGAGTCTTGCCTGCTTCACTCACAAATCGCTTCTTCAATGAAGGACGGTTCGGCCTCCCGCCCACTCTCGATGTATTCCTCCCAGATACATCGGAGGATGAAACAGTGGAGTCACGGGGCTGAGCAACCACGCTTGAGTGATCTCATGCCGGCACAGGTCCTGCGTGTTTCACTCTCCTCACAGCACTTTGAGCCGCCGGGGTTTTACACATGAGGATATGCACCCCTCGTCTGCAACGAGCGGTTTGATCTTTTTAGGTGGATCAGAGGAGAATGCTGTCACTGATGATTCCATATCACTGACAGCTTAAGACTGGAGGATTGGGCATGCTCTAGAGAGAATCCTGACACCCTTCTCCCCAATGAATTATCACGGGCCAGCGTGGAGAGCGAACTGATTTGCATCCTAAACAGGCTGTGGAGAATCTCATCTTAGAAGGGTCGGCTCCGGAAGAGTCTGCCCGCAGTCGTTTAGACGAACGATGCCCGCTGTTGCTGTCGTCATCAAACCTCTTGTCTGAGATGGTGCAGTTTTTCCCGGAAGTTCATGAAGAACTCGGCATGCACCCCTACTCGGCATGCATGCACTCTTCTAAGCCTGCCGCCTCACCTCTGTTGATGGCGCTGAAGAAAAGGGTATGGCAAGCTCCCCCCTTGGGAAGTGGCAGTTGTTGCACACCTCTGCCGCAATCTGCCTGGCGGATTTGCAAGTGCTTCACTGCATTTCAGAAGTTGTCACAGGCATGCATCACTTCCTGCTTAAGCGCTCCAGCTTCATAGAACGAGGTTTCACACTCCAAATTGTCTCGCAGGCTGCCTTGCGTCAGAAGTATTATTCAAACTTTGGTACATGACAACGATGCTCATGTTTTCCAGCCCGAAGTACAAACTCTGTTTGCAAAAGGAGCCGTGGAAATGGTTCCTCTAGCGCAGAGGTCTCCAACCACCGGGTCGCGACCCACTACCGGGCCGTGGAAGAAAAGGAAAAGAAGCTCTATGCCTTAAATTGTCAGTATTTTCTGGACGGGTGCGGCAAACGAACAACGACCCATGCCTCCTGTGACGTGTCATCCATGTTAAACCTTTCTGCAGAGCTGTTGGATTAGGTGGCACCCATTCCACACTCAAAGTATATGCGGCAGCCATCGACGGCGAATCATGCTCTCATGGCTGACCAGTCAGTCGGCAAAAAACGACCTTGTCGTTAAGTTTCTGAAGGGAGCTTGGAGACTGAATCGTCCTCATACTGTGCTGACCTGGGACTTTTCCGTAGTCCTCAGGGTCCTACGGGGCCCTTCCTTTGGGCCGCTCCAGTCGGCTGACTTGCGGCACCTGTAGCTCAAGACTGCCCTTTTGGAGTTATAATTGGTCAAGAGAGTAGGTGACCTGCAAGCACTGTTAATCAGTGCTTCATGCCTTGAGTTTGTGCCTAAAGACTGTAAAGTTGTCCTCAAACCAAGTCACGCCATTTGTCAGAAATAACCTACTGCACATTTGCACAAAAAAATGAAACGGCATTGACTGTCGCTGACATTCCCAGTTTTATTAATATGCATTCATTTAAATTAGTTCACAGGTTAAATCATCCCTTCAATGATGCCAAATATTAACACTTAGATTGATTATATTTGGATTCTCTCAAAACTAATGAGGAAGCTTGTTAGCAAAGCTAATTAGAAATAATTAAGAATGAATGGCAGAAGAACACATAAAATTTGTGATATATTTAATAATATGCAAGTTTTACTTTGCAACAATTGTACAGGGACTCATTATAAAACCTGTTTTCAAGTATGCTCACAAAATCAAGCTATCGAGAGTTCAAACATATTTTAAAAATGAAACCCATCAAGGACGCATTAAACAACATGATGACATTATGACTACTGCAGAAAGATATGCGCATACAATTTTTACGCTAGACAGAGAGAGAAAAATAATAAGAATGGAGAAATAAGAGGTACCTTCAATCTTCTGCAGGGCTGTCTGACAGGCTTCCTGGCTAGCGAACTCAAATGGGTTGTTGCATGTTCGTACACTGTCACATTCACACTTCCCATCAATTATGTTACAGCCCGTAACCAGGTTTTCATTGCATGGCTCAAAGCCCAAGAGCTGGTCGTCATCCCAGTTTTCATCTGAGCGAAAATGAAAGAGACACATATCAATGAAGACGCCACAAAAACAGAAATTCATAATAATAAATTACCAGATCAAACACAGTAACCAGATAAAAAAATTCAGAATCATCACAATACATTTTCACAGTATCATTAAAACGGCGGGTTACTGAATGCTAAAGAGGAGCACATGGGCAATTACAAGTGCTTTTGAGGTCCAAGGGGAATAGCTTCTAGAACTCGTTGAATAAGAGAGAATGTATGTCGTTGTTATAGGATATGCAGTTCCTAAGTTCCTAGCCTCTCACGACTTACACGATAGGTAAATGGTGGCAGAGAGCAGCACATTTTCAAAATAAGAATGACTCCGACCCTAAAGATGCTTCTATCTGCCAGCAACATTATGAAGTCTTATTTGCAGTGCAAACACACATTGCTGATACAAGCACTGGTATTTCAGCCCACTGTGTGTTCACCTTATCGGCGCACACGCATGTTTGCTTAGGATGGATGAATACACTCAAGATGGGTGCATAACAGGGCTAGCTGACTATATTGAATATTGATAAAAAAATAAAAAATAAATTATAAAAATGATAGATATATATAGATATATGCGGTGCATTTTATTCGTCAAATAATCCTGAAAAAAGTATGACCGGTTCCAAAAAATATTAAGCAGCACAGAATTTTCCAACATTGAATAATCGCATATTAGAATGATTTAGGAGGATCATTGTGACACTGAAGACGGGAGGAATGGCTATAAGGACTAAAATTATATTTTAAAGGTATTTAAAACAGAAACCATTATTAAATATTGTAATATAAAATATATTATTATCTATTGATAATGACTATTATTTTAAATATATTTATTTATTAATTATATAGACTATATGTTATATATAGATAATATATTATATATCTATATATATCTATATAAAACCAAAATTTACAATATTTAATGTGATTAAATAATTTAAATGAATACTTATACATAAAAAAACACTATGATCGTTATTTTATTACATTTCTTAAGGCCATTCATTTTCTATGCCAGACCTTGGTAACATAAATGACAACTGAGTTGTGTTTCAATGAATCAGTCCAAAACACTGAATTATTTCCATATACATACACCACCCATAGTGCATACTAAGCACCAGCACATGCATGCAGATGCATTTGCATCGGCATGCATGTAATTTGTGTCTTTTGGTCTCTGAGGAATGCTGCCTGCTTGCCAATAAATAACGGGCCTTGCACATCTATGAGCAATTTGGCTGTTGAGTCAGAACTGTTTCTCCAGAAACCTGCCTCATACTGCAGAGCAACCTAAAATTTGATTTAGCAAAAATGAGACTACATAATCTACAAAATTACTTTGTTTTTAATCCATAACTTCTCAGCCCCTGGGTGTGTCACTTTAAATACTCTGTGGATAAACAAGTCATGGAAAAACACTCCTCTCACCCACCCCATGTCTGTTTGTTGTAGGGTCAGTCGTGTTTAGCTACTGGTGTGTAGCTGCACACTTGTGACCCAGTGTTTTGGTCATCTGGATATGATGGGTGTGATTATAGTTGTACGGCACAACACCCATACAGTGGGCTGAAAGAACACAAGCCTATCACTATGCCTGTCTATAGGGGACTGTGAGTATGTGTAAGCTTGTGATCTCTTAACAATCAAGGACTGGAAGCTGATGTTCCAAAGCCCCTGTGCTTGTTGTTTTCACCAAAGCCACAGGGGTGAAGTCCCCAAATAGCTGCTGTCAACAGCTGATTCTTCAGTAACTAAGCATGGCTCTCCAGATCAGCTCTGGGTCGTTTAGCTGGGCGTGGAGGGTTGAGTCTCCTGCCAAATGATAAACACGTCGCGGCGGTCTGAACCACACACCGGGTTTGAGCCTGGCGTGCTCACAGACAGCATCGCCTTGAAGACCTCCTGGGAAGTTCCCACTACGGTTCAGAATCTGTTTTTTTTTTTTTTTTTTTTTTTTTTTTTTTTGTTTTTTTTTTTTTTTTTTTTTTTTTTTAATTACGACGGTTGATGTGCATTAAAGTGATTTCAGTCAGAGAAAAACTAACACTCATATTTCTTTCTCTTTTTTACTTTCTGAGAAACACAATGTTTTTAGTGCTAATGCAACAAAATGAAGTGCAAATATGCATAATATATGTAATTGATGGGTTAACTATGTATTTTATCATTCTTATGCTGCCATGCACAATGATGTTGAGATATGCCAAGCCAAGTCAGCCCATAAACTAGCTACATGAGCAGTATTTAGCATTATTCAGTACGAATGCATACTACAGGTGCCAATCAATTAAAATGTTAATCACATTAATTACATGATATGCTCATTAATTAATCAAATTAAATCATAGTATTTACTAAGAAAAGCCCACAAATGAAGATAATTAAAAGTTATTGTTGTGGCGGATGAGCAAATCATTAAATAGACATTACTAAGTCATTAAACAGACATTACAACAATATTGTTTGTTGTATTTCCATAATAAATGTAAGCTTATCACTGATGTTTTCATTTGAAAGAAGATTCAGCTTTTTAAAAACGCCATTTGAGGCTTCAGTTTTTCCATGTACGACCGAAGATGTGGTCTGGTTTTTTTTCTATATTCAATCCTTTTAATATAATTAATTACAGTCAGTTATTATGCTAAATTGATAAACCTACACTGTAATTATAGAACAAAGATTGACAATTACAACTTCAATCATGACTAATTTGCCCCTATCAAATTTAATTGACACACCTCCAAAACTCAACAAAGAAAATCTGAGCTCAATAAAACTGGAAATTACAACATTGTGGAGGCGTCAATGTATGTTTTGAAAATACAATAAGTCGGACACAACTTTACAGCAGGATTACTATACTGTAGTCACAAATCTAAAACTGTAAGAATCATCTTAGAGACTTTACATTCACTAAAACCAGACAAAAAACCCTTTAAGTCATGATGTAATGTAAGTAGCGACAGATTTTTTTGAAAACACTTTAAGGACCAATTCTCACTATATTAACTTGCTTATTAGCATGCATATTACAAGCTTATTAGCTGTTTATTAGTACTTATTAGGCACATATTAATGCCTTATTAGCAAACCCAATTCTAGGATCCTTAATACAACCAAATACCTAAACTTAACAACTACCATACTATTAATAAGCAGCCAATTAAGAGGTTATTGATGCAAAAGTCGTAGTTAATAGCACACATGGGTTCCCTAATCTATGTGTTACCATTTTTTTTATTTCTGTATCATGACGTACATCTGAGCACATAGGTTATCGAAAAAGAAAAAAAAATGTAAAGCAGGGGCTTGATTTAATTTATTAATTGCTCATTACATGAAGGCAGATCTGAATTACAAGCTTGGGGTCGAATGTGAAATAAGGGCAGGATTTAGAGGGGTCATATTATGCAATTTCAATTTTTCCTTTCTCTTTGGAGTGTTACAAGCTCTTGGTGCATAAAAAAAAAAGATCTGTAAAGTTGCAAAGACTAAAGTCTCAAATCCAAAGAGATATTCTTTATAAAAGTTAAGAGTCAACCACGCCTACCTAAAACGGCTCGTTCTAACACGCCCCCACATGTCTATGTCACTGTGTGGGAAGATTTGCATAACACCAACCAAATGTTCACGCAAAGAAAGAAGACGTCACTTTTATTCTCGCTGTAGTATTGTTGCCACCACCGCCATGCTGAAGGCGCCCCCAACCAACCTGCCCCATGTGTTCACGATCTGTGAAAGCGAAACCTCAACTGCTGTCCCTGCGGCCCTTACAAAAGAGGACAATATCCGCTTGGCATGCTGGAGCTGATCCGTGCTGGCTCGCTGAGGAACAGGTCGCTGGTCTGACTCAAGACGGTAAGTACAGTTTTTTATATTTAAAGATTTGCCACGGACGATCAACGCGAGTTTTGAGCAGTGTCGAGTGCATGTGTTTGTCATTTCTCCTATCCAAATTCAGACAGGTTTTAGTTACAACCGGCCACGATTTGCAATGCAACGCGTAAAGAGAAACGTTATACGAGTCATTATAATTTGTAATTATGTCCCCACTGGATGCAAAAATGCCTCATTTATAATGGGTTTCATTGTTTATGTCTCGTCGCTCCGGGACATGGCATCACAGTATGGTAAGGGACGTAACATTTCCGTCACACGCTTGAGGTATTCGGCCAATCACAACGCACTGGATAGCTGGCCAATCAAACACCTCGCTTTTCAGAACGATGAGCATTGTAAAAATCGACGCATTTCAGAAAGGCGGGGGATAGAGGAGAAACAATAATATACAGTATGTGGAAAATAAGGTTTTTAACCTAAACCACATAAACACATTCATTAACACCAAATACACAAAATAATGTTCTTTTTAGACATCATATGACCCCTTTAAACAGATAAAATGATTGTTGAAGACCGAACTAAATACAGTAAGGTGTATTGTACAGTATGAAAAGTGTGGATGTCATAACATTCTCTTAGGAATTCAATTCAACTCAGTATTGTTATAAATAACTCGTACCGAGAGAAAACACATCCGATCACATTATCTATACTGACTGTCTAGGTAGTGACGATAGGCGGCTTAACTCTAAAACAACCTCACAAAAGCTTATTACAAAAAACTGGAGGGGGATAAAATGAGCTACATCAACACTGCGGTTCTCATAAACAAAAACACAGTGAAAAGTGTTGTTTTTTGGGCTGATATCAAGGAATGATATCAAATCGCTGCTCGTTCTATGATAGCTGATTTACACGGACCTTCCTGCTTACTGTGCAGGGGACCTGGTTGTATATCAAGGCAGGAGTATTCCTGAAGCAAGGATGTGCTAATTTGCAAACCAAACCAAATTAATGACTATGTCGGAAAAAAAAGACAGCATTGTTACATGTATCCGACGACTAATACAAGAAACGAGGACAGGAAAACAAATATGCCTCATAAAAATCAGAAAAGTTATTAATACTTCAAATTGGCATAAAGTCAACATCTGCAGAATTAAAAGACATATATTGTAAGAATTTTATTAAGAATATCCAAAACACCACTAGAACAGCTGTTATATATGTTGCTTGAAGGGATAATGATTCGAAGAATGTTTAAATCCAGAGAATTAAGCAATTTTAACTAGTGACACGGACGTGTCCATAGTGTCATTGTGTCACCTGCCAATGACTTCATAACCCCTCGATTTCCGGTTTTGTTTTTTGGAAAAAATGTAAACACCAAAGACGCTTTAATATGGATCTAGTATGATAAAACAGCGCGCTTTCCACACATCACTACGAGGAAGGAGCAGAAAGTAGTCGACTGTGGATAATAAAAGCTCCGACTGCTTTCGAGCCGTGTATACGATCGTTCAGCGGCTCGTTTTAGCTTCGACGCTCAGGCACCCTCGCTTCATCTACTGTTAATAAATATAGATCATCCATGACATGATTATGCCCGACAGTCCAGTCGGATTGAATCGGCTAGTGGGGGGACGAAGACGAACCCAAATCACATGATCTCCACACCAGTCACGGCGTCATCAAACTACACCTTTGTTTCGGTTGTTTATTTTGAATACGCGCCCTCTAGCGGCGAAAACTTACATATTGTGCCTTTAAGTATTTATTTAATACGTATTCCAGGTGTTATTGTAGATGATACATCAGCACACTTAAAAAAAGGCAAAAAATACTGACATTTATTAGAAGACACTAAATTAATGTCTAACAAATTATGTATTATTTCATAATATAAAATAAGTGTATAAATAAAAGTAAAATGTAGGCCATTCATTCTACTGGATAATGGGAAACAGCAAGTAAAAATAGGCAACACACTCTCAATTCGTAACAATTTTACATTTTGGCAAATTGGTGGCTAATGAATTCGTATAATCTTGTACATTTTTTATAATTTTTTTGTAATGATATGCTTACACCCTAATAACAGTTCGATTTAGCATAGGATTATGAAATTAATTTTATGCTTACATTTTTTTCTCAAATTTTCGCACGAGTCACATTGTGGCCAACAAATTGCCACCATGTAAAATAACTACGTTTTCTCATGAGATTGGGCTGAAATAGTTATTAGGTTTAGAGCTGACTCTATTTGGATACGTAATGCCCACTTTCACAATCCAGTGAATTCCTGCTCCTTTTTTCCTCATTGAATATCCCAGTTCACTCAGAAATATGTTACATTATAGAAGTAAATGAGCTGAAAAGCCAATTCAGAGGTGACTTCAGCAACAGAGGACTTTTTTCTTTTTTGCAAAAATGACTAAAATCGATCCTCTGTTCATTGTTCAGACACGGACCCCCTTGTGACACCAACTCTTCAGCCTCTGAATTATAACCCTGAAATGTCCTGCCGGCCCCTATGCAACACCCCCTGAGGACACTTAGTACTCTGAGGAGCAGAAGAGAGACTTCAGGGAAGTCTGTGACAGGGAGGCTGCCGAGAGGGGGTACATATTTCCGCTTGTCTTCATTGACTACACCAGACATGCGGTTTCTCTCAACAAATTTCAGCCTGCTTGCGCCGTCCCTTTTTGTGAAAAAGAAGAAAAACATAGGCAAAGACATGCACTGGCAGCAATGCTCTGCTTTGAAGAAATATTTTAAACAAAAATTGTCACCGTTTACTTAACCTCACCATGTTAATCCAAATGCTCATAATACAAAGTTTCAGACATAATTTAGAATAATACAAGCTACAACAGGAAGGGATTAAGGAAAAGTGAAAGCATAAAGGACTTTTATTCCACAAAGAATAGGGACTAAAGCTTCAAAATAGTCACCTGATTTAGATCTCTAGTAGTTCACCCAGAAATTCCATCATAATTTACTCACCCTCACCAAGTTACTCCAAAACTATATTACTGTTCTTGTCTTTTATTCCATGCAATTACAAAGAATGGGGACTAGAGCTTCAAAACGGTCCCCTGATCCAGATATTGAGTTTGTTCAATTCACTGAGTCAATGATCCGTCAGTTAATAGCTCACTGGAGGGGAAGAATATCAATAAATAATGACTATAATTTCAGTCCGTTTTTCAGAAAACTTGGAATATAGCACACGTCATGTGAAACATTATTATGGCATATTTACAGTACTTTGCATCCTTTTTGAGGCTTGGAAGCTTTTGTGTACTTTCTGTCATCTGGGCTGGGCTTGCTTTTTTATTTTTAATAACAAAACTCCACCTGCTAGTGAGGAAAAATGTATTAAAAAATCTATACATATTAAAATGATTGGAAACTTGGATTACCTTCTTAGTTTACTTGTATCATGAATTGTATTATGTTTCCCCAAAAATCACATAACCTTTATTTAGATGGGTCATTTAGCGTTTTGGCAGAGGAATGCCTTAGACAAAAAGCACTCCGTCTGACAGTGATTACGGCCAATGTGGAGCTGCTTTGTTAGCAGACAGAGTCCGGGGTTTGTATGGATGACATTAATAAGGGCAGGCACGCTTCATTCTCCAGGTGTTCTCTGCAAACAGATTGTGTATAATCAAGTTCCATTCTTCCCTGTCTGAAGTCATTTAAATGATAAAGACCACTGCTTTTCTCTTAGTCAGGAAGATTATGATTTGAGCCTGTATTAAAACTGTCAAGCTCAGGGCTCCAATTCCAGATGGGTGGACAAGGTGAAGCTTCAGTAAATATATTGCCGCATAAATGGTCAGCTCGAGTATGTCAAAAATTTCAACTATGCATGTTGTCATGGAGAAGGATGTCAACTGCACAGATTAATAAATGATTTTCTTACAGCACAACAGAACTAGATCAAGGTACATGTAATTTCCAATGTTAAAAACAAACAAAACTAAACACTAAAACTAAAAGTAAATATGTAGGCACAAAGTTATGTAAACATTCTACAAACAAATTGTACACACATTTTAAATAAACATATTATAACATACAATATGAAAGATGGATAAATATTTCTATTTAAACTGCTATAGAACCAACTATGTTATCTGAATAAGTAAAAAAAGTGATAATGAAAAAAAAAAAAAAATACATTTTTCCCATGTTCAAGAGTTTACTGTGCATTTCAAATGTCATACTTTTTTCAAGAAAACAATTAACTGAGTGCTCTTAAAGGGATAGTTCACCCAATAATGAAAATTCTGTCATCATTTACACACCCTAAAGTTGTTCCAAATCTGTATGAATTTCTTTCTTCTTATGTATTATTTTTAATTTAATTTATTTATTTTCTAACCTGCTAAGCATTTGAAGAACAATTGTGGCAAATTGTGTTTTGACGAAGAAAGTAGTCAAAGTCTTAAAAATGACACACGGTTGAGTAAATGATGACAGTATTTCCATTTTTGACTATCCCTTAAGGATTTATCAACTTCCAATATCGCGTGCACCAATTATAATGTAAAAAAATGTGGTGTCACTCTATATATAATTCTTATATATATAGAGATATATATCTAACCATACATAGATATATATATAGCTACCACATATCCATACTATATATATTATAACATAATACTACCTATATATATATTATATTATATATATATACATTTGGGCAAAAAAGTATTTAGTCAGCCCCAATTGTGCAAGTTCTCCCACTTAAACATAATGAGAGAGGCCTGTATTTTTCATCATAGGTATACCCTCAACTATGAGAGACCAATGATAAAAAAAAAATCCAGAAACTCATTGGTAGGTTTTTAACTCAATTTATTTGCAAATATGGTTGAAAATAAGTATTTGGTCAATAACAAACTTTCATCTCAATACTTTGTTATATACCCTTTGTTGGCAATGACAGAGTTCAAACGTTTTCTGTAAGTCTTCACAGGTTTTCACACACTGTTGCTGGTATTTTGGTCCATTCTTCCATGCAGATCTCCTCTAGAGCAGTTATGTTTTGGGGCTGTCGCTGGGCAACTTGGATTTTCAACTCCCTCCAAAGATTTCTATGGGGTTGAGATCTGGAGACTGGCTAGGCCACTCCCGGACCTTGAAATGCTTCTTACGAAGCCACTCCTTCGTTGCCCGTGCGGTGTGTTTGGGATCATTGTCATGCTGAAAGACCCAGCCACGTTATGGAAGGAGGTTTTCACTCAAAATCGCACGATACATGGCCCCATTCATTCGTTCGTTTACACGGATCAGTCGTCCTGGTCCCCTTTGCAGAAAAACAGCCCCAAAGCGTGATGTTTCCACCCCCATGCTTTACAGTAGGTATGGTGTTTTTTGGATGCAACTCAGCATTCTTTCTCCACCAAACTTTTTAGTTTTTACCAAAAAGTTCTATTTTGTTTCATCTGCACCATAGACATTCTCCCAATCCTCTTCTGGATCATCCAAATGCTCTCTAGCAAACTTTAGATGGGCCTGGACATGTACTGGCTTTAGCAGGGGGACACGTCTGGCACTGCAGGATTTGAGTCCCTGGCGGCGCAGTGTGTTACTGATGGTAGCCTTTGTTACTTTTGGTCCCAGCTCTCTGCAGGTCATTCACTTGGTCCCCCCGTGTGGTTCTGGGATTTTTTGTGATCATTTTGACCCCACGGGGTGTGATCTTGCGTGGAGCCCCAGATCGAGTTAGATTATCAGTGGTCTTGTATGTCTTTCATTTTCTAATAATTGCTCCCACAGTTGATTTCTTCACACCAAGCTTCTTACCTATTGCAGATTCAGTCTTCCCAGCCTTGTGCCGTCCTAATTTCCAAATACTTTTTTCGCCGAAGGATTTTACCATAATCTTTAAAATACCTCAACTATGAGAGTCAAAATGAGAAAAAAAATCCAGAAAAGCACATTGTAGGATTTTTAAAGAATTAATCTGTAAATTCCTCAGTAAAATAATATTTGGTCACCTACAAACAAGCAAGATTTCTGGCTCTCACAGACCTGTAACTTCTTCTTTAATAGGCTCCTCTGTCCTCCACTCGTTACCGGTATTAATGGCATCTGTTTGAACTCGTTATCAGTGTAAAAGACATCTGTCCACAACCTCAAACTGTCACACTCCAAACGCCACCATGGCCAAGACCAAAGAGCTGTCAAAGGTGACACCAGAAACAAAATTGTAGACCTTCACCAGGCTGGGAAGACTGAATCTGCAATTGGTAAGCAGCTTGGTGTGAAGAAATCAACTGTGGTAGCAATTATTAGAAAATGGAAGACATAAAAAACCACTGATAATCTCCCTCGATCTGAGGCTCCACACAACATCTCACCCCGTGGGGTCAAAATGATAACAAGAACTGTGAGCAAAAATCCCAGAAACACACGGGGGGACCTAGTGAACGACCTGCAGAGAGCTGGGACCAAAGTACAAAGGCTACCATCAGTAACACACTACGCCATCAGGGACTCAAATCCTGCAGTGCCAGACATGTCCCCCTGCTTAATCCGTACATTATCCCGTCTGAAGTTTGCTAGAGAGCGTTTGGATGATCCAGGAGAGGATTGGGAGAATGTCATATGGTCAGATGAAACCAAAATGAACTTTTTGGTAAAAACTCAACTTGTCGTGTTTGGAGGAGAAAGAATGCTGATTTGCATCCAAAGAACACCATACCTACTTTGAAGCATGGGGGTGGAAACATCATGTTTTTGGGGCTGTTTTTCTGCAAAGGGACCATGACGACTGATCCGTGTAAACGAAAGATTGAATGGGGCCATGTATCGTGAGATTTGAGTGAAAACCTCCTTCCATCAGCAAGGGCATTGAAGATGAAACGTGGCTGGGTCTTTCAGCATGACAATGATCCCAAACATACGGCTCGGGCAACGAAGGAGTGGCTTCGTAATAAGCATTTCAAGGTCCTGGAGTGGCCTAGCAGTCTCCAGATCTCAACCCCATAGAAATTCTTTGGAGGGAGTTGAAAATCCGTGTGGCCCAGCGACAGCCCCAAAACATTACTGCTCTAGATGAGATCTGCATGGAGGAATGGGACAAAAAACCAGCAACAGTGTGTGACGCCGTACAGAAACGTTGACCTCTGTCCTTGCACCAAGGGTATATACAAGTATTGAGATAAATTTTGTTCTTGACCAATACTTCTTTTTCCCACCAAACTTTTGCAAATAAATTCTTAAAAAATTCCTACACTTGATTTTCTGGATTTTTTTTTCTCATTTTGTCTCTCATAGTTGAGGTATACCTATGATTAAAATTACAGGCCTCTCTCATCTTTTTAAGTGGGAGAACTTGCACAATTGGTGGCTGACTAAATACTTTTTTTCCCCACTGTATATATATATATTATTAATTTTTTTATGAAGCCAGTCAATGGAAGACCTAGTATGGAGCCATAAATCAACATCTAAGTTGAACTTGAGATAAAAATAGGCCAATCTGTGCTTTACAAGGAACTTTTTTTTCTGACACTAGTAAAATATGTTAGAATCATCAGAAAACATATGAATGTCAACAAAACATGTTGATTTTGATCATAGATTTCAGACATTTGCAGTTTGGAATGTCTCTTGAAAAATAGTTTGATGATAAGTATAACAGTGGATGTAAAACACAGGGACTGCACCTGAACTGATGAAATTGACACAGTTTGAGCTGTGTGTAAAGGTCTTTTCTTGTTAAGATAAGGCCTAAAGTTACTCCCAAATACAGCCAGCTTCACACAGGGACCTCTGACTGTTTTCTCTGAATAGAGAGGCAAGACATCATACATCACTTCCCAGGGAATCTCACCTGGAAGGTCCTGACACTAAACCCCTGGGTGTTCTATGTGATGTGCTTGGTAAGCCCATCTCCAGAGAAGCCCACGGGGCATTTCAAGACCATCATCTCGAATGTATGTGTTCACTGTAAACAGCCTGTCCAAAGTAATCTCATGCTTTGGAATGCACACGAATTTATGGACTTGGATGTGAAGTGTACAGTCAGTTCGAACAGAAACATGCTTTTGTTGTTTCTCCTCCACCCTTGTGGATTGTGGCGCTCAATTTAAAGGAACAGTTCATCTGAAAACGAAAATCCTGTCATTATTTATGAATGTATTTATTTCTTCCGTGAAACAAAAGTAATTCTTATATAACTTATATTAGGTATATTACATATTCTAATATACTAAGATATATATATATATATATAATATATAACATTATCTAAGTATATAACAACTTCAATTTTTGTCTATTCAGCTTCAGAAAACCGATATGAGCCACTTTACTGGTGCTTTTTGAAGGCTGACAGCCCAGTTGTCAATCACTTTCATTTAATTGAAATCACGGCCAGGATATTCTTCAGAAATTCACCTTTTGTGTTACCCAGAAAAAAAAAAAAGCAATCCATACAGGTTTGGAATGACATGAGGGTGAATAATGATGACATCATTTTCATTTTTGGGAGAAATACTCATTTAAAGGCCAGTACAAATCTTTGATGTCTCATGGCAGGCACGGTCTACAGCAGATGTACTTTAGAGACTAATTCACTGTTAAGACCCTCTGAGGTCTTAGTTTGTTAGGAGGTGAGGGTGGAGGTTAGCAGGACATGGCCTATACTGGCATTCGCTGCGCTCTCTCATCTGACTCATGTATCTGACAGCTGTAGCTGTTGCACTCAATGCCGCAGTGTTTTCTTAGCTGAATTACAGCAGATGTCACCCCGGCAGTTACATGTCAAACAGTCGAGACACCTTCAATTTTCATAGCCAGCCATGATGAAACCTGACCCGTGACATTGCAATGCATGTCCTCTGACCAAGTCGGTGTTCCAACTTTGACTAGGCCTAACAAGCGACGGGACTCTTCAGAGAAAAAGTAGACTGATACATTGTGCATGCAAGCATGCAGACAATGTTGCAGTCTGTTCGAAGTCTGTCTAAATAGCTAATGAGATGACACCATATTCTGGTAGTTGTTTACAAGGTTTATTAGTTTACAAGGTCTGCAAAGTTTCAGTAAAGGTTTATGGCTTTGATTCTTCCTTCAGCAGCAGAAACATGACTTAAAAAATGGTGATAGGTCGACAAATTGGCTGATATTTGACATTGACATCATAGTGAATATAGAAACGACAACAGTTTTTTGCATTTTGAGCAACTATTGCAGAATATCTGTTTTTACATTTGTAAACCGTGGGTTTATGTTCTTATTTGCTTATTTATGAGGTCAATAACATTGACTGGACAAATACAGGTTTAAACAGGATTGTCCATCTGTGAAATGTCACGTAAATCGGCTCTGGCTGTTCCAAGTCTCCAAAAACTACTACTTGAACAAACAATATAATCTTTTCTTCGCTCCAGTTAACGCGTTTTCCAATTCATTTATCTCAGACGCAGAAACTAAACAGTGAATGAACGTTTATTTGACAGTACAGAGCTCATGCATATTTAATCAGCTAGGCAATGCCAATGACACGAAACAACGTGCTTCTATCACCGTATGGTTTCACTGAAAACACGCACTTGAGTAGGGCTTCATAAAAACCCTAAAAACACCATTTCAAAATGAAATGTACTAAGCCAGAATGTTAAAAAGAATGTTAAGTACAGTGAGAAACCCCCCCCGCCCCCTACAGAGAACACCCTGAGCTAAGACAAACGATTGACAGCACCATTAACTGAACCAAGGTGATGCGAGTAATACGCATCCTGAGAAGCAAAGCCTCATGACTGAAGGTCTTGGCGCACGTCGCTCATCGGTCCGATGTCAAATACTGGTAGAGGCGCAAGTGAAGTTGCATAGCAGACATTCCGATGAAAAACCAACAAGCCTCGGCGGAAAGAGCGAGGCTGGCACCACGTCCAAAAACAGCACGGAATCCGTTAGCCATACCCCAAAGAAACTGAAAACCGACATGCTGCAAACACATTAACGAGCTTGCCTCTCTTTCACTCCAAACGACCGTCATGTATGAAGAAATGTGTTATTGTGTACTAGACAGGACCATCACTTTCCTCTCCATAATGGCTTTACAATCACATTACGATATCTAATGAGAGTTGATAATGGTTCATTTCTAGTCAAATTAGATGTAATCGTGACTAATGTTCAGGAGTTTTTCTTCTCTCAATGCTAAGCTTCCGTACTGTTAACCATGTTAACATCTTAATGAACAACTCATTGAATCGCTGATTTAGTATTATTTACACTATTTTATTTTCCTTTCCATATGGACAGATACTGTGGCAAGCCGCTTTAACATTTTGTCCCCCAAAGCTAACAACTATCTATTTTATGTTACAAGTAGCCCTACCTATTAAGTAAATACTCCAATAGTGACAAGTAAACATGTTCAGTTTCACTAGTATATAAGATCTACTATAATAGCAATAGAGGCAAGTAACAATTTCATTGCTACTGGTAATTGTTTTCTATTGAGTTCTATAGGGATCTGTGGTTAGATATTATTCATATCCAACTAGTGTGTATTCCACTGTTGCTGGTTATCAACTTTTTATTAAATGTTATTAGTAACTATTAATTAGGTGATAGAACGTTTATTCTAACTGGTTACAACTGGAATACACAGTTGGAATTACATTGTAATCTTACTAGTAAGAATTGTAACTAGTGGGATAAATGTTACTGGTGAGTAATTGGGATATATTCTGGTGTAACACAAATAGGTACTAGCATCTAATAAATAATAACTGGTAAAGCCTGAATGTCTGCTAGGTAACTATAAATTATTCTACTACTACTACTGAATAGAAGAGGTTCATATCTGACCCAAACATTTCCAGAATTCAGAGCTAAATATTTGTTATTTGCCACTATTGCGATATAACTAGCACTAATATGAAATAGCCTAATTTCTAGGTCTTGAATTTAGTTGACTAGATAATGTTTGAATACATATTCTTACATCTAATTAAAATAACTAAATAATTAGTTAGCTTTATGAAATAAAGTGTTAAAATGGCTTGCCAGAATACATCCGCTTTGGTTTCCCCAGTAAATAAAGACGGAGGCAGAAATGATGTGATTTATTTACTTTCACCATCATTAGGCGCGATGAAAGCAATGAACACAGATGACAACTTTTCAAAGAGTAAATGAAATGTGTATACAGACCTTCACAAACTCCAACCTCGTACTGCGTGATGGAGCCGCCGTTTAACGGGGGTCTGATCACGCACCGGAGTCCGCGGTCGCAGGTCCCGTACAGACCGTAAACGCCGCCGCAGCTCTCGTTCTTCTGCTTGGCACAAACCGAGCAGCAGCCGCAGATCCCCAACACCACGGTACCCGTACAGTGCTTGGGCTCCTCGCATTTGGACTTATCACAGGGCAAACAAATGAGCGCCCGACTGTTCTTCGCGATCAACCCCACAAGTTGGAAAATCAGCATGCATTTCATAAGAAGATACATCCTGGATGAGGCCATGAAGGAAAAGTGAAAAATATAGATATCCAAACCACCCCCCTGTCCCCCAAACTACACGACGAGGAACGGATCCTCCAGCCAAACCAACAAATAACAAGAAAACAGCGACTCTGGGCTGGTGAGCGCGAGAAATGTTCCGCTCAGAAAGACGCGTTTTCTTGTCGAACAGAATAATATGGCGTTCCTGGCGTCAAACTTTTGTTGCAGAAAGCCAACAAAAAGGCATCCCCTTCAAACGAAAGACACCAGAGGAACTATCCCACGCTGTACAACCAGTGCATGGCTTATGCGTCACGATTTCTGTACTGTTCCGTCCAGTTTGTTTTCGCGTAGGAAAACTTTCCTCACGCGTCTCTTCCTTGGAGTCTTTCGTATGCAAGCCTGTCCTGCGCCTATAAAGCCAACGCGCGGTGTTTTTAAGTAGTTCCCAGTCGGAGGAAACGTGGTCCTGTTATTTTTTTGTTGCCAGCAGAGATTCATTCAGCTGTGTGAATAAATGTTTCCAGCTATCGCGTCCGTCTCTTGTCTACCGCTTGCGCTCGCTGTTGAGCGTTCGGCTCCCTCGCCGTGACCTCATAACGGAACCACTCCCATCTCGCATTACTTTGCTCCATTGGAGAGTTCGTTCGTTCCAGATATGAGACACAGGAAATGCTGGTAACACGACACGCTCAAACGCAGGAGTCTGTGGTGAAGGTGCACCGCGTGTGGAATGTGGGGCCCGTATAACTTTGAAAGAATCTCGAGTTTGTGTGGCTGCGCACCTTTAGTGCGATTTTGTAAAAAGGATTGTTATGTCTTGCTTTGCCCATACATTGTTTCCCAAAAAACCAATGTTTTATTTACATAGTATTTATATTTACACACGATATCAGCGAGACAGCCATGTTAAAACAAATCTTCACATAAACATAAATATGATGTTTTGTCATAAAATATGATCAGAGATCATAATCTGGAGCCAAGGTTTAAAATAATTCTTAATGGTCTTATATTGTGAGTTTTGGACAAACCCATTGCTATTTTGCCCATTGCAATTTTTGCTACCAACAACAACAAAAAAATGTACCTTCAGGGGTACAACAGCCTGTCCCTGGGGCAGTACTCTCAAATGGATGTTTTTGTACCTTCTCTACCCCTACAGGGTTCATAATAGTATCATAAGAGTATATATTACTACCTTAAGGGTATAGACTATTACTACTCTACTGTACTAATATACAACCTTTAGGGATAAAGAAGGTACAAAGGTGTCCCTTTGAGAGTACTGTCCTATAAACGAGCTGTTGTAACTGTAATGGTACAATTTTTGCACATTTTTGTTTTTTTCGCCTGGCGGTGTACATGTGTATTGGCCAGTGAACTCACTCATTGACTCTTGACCTGCGGGACGCATGTACTGGAATTTCCAACAACCTGCAACATTTGGATACCAAAACAACATAACATATGTATGTAATTTTCGTTTTTATACTGAGGTGACTTTAACATTTAAAGTCGCCGCTGAACCAAAAACTCCTTATATACTTCATTATAATTACCACGTTTCCTGGTCGTTTTAGAACACGAATCATGAGTGTATATTAAAATATGCCACAAAAAGTTTTTCAATCTAAACGTTCAGCAAATATAATAGCTTGCTCTTTGTCAGTAAAAACTTTTTTATTCTTGTAAAATGAATTGTATAATGTTAGACGATTCATGTTTATTTTAAAATATAATAAACTGATCTTAATCTTAAAAAAGCATTAATACCCATTAGAAATTAATTTAATGATCGCATGCTAACGCTACTTTTTTTAAATGGCAGAGAACGTAAACAAAAAAACAAAACAACTTCTTTAAATTATTTTTGATCGAGCTCTGTCTTTTTCTAAAGTTTTTTATTCAGCCTCCAACCGAAATTACAGTCATCTTTTATATTAGATTTATGTATCCAAGTTAAACGGCTTCTTGAACAAGAAAAAATGTAGGGTGGGACTTTTGGGGTATTTTGTCCACCGGGAACTTATTGGATCATTTGCTGATCTCATGTGAGTGACAGGTTGCTGGAGGAACTGAATTATCCGGCAGATGTACACACTCAAGAAGACGGGTAGCTTTGTGAGGGGATGTAGGACAATTAAGTGTTTTTGATTAAAGCTTATGAGGCTATCCGCCCCCCCCCCCAAAAAAAAAAATAAAGAATTGTACTTTTGATTTGGGTGGACTTTAAATCACAATTGCACAACTAGCAAATTATCGGCGGTATGCGTTATCGTACATTGGACACCCCCGGACTGTAAGCTTTTGCTCTTCAGATTTATATCATGCGTATCAGCTTTCATAATCCTGTAGATGATGAGTTCATATAATGTTATTAAAAAGGCCAAGAACCAAAGTGCTCTCCTTCGTGCCTTGAGAACAATTGGTGTAAGCAATCCTGAAAAATCATATATCTTTGTGAATTATATTGGCTGTTCGTTCTCTCTTCTCTTCTGCTTTTTCTTCAATGGTGTCATGGCGTTAGGTGCAAGGATAGCCATTCCAAATAGTCTTTGATAAACAAGTTTGCTATGTAATATCATCGCAAGCACATGGGATCAGTGCAGCGTGAGCTGACGGTCAGGCATACGTAGTTGATTAGGCTGTTGGGGTATGCTGCAACGGGAGTAATGATGTTCGACACCTTGCCTCTGTTTGAATTCTATCTTCTATGCAGTACATGCGATCTCCAGAGGGGCTGTGAAACGTACGCACAAAGGCGTTTGGATGTGGACATGTATTTTTAATTTAGCGATCGATAAACAAGGTCGTTGCTACCTTCAATTCGATCTTTATTTTCTTCCTTCCTCTTTTAAGCACCTCAAATTCACCTGTGTCGGTGGAGATTTAAGACCTTACTGTTTATTTATTCAAGAGTATTTGATGCAGCAACCCAATTACTAGTTAAAAAAAAAGGAGTGTGGGTTTATGACGCTGTATTAAAGGGGGCATAACACACACCGTTTCACCCAATCTCATGTTAATCTTGAGATACCTAAAGAATTACGCATCCTTCTATTCAAAAATCATTAAGTTTGTTCAATTTTAGCTGGGAGACCGCTCCATCTTCATTATCAACGTGTGCAATCCAGCGGTCGACTGGGGACCTTTGTTTAGAAAACGTTCGGTCGTTAAAAAAAAACACTCACCAACCCTTGTGAAACATCGTGGTTCTGCGGAAACCGAAAAACACACCCTGAATCCACTGTCTACATATCGCGTGGGTCTGTAAGGAAGGGGACATGAACAATTTTTTCTAATCTTTTCCCTTACAACCAAAAACACACTTTGGATTGGAGACACTCTTCCCGAGCAAAGAGTCTGTGCAAGCCTGCGGCCGGATTATAGGCACGATGGGCACGATCTCGCTCTTGCTCTGGTCCATGTATGCGCGGGTGCGTTCTTCCATGAAAAGTGCCCGATATAGATGTGTTCCACCGCCCGGTTGACGTCAGTAGACACGATTGAAAAAACTCTCCAAAACTTTTTTTGGCACAGAAATACTCTGTCATACGTCCAAATTGTTGTTTGTTTGTAAATTGTTCCCCATAGCTAGCGAGAATCACACCTAACTTAACACAGTGTAGCACCACTCTGAATGCATGAAACAGCATTGTACCCCCCCTTTAAACATACAGTTCGTGCACATGTGGCCTAGGCTTTGACGTTATTTCCCAAAAGGCAGTAAAACATACTATTACTTTTAAGAAGTGATTTGTTTGTACAGGGTTTCTTAGGGCATGATTTTCTTTAGGAAACGACACTGACATTGTGAGGAGGAGTTAACTGGCACAATGCTCCGGGTTGTTTTCATTTGGATGTGTCTAATTGTTTAATGATGTTATGTGCTGGCTAATTGAACACCCACTGTTCCATTACCACTGTTTGTTGTGAAAGTTCCTGGGGAAGCAGCCACCGGTCTTCCTGCACCCCATTGAATTAGCCCTGATGAGCTAGGTCTTATCTCCTTTCAGTCAGAATATGACCCTCAGAAGTCCTCTCTCGTAACCGACAACATTATGTATGCCAAGGACGGTGAGGAATGCTTCCCATCGAAAGGTCCCTCGTGCACTCAGCATAATCTTGGTCATCAGCCCCCACGTATCGTGTTCAAATGAGGGTAGAATCTCTCAAATTACTTGGGGAAACAGCTCATATTTAGTCAAACCACCTCCATTTAGCAGGCTTTTAACAGCTGTAGCCATCACCAACTCAAATATGTAGGTGGCAATCTCGTTGAGGAACAAGATTAGATTTTACATTAAAACCAATAAAACTGTCTTTCATAACTCAAGACTCAACTCACTTTCCTGCAAAGTACTGACATGTTTACCTGTCTAGGCTGTCACTTCAAAATCAAACTGAATGACCAGTGAGCGTCTACCCATGGCGATACAGACGTCCGTCAATGTCTAACACCATTAACGCCACCTTCCTCAAAATATCACCAACGCAGTGGCTCAGCACTCACCAGCCCTCTTCAATAATCATTAAGTCTTTTCTCTTTCGCCTCTCAGCCTCATTGTGGTTTCCAGGTACTGAATGACGGTTGCGTATTGTATGCCAGACAGTGTCCTAGACAGTGCATTTTTTTTGTAGCTCGGAGCACAGTCTGTGGCTGTATTGTGTTATATGTAAATTATAATCTCTGTGGCATCTCCTTTGTTGGAGCTGCTGTATTTAACGCAGATGATTTGATATTGTCTCCCAGCGGCGGCACATGTGAGCCTGTATCAAATTCATGGAGGTCAGTGGGGGAAGAGTGATGGAGTGTTGGATAAAGCAGTGAAGCGTCTGATGTTTTATGGAGATTTGCAGCCGTGTGTGTGTAATCAGTGGCTGATCCTACTATTACCATCAGGTCCGTTTCCAAATGTTTAACTGCCTCGATCTGTCTCGCACAGCCTTACGTATTATTTGTGCAAAAGTGTGCACAAACAATGTTTAGGTTGATTAGACAAGTACTACATTAATAGTTGTTATTCTCGTTGTCCCTCACATAGCCTTTCTGCACAGCAAGTGTTTACTTTGTAATTTACTTCTTTGCTTTTTCTCCTCATGCACCATTACAATGGCTTAGATTAATGGCATATCTTAAATTAAATAACAAAAGCCAAATGCAATCTGCTCAGGATAGGGCAAAATAAGGGACAGAGAAAAAAAAACTCACAAGAAAGCAAATAATTAATATTGCACAAGGAGTGACAGCTCCAAATCATGAAGCAGTTTTATTCCCTGGCCGCTGAGACATGCAGAAGCTGTAAACGTTGGGCCAGGGAGCAGCATGAGGGTGCAGAGGAACGTTGATGACAGCCAGTAGACTCATTGTGACTGGAGCATTGGCTCTGCAGCCGCTGGGCTAACTGCTCCATTAATCATCCACACAGGCCTGCACATCACCCCCCGAAATGCACAGCAGCAAAAAGTCAAGCATTTATCCCAAAATGGAAGGAGTCTGGCACTGCTTATATGGCTTGGCCGATGTTCCTCAATTAAATATTTCCACTTCAATCGCTCAAAATGTAATTCCAATTATTCAGTGTGAACTGTAGATGATAATGTAGACAGTAGACTGTAGATCTATCTATCTATCTATCTATCTATCTATCTATCTATCTATCTATCTATCTATCTATCTATCTATCTATCTATATGTGTGTCTAAAACAAAATTGCATTATATGGACACACTCAAAGTTGATGCTTTAAAAACCACGCAAAACAACGCTGACAGTCCATAAATTGCTAGTTGATGAATCAGTGTCTTCTGAAGCGACACAATAGGTGTGTGTGTTTTTAAACTATTATATTATCACTTCCGGACAACTGTCATACTGGGGTTCTGTGGGTTACCACTGTGATAATTTATGTGGTTTTTGAGGCAACTTTGAAGGTCCCATCCGCTTGCATTATATAGACCTTATGCATCAAAGAAACAAGTGCACAACCATCTTTAGAATTTTGTCTTTGAACAAAATTATTTGGGCGTAATTATTTGTGTAGCTCTAGCATCACTGTTGCTAATTAGCTTGTGAAGTGGATTTACTTATTGTAGAGTTAACAAAAGTTATCATGTGCATTGTAATGTTTCGAAGCGGATGTCATACCTAATGCTAGTAGACCAGGAAGATTTTAAAACAAGCGGTTCATTCAAAAATACTACCTTACCTTCATGCTGTGGATAAATAAAGTCTATAGATTCTCAGAAATTCTAAAACTCGTGTTCCACAGAAGAAAGAAAGTCATGCAGTTTTGGAACGACTTGAGGGTGTGTAAATGATGAGAGAATTTTCATTTTGGGGCACAGTTTCCCTTTTAACATATAAATTCACAGTCCTGACAAGGTGGATATTATATGTAAACTTGTGCCCCCATTTTACTAATTCAAAACATGCCTCCTCTTATCTAGACTCACTTTCACAAGCATGTGAGCCATGAGGCAGTACACTAACAATAACCCCTGAAGAAACTGTCTCATGTTGAAAGCATCTACGCTGAATAAATGTTTTGTGATGACAGAACAATTACTTCATAATTGAATTTAAGGCTCATTGTCTGTGAGGCACAGAAAGCTTGGGCTAATGGCTTTCATTCAAATGACAGCCAGCATTCATCTGCACTCATCAGAGCATTCCAAACATCTCAACCATTTCCCAATGGTCCAATGTTTATACACTGGAATGCAAGTAAAAACGGGCCTGATAATTATCAACATAACTTTGGATCCGATGATTTTAGACTGTACAGTTGAACACATTGTTCTTTATTCGCAGCCCATGATAAGATACAGACTCACATGTATAAAAGAAAATAAAAATGTTCCCATACTCACAGGAACAATCAACATAAACACATTTATTTCAAGGTTGCTTAAAAAAACATAACCACCTCCTTGATTATATTTCAAATGTGGTTCTCCTTTGAAACACCAGCCACATGCCGACACTCTGACACACTGTAAAACAGAAAGGGTTAGCAATAACTGTAATTTTCCCCTTGTGCCTCATACCTTTTTCCCTCATCTTTTTGTGAGCACATGATACAAGAATGCATGGAATGCCAGTGAGAGGGGCGCCAGTAGCGTTTCCAGTAGCACTGGCCGATGAGAACTGGGAGGAGGGAGGTGGGGTCGAGCCTGGGGACTGGGCTTTCTTTACTGTGTTTGGGGAAATTACTGCTTTTTTCCATATAAAGTAGTGCATTCCACAGCCTGACTGGCAAACGAAGCCTCCTCTCACTTTGTAAAGGGACAGGATTAGAGACATAAGGAAAGAAACATAAAAATTGAAGAGGGGACACACATTCCTAAATCCAGGACGTATACAGCACTTGAAAGTATACAGTTACAGGATAAGACTCTGAATCAGACCAGTAAAAGCATCCAGCTGTATGACATAACTTCCTCAAGTGCATACAGAGGTCACATTCTGAAACAAAACAAAACTCTATTTGAATTTTGAACGATGAAAAAAATGTAACACTGAACCAAAAAGGTGTGTAAGGAGTGATGCACAACTCTCTCTCTCTCTCTCTCTCTCTCTCTCTCTCTCTCTCTCTCTATTGAGCTATGTGCCTTTCACATTTGGTTCAGTGTTACATTTTGTATCCTACACAAGGATAGAGAATGTAACACTGAACTGAATAAATCAGTGTTATTGACTGAACCAATCAGGAGAATGATTTAATGACTTAAAGTCATTAAATTTAGTCACTTAATTTGTTCCTTAATGTTTTTGAACAAATGGATTGAGCGACTCAGTCATAAAGATGACCACTCAATTTGTTTCTGAATGAATCGTTTGAGCAAATGATTCAATGACTCACTAATAAAGACAATGGCTGCATCCAAAATTAAATACTCTCTGAGTAGATACTTTTTTTTAAATAAGTAATTACTTAAATACAGTTGAAAAAGTATGTTGTATATAGTATGAATGTAACTGTCAGACTCTGTTCCATGTTTTGTGTGTGTCTTGCTCCCCATGTGCCTTCCTATGCCCTTATTTGGTTAGTTTCCTGTTCCTGTCCTGATTAAGTTCATTTGTCCCAGGTGTTTCCCTTGATGTTTCATTGCTCCCAGGTGTGTCTCGTCATCCCCTCCTCCTGTGTGTATTTAAAGTGTTCCCAGTCCCGAGTTCTCTGTCCGCTGGTAAACGTCTTCTTGAATTCGTCTCCCTTGGTTCATGGAAATAAAGTCTTGTTAAACTATTCTCCCGCGTCTCATCGTTCCTCTATCGTGTATTGTGACAGAACAGCGGACCCCCAAAACTGAAAGTAAGCGGCGCATTTTTCCCTGGTTTTTTCCCCCCGTTTGCACAGTTTTGTTCCTGTCTCCGCCCCCCACGGTGATGGTCACGTCGCCGCCCTAGCTCGCCTCGATCTCCCCTTCTACGAGTACGCCAGGGAGTTCTGCAAGCTTGCTGAGGTGACGGCGTTAGGGGACGCCGTCCTCAATCAGCTGTTCTGGCTCGGGGCCGACTACCATCGCCCCGTGGACCTCCCAGGGGAGTGTCCGGACCCGAGCCAGAACCAGTCCGCCGCCGTCCACGGCTTCCCCAAGTCAGCCGAAGGACGTTGGTGTGGCAAGCCCCAAGGACGTTAGCGTGGCAAGCCCCACGGACGAATATGTTACGGCTCAGCAGCCCAGAGGCTCGCACGGTGTCGGCTCAGTCCAGAGCTCGCTCCAGTGTGGGCTCCAGCCCCAGAGCTTGCTCCAGCCCCAAACCTCACTCCAGTCCCAGCTCCTCGAAGGCGCTTTGCTGTGCCTGCTCCTCCAGAGCGCCCTCCAGTGCCAGCACCACGGAAGCGCTACCCTGTTCCCCAGTATAGCCCAGGAAGGGCTCCTGTCCCCGAGTGTAGCCCAGGAAGGGCTCCTGTTCCCCGGTTCAGCCCGGGGGCGGCTCTGTTCACCGGTTCAGCAGGGGGGGTCCTGTTCCTGGGTAACCCAAGGGGGGTCTGTCCCCGGTTCAGCCCGGGGGGGCTCCTGTTCCCCGGTTCAGAAGGGGGGGCTCATGTTTTTCCCCGGTTCAGCCCAGGGGGGATCCTGTTCCACGGTTCAGCCCAGGGGGGGCTCCTGGTTCCCAGGTTCAGCCCAGGGGGGGCTCCTGTTCCCCAGTTCAGACCAGGGGAGCTCCTGATCCAGTGTTCAGCCCAGGGAGGGCTCAAGGCCCCGAAATACAAAAACCCTACATTTTTTTTTGGTGGGGGTACTATGGCTCCAGCAGTAGAGGCCGAGGTGGGGGCTGGAGGCCGTGGCCTTGGGGCGGGAATACGACATGGCCCTCCTAAAAACTACCTGCTCCACCATGGCCTCGAAGTCCCCGCTGCCAGACTCCCGAGTCCCCCTCGCTCAGCCAATGACTCCGAGTACCCTGCTCCGCCATGGCCTCCCGAGCCCCTGCTACGCCAGGGCCTCGGGCACGGATCCGCCATGGCACCCGGAATGGGTACCGCTCCAATTGGATGGTATATGGCGTGAGGACACGTCTTCCGGAGAGGGGCGTGATGTCAGAATCTGTTCCATGTTTTGTGTGTCTTGCTCCCAGGTGCCGTCCTAGGCCCTAATTTGGTAGGTTATGTTTCTGTCTCTCGTGTATCAAGTTCATTTGTCCCAGGTGTTTCCCTTGATGTTTCATTGCTCCCAGGTGTGTCTCGTCATCCCCTCCTCCTGTGTGTATTTAAAGTGTTCCCAGTCACAAGTTCTTTGTCCGCTGGTAAACGTCTTCCTGAGTTCGTCTCCCTTGGTTCATGGAAATAAAGTATTCTCCCACGTCTCCTCGTTCCTCTATCGTGTATTGTGACCGTAACATACTAAATTCATCATGTTGTCATTGTCATGTGACCTACCAGCATCAGTTGTGTTGCTTCACTGCCAAAATGAGCTACGAATGCCATTTTATGTACCTTACAAATAAACTTAGGTTAATAGCAGGCTTCTATGGGTGCTTAAGTGGTATACAGAGATGAGCAGGTTTTTGTGTGCATAGCTGTTACCGAACGCTGTATTGAATACTGTATATTAATCACCCAGCACTGGAAATATATTTTATAATGTGTGATTTTTGAATTCATTTTATGGAAAGAAACAGTACTGCTATATTCTTAGTCAGTTTGTCTGTTGTGATCTGTTAAAACCCAAAGAAAAAGATGTTGCAGGGTGAAAATGAGTCTGAGATCAAATGGAGGAACATAAACAAAGGTCTCCATTTCATAAACAGCTCTAGGGTAGGTCAGCCATCATCCTATGTGAAATTCAGGATGATAAATCCAAGGTTCCCCCTCTGGTAATGCATGCCATTCAGTCTTGGTCATAGATGGCAGTTCATTCAGATTCTCTAAAAGAAGATTAAATCGAATTTTACATTCTGTGCAGATACTATTCAAATAGCATATTGCCATTATTTGATCTTTTCAAATTCACCGGTGGAAAATGTGTTTACTTGCAAAAAGCTAATTTTACACTATTGCCTCGGTAGTCATAAGGTTCAATCTAGTGCAGTATTTCAGACTTTTAAATGTAAAGTAAATGATAGTTCCCACATGTTTCAGTTCAGACAGGCTTGCACTGAAAACATTTAATTTTTTTAATAAGCTCTTTACCTGAATATATTCTGGATAGACTGTTGCCTTGATATTTTGTGTCTACCTGTATCTAATTATTAAAAATAAATATTTATTTAACCTTCATGCTGTGTTGTGGTCATTTTCTGTTTTCCATGAAAATGCTAGTTTAATGTTATTGCATAACACTTTCTGACTTAGCTCACACAAGAAAAAAAGAAAGAAAGAAATATTTGATAGATAGATAAATAGATACAGTAGATAGATAGATAGATAGAATGTTTAATGACTGAAAGAAATTCCCAATGAGCGTCTTTAAACTGAAACTCTGTTATGTATGCTTCCATCATACACTGTAAACTTAATACATTGCAGTTACACTAACCCACCAAACCAGACAGAAAACTAGTTTTAGCTTTAGTATGTTGTACACAATGCATTATAATAGTATGCAGTATTTAGTATGTTGTAAATGCATTGTTTTCCTCTTATATTTGCAGTTTTGATGTATAATAAAATTGTGCCTTCACATCAGTAAAAAGAAAATGTTGAACTAATGCCCCCTCTTTTCATTTCTCTAGTCTTGCTGGGTTAACCCTCTCCGAACCTCTCGGCACAGCAACAGAACCTTAAACGACAGTAAAAAAAAAAGAAATACAGGCACAGCACTCAGCTCTTCTTTCTTTGTTATATTGCAGTGCTGCACCACCTTTACTCATATCATGAGGTCGGATTCATTCTGAAACAGCACTGAAAGCTGAAAGAATCAAAACACGTCAAAGAGCTCATTCCGCTGGAGCTTCTGAGATGCCATTAGAGAAGTCACTCGGGTTCATTCTTCACTTGACACTTAATGAATATCAGTAGCCAAATACAAACCCATAATTTGCTAATGTGTTGGGCCCTCATAGTAAGCTTGACTGGGCAGCTATGCCGTAATGATGCTTTTGCCCTCTCTTTTCCGTGTGCATGGAGACGTGAAGCTTCACAACATCGAAACAATATGGACATAGATGATGTTTGTTTCTTGCCTGGTCAAGTCAAAGAGAGGATCATTTCATCTCATCAAGTCTGATTCACTTTACCCGTCCCTCTAAAATACATTCAAATGTGCCTTCAGCAAAAGATTTTTGCTTCACAGAGACCAGAAAGTCTCCTGAATTTATTTAGTTATTTTTTGGATAGTATAACCTCATAATACCCATTTAAAAAAAACTATAATAAAAGCTATTTGTATTTCACACATTTTGTGTGTTACACCCTAATGTACTTTTATGATAGGCAGTCAATACTGTATATCTCAGGTCTTTTAATGCAGTCCATAACATCACAAACCTTCATAAACGCGCTGAATTGTTGTGGCAATAACATTCACAGTGCATTTCGATTCAGCTTGTATATTGATGTAATATGCATCCTTTGCTATTTATAATGTCATGTTGCTTGTCATATTTCAGAAGACAGAATTCCCTGGTGGTGTATTGTCAAAGTGATATAATTAGATGTTCTCTTTAACAAACTGCCAGAGGAAGCTCTGTACCCCTCCATTTTTTAGCCCATCTTTCTAAACAGGGTTTAGATTTCATCAACCTCATTTGTCTTCTCAGAATTTGCTATTTCTGTTTAAAAACAAGACACTCTTGAGTCTCTATTCAAATATTTGGGCTCTTGCTATCAATCATCAAAGGTTGTGAAGTTGTTAGTCTTTAATCCCATAAAGCCTATTGTAGCATATCTTTACCTTGGAATTATAAGGTTCTATCTGCATTCTGAGCAGTTTTGAGATATTGAGCTTCAAAGTTTTTGCATTCCATATGGTGATATGGGATATGGGGAACAAGTCTACATCAGTCCCAAAATGTACACAACTTAAAAAAAATAAAAAATCACATAATGTAAATAAGTTGTCACAGAAAAGGCCTCTCAGTATAATTCTATTAATGTCTTTCAGTTTGTAGTACACGTGCCTTTTTGCTGTAAAATCTTTAATAAAATGAATTTAAGGATAACTGCTACATTACATTACAAACTTTCAGAAAGTCATCTTACTTTTTGGGTATATAATTAACAACATCTGTGTCAGAATGGGACTGTATTTGTTGTGTTTTGCTCCCCATGTGCTCCCCGTGACCCAGTTTCTCCCTCATGTGCCCTTATTTAGTCGTCCTCGTTGTCTCTTAATTAGTCATTCTGTTCACCTGTGTTCCTCCCAATTACCTTGTTATCCTGTGTATTTAAGCCCCAGTCTGTTCAGTCTGTTTGTCGGGTCTACCAGTTGTGAACGTGTGTCATCTTCCCTTCCTGGTGTGAATTTACCCCTGTTTGGATTTAATAATAGACTGTGTTTGCTATTCTACGTCTCCATCGTTCCTTCCAGCAGCGTATCGTGACAATCTCCACCTAATTGTATATTTTTGCTCTTTTTTCCCCCTCTATTTTCACTGTATCATACTATATGGGCTATGATGTATTAAATATGATACAAAATATAAAATACATTTGCTTTTTGAAAGATTAAAAAGGTTAAATAGACTGATTCCATTAACAAATATGGTCCCACCTGATTTTGTCTTTAACTATTTAAGTACAATATAAAAACATGCATGTACACAATAATTACATTGTATCAAATTATTAAATGTAAGTAAACAGTAAAGACATGTAATATAAAGTGGGTTCAAAACTATATATAGATATTGATTTTTCTGACTATTTTTTTATATGTCAGGCTTTACAGGGTTAGTTTGTTATGTTTTGTGTCTCTTATCTTAAAGTGTCTTTTTTTCTGTGTTGTCTTCTTTTATCTATAATATTATATTATATATATATAGATATATATATATAGATATATATATAATATTCAAAACTAACCTATATAAATTAGCCCATTATTTAAAAATTTTCGTTCCTATGTTATGGTCTGTTTTTTTTATAATATTTCTATCACACTAACAGTTAGCGATCTTGTTCAAGAATGTCTAATATGTCGTTAATCCTTAAAATAACAAAACAACGGACAAAGTACACTATTTCGTTCGTCCATGAAAATGGATCCTAAAATGCTCCTATGTCTCAAATGGTAAATTATGGAACTAGCAACCAAGGTCACAGACTCGAGCCCAAGGTAACACATTCACATACACTTAAAGCAAAATGTATATGCTGAATGCATTAGATTGCAGTTAGCCCCTGCTGGCAGATGTCGTTACTACACCATCAAGCTATTGAGATGGCCATTCAAAAGTAATCAGTGAATGACAAAATAACTCACACTTTTAAGAGAGAGGCCACTTTAAAGTGTGTAATGATGGCAGTATACTTCTTGGGGTGTAACTACTGTAGACATCCTTGGTTTTGATGGGCTCTGATGAACACTAAGGGCTATTTTAGACCTTTGTTATGTCCATAACTCTAACCTTGATTTTGTATAATTCTTAGGGAATTTCCCCCAAAGTCACTTCTTCTCAAAGCCTCTATAAAAGGATTTTAATTAATTAATTTATTTTAAATTCAGCAGGGTAACACTTTACAATAATGTTCCAATAGTTAATGTTAGTTAATGTATTAACTAACATGAACAAACAATGAACAATGCATTTATTACAGTATGTATTAATTGTGTTAATGTTAGTTAATGAAAATACAGTTGTTCGTTGTTAGTTCATGTTAATTCACAGTGCAACTTTTGATTTTAATAATGCATTAGTAAATGTTGATAAATTCAACTCTTTCAGCAGTGAGATGGATTAGAGTCTTAAAAATCACATTGCAAAAAATGACCCATAAAAAACATTTTCATTTGTAATGCAGTTGGTATTACATAATTTTGTTTTAAATAAAATAACTTGAATAACACTAGTCAATTTAGATGACCACATGAAGAACATTTTAGGTTGCCTGCCAAAACATTTTTACATTGCTTTTTTACAAATGAAATGTGGCTTAGTCAGCTTGTGAATGAGCACTGCATGATTATTATAGTTTAAGTGTGTAACATTCACAATAATATATCTAAATTTGAATCGCAACTTCCAGAGTTCATTTGATTTATAACTAAAAATTCAGTCATCTACCCACCCTCAAAAATAATTTTTTATTCTGTGGCCTTAACCAAATTAGGTGCCTGACACCGGTGCTCCTCATGTTCTCTGTGTGTAGCAAGCTTGGTAAAGCAAGAGGACGTCATGCTGCTGACTGTGGCTCCCAGAAGAACGGGTCATCCGACCTTCATGTGTGCGCAGCAGGGTTCGTGATGGCTTCGCCGCATGCTGCAGAAAGGTCCCCTGACATACATACACTAATTAACGTTTAAGAGCAAGAAATGAGCAACCTTGAACTTTGTGTCCATTAGTTCTACAATCATTGTCTTTTATATCAGGGTATTCATACATGTACAGTCCATTCAACTCATAAAATATAATTCGAGCATCAATTTTCAGTGCAATTTTTTGCACATTTTCTCCCTTCCAGGTGGGTCTCTAATGTGTTTTGATATCTTTTTAGTATGACGTCATAAGACTCGGGTCTGTGTTGAGCAGGTTTCGAACCCTGTCGGGACGTGATGCACATGTAATAAGCTTGCTATGGCGAGCTGTTTGCTGCGTGTCTGACCTTGCAGTGCATTTGGGCAGTGCCCATGCATAAATGCAGCCTCTTACAGTCCTTTTGGACATCATTATCAAACGATACACCTACTAGACATATTATTTTTTGGATGTTACTCTGATAGATTACACATCAACATTGTCGTGCGGCTGCAAATAAACTAGAGCACATTAAGCAGATCTGTTTCATATCCTTTGTTGTTTCCATCATAGCAATCATTTGCTGTATTATTCTTTATTTGAACAACATAAAGCTTAATCAAATGCATCCAAATGTTACTGAGAACGTACGCCTCATAAAAACACATATCACAATTCCTTCACACCATTGCACTGTGATTGTCTTCTGCCAGATTTATCTTTATTTGAACTGAAAACAATATGTGCATGCACTGCCACGGTCTTTAGGTATTCCAGGACTGTGAAAATGTCTTGCATGCCAAGAAAGTGATATAAATTGAGATGTGTATGTGTATGCAATGAAAATAATCACCAGTAACAGGAAATCTACCAAATTTCCGTCTGTAAAAATAATTACAGTTGGTTGTGTGAAATGTGCTAGTGGAAGCTAATGGCAGTAATAAAAATGTTGAAAGCCTTTGAAGATGAGGCCAAACCATAATACATCAATTTGGTGGTATTAGGGCACATTTCTACTTAGTTTAACACTAAGTACTTAGAAATGAGTGTAATAAAATCAAGACGAAGTACAAAGACTTCTTGATCCAAAATGCATCTGCTGAAGCGCATCATTATCCATTTGTCGCTGTATAAACAGTTTATTTGTTTGAAAAAGAACACTTTGAGGTTATATAAACTCGTATAACTTTAATTATAATGTTAGAGAAAATTAATGATTACATGGATGGATGACTTTATAATTATATAGCGGACAGACGGACGGACGGACGGACGGACGGACCGACCGACCGACCGACCGATGGACCGACGGACCGACGGACAGACGGACAGACGGACCGACGGACCGACGGACGGACGGACCGACGGACGGACGGACGACGGCCGATCGCTAGATCGACGATGGCTATAGCTAACGTCGAGTGGCTGGAGGCTTTGACAGATGGGATCCGATAAACAGTATAGATGGATGGATTGACAGACAGTCATAGATGGACGGATGGATGGATGGACGGACGGACGGACGGATAGATAGACAATAGACCGGACGGCCCGACAGACAGACGACATATACGTAGCTAGATTGGATGTTTTTTTGGATCTAAACTGTCGAAGGCGGAGGACAGAACAGACGCAGATAGCCCCGACGATTCGAGAGATAGATAGATAGATAGTAAGATAGATAGATAGATAGATAGATAGATAGATAGATAGATAGATAGATAGACAGACAGACATATACTATAGATAAACTGTAGAGGCAGATGGATGGATGGACAGATGGATACATATAAACAGTATAGATGGATGGATTGACAAACAGTCATAGATGGACGGACGGACGGACGGACGGACGGACGGACGGACGGACAGATAGATAGATAGATAATGTAGATATGTAGATAGATAGATATGTAGATAGATAGATAGATAGATAGATAGATAGATAGATGTTTGTGTTCATACAAAAATCTTTTACTTTTGATTGCAGACTTCTGTCTTGCAAATCTGAGACATTTCTGAGATTAATTTTTGGCATAAATGAGGTTTGATTACCAAGGTCTGTTTTCAGGACAAATAAATTCTCTGTTTGATGTCCATTTATTCTCACTGCTGTTTACGAACAACAATTCAAAAAGGAGATATCATTTGCGGTCTTACTTTCCTACGGGAATGAAAATCCAAAATTACACTTGTGTTTCAAACAATGGGATTTATTTACCGTTGCATTTCAGATCTAATCAACAGTTTTAAGCTCCATCAGAGACTCATCTCAGGGGATTCATCACCTATTGGTATTACACCAAAACACACTAACAAATGAGTACACGTACATGCCCGAATTCCTGATTTATCAGACTCAGAGTCAATTCAGTTAGGTGAGAGACCAATAACTGTTTAATGTAGATGTGAAGCAGAATCCCACGAGATAGATCAGAGGGAATTATGATAAAAAAGAGAGAAAGACAAAGACCTAGTACAATGCTTACCGCATCAGCACTTCAAAAGCCGTTTTCTCCCCACCACCCTGTCTGAATTATCACAGCAAAAAGAAATAGAGATAATGTATGAAAGCATTTGAGCAGAAAAGATCATTGCCAGATCAGAGACCCTAACTGATGGACTCATCTAATTCACATATAATATAATACAATTACCACATTTAAAGCCAATAAGAAGCGTTTTTTAATTTTTTTATCTTAAATCACTTATAAATTGAAAGCAATATAGTTAGAGTCAAGATCAGGTTTTGGAACTGAATGGGAGATAGAATTGAAAACCATGCAAAACGTGCTGTAGCGTGACAGGAAACCTGCTCTGCTGAGAACACCATTTTCTCAGTGAAAAAGAAAATGTAATAAATTCTTAACAAAATAAGCAAACTAATACTGTGAGATGATTCACTGCCCATCCAAAAAGAATAAAACGAGCGAGAGAGGTTTTAAAACAAAAATAATTTTCTCTCATAAAGGGTGCATACGTCACTGTTTCTAGTGGTCTGTTTACAAGGAGGGTAGTCCTATTTCTTTAATTTTGTGTGTGGCTCTTATGCACTTAAATTTTTATCTTCAGAAGTGGATGAGTGTGAGTTTGTGTCTGGTTCATCATGCCCAACGAGACATTTTCATCAGAAGCGCAGTACTACACTCTTAAAAATAAAGGTGGTTCAAAAGGTTCTTCAAGCAATGCCATAGAAGAACCGTTTTTTGGTTCCACAAAGAACCATTCAGTCAAAGGTTCTTTAAAGAACCATCTCTTTCTAATCTTTTTATAATCTGAAGAACCTTCTTTCGCCACAAAGAACCCTTTGTGAAACAGAAAGGTTCTTCAGATGTTAAAGGTTCTTTATGGAACCATTTAGACAAAAAGGTTCTTCTATGGCATCGTGAAGCACCTTTATTTTTAAGAGCGTAGCACTATTACAAACTTTGTGCTAAATACTTCGGCCGTTCAGTGAAGGTCAGACCATTAATCTCACCCTGCAGGAAAGCTACAATGTAGTTCATTTCGCACGTGAGCACACGGTCCTAATGTATAGCATGGCTGAGGTCCAAGAAAAAAAAATGTTTCTCTTTACAGAGCTTTTATGCTTGCTATTTTATGAGGTAATTTGCAACAGTTAAGGTTTTCACCAAGTAGAATATGCATTCATTATTCATGGCTGTCTAGTCAGATCCTCGCCACCGTATGCATCCTATGCAACGGTGTAGAAATAATTTGAAAGTGGGGGTGGACACATTTTGACAGGGGCACTGATTATCTCCCAAAAAGTGGGGACAGCAACAGAAATTTGTAAAGCACTGTTTTTTTTTTTTAACCTAGTAAGCTGTCTTGAAAAATAAAAAGCTGTGACTTTATTTCTCATATTTGCAACATCACATCTCACAATGGCAACTTTATTTCTCGTAAATGCGATTTCATGTCTCATAATTGCCAATTTATTTGACTTTGTATCTCATAATTGTGAATTAATTTCTCATAATTGCAACTGCATACTTTCTTCTAACTGTGACTCCATTTTTGAAGACTGCAGATTTATCCCTCCCAGTGAGACTTTATATCTCACAATTGCAATGTTATTTTTTTCACAGTTTTGACTCATGCTTGTAAGTCATAATTGTAAAGTAATTTCTTGTAATTGCGACTAGTCCTCATAATTGTGCATTTATATCTCACTGTGACTTCATATCTCACAATCGTGACACTATTTCTCACAAATTTGACTTCATATGTCACAATTGTGATTTAATTTCTCATACTTGCAACTTCATACTTTATTTTATTGTAACTTTATTTCTCATGATTGAGCATCTCACAATTGTGACTTCATTTCTCAAAATCTTGACTTTATATCTCATAATTGTGACTTTGTTAATCATAATTGCTACTATATACTTTATTTCCTGTAATTTATTTCTCATGACTGCACATTTATATCTCACAATGCAATGCTATTTCTCACAATTTCAACTCCTAATTAAAACTTCATACTTTGTTTCTTGTTATTGTGACTTTATTTCTCACAACTGCACATTTACATCTCACAGTGTGCCTTCATATCTCATAATTGCAATGTTATTTCTGACAATTTTGACTCATAATTGCAACTTCATACTTTATTTCTTAGTTGCAACTATTACTGACAATTGTGCATTTAACTCAGAATGTGACTTCCTATCTCACAATTGCGACTTTATTTCTCATGGTTTTGACTTCATATTTAATAATTGCGATTTCATTTCATATCTTACCATTTGACTTAATATTTTATTTATTGTATTTGCGACTTCGTATCACACGATTTTGCATTTGTATCTCACAATGTAACTTCATATCTCACAGCTGCAACTGACTTTTACATTTTCCTTTCTATTTTCCACCATCTTGAATATATTTTTGTTAACTAAGCTTGTGACAGTGTATTCTGAGGGAATATGTGACACTAGCTTAGATTTTGTCATCTCAGAAGGCAACATAATAATGCTACCTACCTGTTGAAACAGCCATCATGCCCACTAGGTTTTGGAATGTAGAATAGAGGTAATATATCGGTGCGTTCCAAACGGGACATATCGCCCTCCGAAGGGCACTTCGGAGTGAAAACAATCATGGCTGCCATATTGAAGGGTCATTCCAAACCGAAGTGCTCAAAACTGGCGACTTCAAAGGGCCCTTCGTAATGAAGGATTTCGAAGGGTACAACTGATGGACACTTCGGGCTCCCATGATCCTTTGCGCAGATTCTTTGTATGATTACGGTGCCTCCGTGTGGGCACGTGATGATGACGCAGAAGGGCACTTCAAGAAACAGTTGTTTGGTCCCCTACACCCTTCAACCCTTTGAAGGTATTAGGGCATAGGGATGAGCCTCCGATGGCCAGGGTATATCTGAGTGTCAGTGGCGGCTCGTCGGGGGAGGAAGGGGAGGCACAGCTTCCCCAAAATTTTGAGGTAAAAATGGGAGGAGGACGATTTAATGTTAATAAAATTTACAATTCGTTTCAATTCATGTCTCAGAATGTGTATTTTTTGTTTGTAATTTCACAGCGGTAATACCATAACATGTTACTGAAGATTTTACAGTAAAAAGCACCGCTTTTCTATCGTGAATGTGCCAAATCTGCTGATGTAATTACAACCACCAAGGGGAGGGGGAGGACGGGGGAGAGCTGAGCTCTTGTGCCTCCGTTGGTAAAAAAAAATTGCCAATCACCATCGATTGTTCACTTTCAGCGCTGAGGAGTGTTTTGCGAAAACACTAGGCTAGCCTCCCTTCTGATATCAACCAATCATCATAGAGAAGTAAATTACATGATATTAGTTTGAACGTCTGCTGCTGCTCTGATAATGTACCAAGAACTTATGAGTAGCGATATTGAATATTTGATCGCCAACAGATTTACCAAACTGTCATTTAAACAGTATATATACAAATTAAAAATAAAGGGAAAACACCCTAAGCTGGATATAGGCTAACGTTACAGCCGTCGGCTCTTTTAACACAGACTTTTAAGAAGGGATGGATGTTTGCTTCAAGTGATAAGACAGGTAAGTGAAGTTATATTATCTTGCTGTATGTTGTTTTCTTTGTTTTCTGACTAAAAGCAACCAAAAGCCATTTTAAAGTGGTTAACCAATAATAATAACATAATAATAATAATAATGATCCCCAGACCAATACAATTAGTGTGCCTCCTCTATTTTAAAACCCACGAGCCGCCACTGCTGAGTGTATATGTACACATTATAAGCATATTTTATGTACGCAACATTACACAGCACACTCACATCTGAGAAGTATCATGTTTTTCAAGCTGAATAATGTTTAACGATAAACATCATTAAACATTTGACCAGGAACTGAGGCAGTATTGAAGAAGACAGATCTATGAGAGTGCTGTATGATAGACCATTCCAGTGCATAGACACAAATAAGACTCCTCAGCCAGCATGCCTGTGTAAATATTTGAACTCTACCCAGCAGATATCAGGGCCTCTGGAGAGAAAGACACTAGTTCAGGTGAGAAAGGGTTCATTCCCATACCGCATGCCTGCTTGCCTGTGAGCTCTCCCCGTGGCTCAGGTATTCATGCTCTGCATACGGATTGGAGGTACAATAAGTGCATAAACAGAACGAAACCATTGGGGGTGCTGTGCAAAATGCCTGTTATTGAATTACAGATATGACTGTTGTAAATAATGGCTGACTTCTGAGGAGTAATTTTAATGTTTTTATCGTATGACATTTTTTAATTACAACCCCGGCATTTTAGTTTGCCTAGTATTTTTTTGTGTTATACATGTCTTAATTAAAATTAGATCTCTATGCACTGCAAAACATATGTTAAGTAATACAATAACAAATAATCGATTTTAGTGCTTATGATAATAAAGGTTTGTGCTTAAAATTTGTTTTGCTTCTTCAGTTAATTTATTTTGTTTTAAAGGATGTTTATATAACTGGAAAACAAAATAATCATTGACACCAATATATAAAGAGTAGGATGATTAATGCTTGATATAATGTATCTCAACATTAATATACTGTGTACAATACAGCTAGGTGAATACAATCTAATGGACGTTATGACGTTATTATTGCATAACGTGATACTGTACCTTAAGGAATGCTGATTGTTGTTGTTTGGATATTACATAATATGTTTGAATATCACATAACATGAGTAAACTGTAGCTAGTGTAATGAATGGGCATTTTATCAGTTCACAGTTAAGCTTTCCTACATAGCAGAAAGGGAGGGGCTTAATGTGTTAAAGCTATAGCAGCAACACATCAGGTGAGTGTGAAACATCACTTTCTTTAAATAGAAACCAGCAAATACTTCTGTGTAGTAAAAAACGTAAGTGTTCCATTTGCAACAAACTACACTTCTAAGGGTACGTTTAGATGACAACGTACGCACACATACACATTCTTCTACAGAGTGGTAAATACAAACACAAAAGCATGTATGTGCATGGCGTCAACCCGTTTTCAAAAGTTTGCGTTTCCAGGCCCCAAATGCCATTGTCATGTAAATAAACAGCCAAAACACATACAAAGTTCTCAGTTTTTAGTTGAAAACAGTGTTGTATAAATGCCTCCTACATTCTATGGCAGTAGTGTACAGTGCAAGTGCACATAATTTGGGGCTAAACCAATGGATCTCAACTCTACTATGAGGCCTCAGCAAACTTCAACAGGGGCCCCAATAGTTCTTACAATTATATATATATATATAATTTAATTTTTTTTAAATACAACATTAGTACCAAGGTCCATTTCAGCTTAGATAGGAAGTATTTCAAATATTTGTATATAATATATATAATATTTCTTGACATCAAAAAGTTTGAGAACCATTGGACTAAACATACTATACTACACATTTGCAAAAGTTTACAGAAAAGAAACCTTTGACAGGCTATAACTGAAGCGCTGAAAATGAATATTGTCAATGTGCACTTCAGTATTCGCTGCGGTAAAACCATTTGGAGAAAATGGTTGCATCGTTCAAAGGACATTTCGCGTTGCACGTTTAACATTCTGAAAACGCATACTGCAGAAAGAAGAACAGTATTCTCACAACTCTTTGCTTTTTCTGGGGAAGTGTGAATCTGTGGGGGATGTGTTCATAGGGCAAATAAAGGCCAACCGCTTTTACAACCACAAAGTAGAACAATACATGATAAGAGAATGTTGAGAGGGACAATTTCCTCCTGTTCCAGCTGACGTGCATGTGACTAACTTTAGAGAGTGCTCTTTAACAAGAAAAGAGAGTTCTTTCATCCACTACTCCCTTTGGACAATAGGAACGCTTAACATGGGTTTACTCTACCTAATTTGACTTTAATATTTTAAGAGACTGTTTCCTTTGTCCTTCCTTGTTGTGTTACTGCAAAGTTGAATATGTCGGCATGGAAAGAGAAACTAAGGAGAGTTGTTACAGTGGAGCCGGTGATTTTCCTCTACATGACCAGCACTTTCATCGTAACACCTGCATATCAACAGATGATTATCACAAAGGTAAGAGAGCTACTACTGTTGTGATTTAAAGAAGTAAAAGTAAAGAGAGAGAGAGTGAAAGGGAGAGACATTAATCAAGTCAGTCCGGCGAGTCAGTGTTTTGTTCTTTGAACTGAAAAACAGGTCAGCAGGGTCCAGTTCTAGTACACAAAACGGAAATGCCCGAAGCAGAACCACAGAGCGCTTGGAGAATAGCAGTGGAGCTAAAGATGTACTCAAAACCCAAAACTACAGCAGGCATTAATCAAGCCGAACCGGCCATGACAGTCCCAGTGCAAAACAACAGGAGCTGTGATCACTCATGCACCGGATTAAACAATCGCTGACAGTCATTAGTCTTATTCTGTTGCTGAACTTAAACATTGGCTATGCTTGAGAAACTTCAGTATCTTTGTTTTAACCTTGTGCAATGACATGAAATTGTGCTGTCATAAGCTGACATGTTCTGCCATGTGACATACAACATCAAAATATTTTTAAACCACTTTTGCTATTTAATAATTAAATCGAATATTAAATAGAATAATTACATTAAATAACTTTAAAATAAGGGAAGACGACAATGAAAATTATGCATTCAAAATTGTTGCTTTCCCATATGGCTCACGGTTTCTCCTTCCAATATGCTGCAAATAAAGAAATAAAGAAAGATAGAGAGCTTTCTGTAATTTAATGGCAAGTTAATAAAACACAAAGTACTGTGTTATGATTGTCTTTTTTTTAAATGAAAATTTTAAGTTAATAATTTTGCTATTTTTTTAATAATTAAATTATAATTGACAAATTGTGAGCAATGAATATTTGAAGGCCTACTTTCAAAATTAATTTATTTTCAATTATAAAACAAACAAGTGAAGGCAAAAAGATGATTGAAAATAAATCCAGTCTGGCTAATGCCCTGATCACATTTTCTATTTCATTTTTACTAATATTCTAAAAGTAAAATACATATTGTCAGACTTTGTTCCGTGTTTTGTGCGTGTTTTGCTCCCATGTGCCCTCCTTGCCCATATTTGGTTAGTTTTCTGTTCATGTCCTGATTATGTTGAGCACTGCGTCTCCTCAGCTCACCCCATGCTGAGAACCTCCACATACACTCAATGGCTGCGACCCCTCTGCCCCAACCCAAATTTCCCTGCTATCCTCTGAAGCTCACCCGAGTCGTCAGCCCCAGTAGGATGCCCCCCCCAGTCAAGTCCGTCGGCCCACCGCTACGAAGTCAAGCCCGCCGCCGCGGCTCTTCAAAGCCCGCCGGCCGCTACGAAGTCGGGCACACCGGCCGTTCCCGAGTCAGGCCCGCCAGCTGCGCCGTTTGTCAAGGCACTCCGCCAATACGAAGTCAGCCGCCGGTTATTGCAACTACAAGCCCGCCACTGCCCAGTTCACCAGCCTAACCAAAGGCGGGAGTACGAAGATAAAAGGACTGTTCTTGTTCTCTCCTCATTCCCCAGCCCCAGAGCTCGCTCCAGTGTCGGCTCCATTCCCAGAGCTCGCTCCAGTGTCGCTCCAGCCCCAGAGCTCGCTCCAGTGTCGGCTCCAGCCCCAGAGCTTAGCCCACGGTCTGCTCCAGCCTCTGATTTTTCTCCAGGGCCATCTCTTCGAAAGCACCTTGCTGTGCCGGCTCCTCTAGAGTGCCCCCAGTGCCAGCTTCGCGTAGCTCTTCCCAGGTTCCCGTCTAGCCCGTGAGGCTCCTACCCCTGTTTAATCCCCGGAAGGGCTTCTGATCCCCAGTTCAGCCCAGGAAGGACTCTAGTCCCCTGTCATGGCCCACGGAGGGCCTCAGAGCCCATAAGCGTCCCCAAGTATTTGGGGGGGGGGGGGGGGATGGTGGTAACAGGGATCTAGCCGTAAAGGCCGGCCTTGTAGGCTGCTTTGCTATGGCCTCCTGAAATACCTGCTCCAACCGTGACCTCCTGGGTGCTGCTAGCTCCGCCATGGCCATCCTGAGTTCCATCCCACCATAGCCTCAGATCTGCCCTGCTCCGCCATGGGCCCTGACCTGCCAGATCCACCAGGCGCCCCGAAATGCCAAAATCTCGCCACCCTGGAGGCCTTCCTTCTCGTTAGCCGTGTTTCCTAAGGCCTCTAGAAGATATAAAAACCATAGCGCCCACCCCCCTCCCGTTGATGTTATATGGCCGAGACGCGCTTTTTTCGGGAGGGGGAGTCATGTCGACTTTGTCATGTATTTGTGGCATTTTTTGGGTACACTTTACTTGAAGGGGTGTGCATAAGACTGACATGACACCTTCATGACATGACACCTACATAATAATGACATGAAACATGTCATGAATATGAAGGAGGTTTAATGCATGTTTATGACAACTGTCATTAAATGTAATTCACTCAGTTATGTCATTTTAATGCAAATGCCATGTTTGAGATGTCTTTTGTATGGGCTATGGTTAGGGGTAATAGGTAGGTGGGTAGGGTTATGTTTAGGGTTAAGGTCAAATAATGGCATATTGCATAAAAATGACATAACGACGAATGACACTTATGACAAGTTGTCATAAACAGGCTAAAACCAAACTCCTTCATATTCATGTCTAGTTTTCTAAATCCTTATTATGAAGGTGTCATGTCAGTCTTATGCACACCCCTTCAAGTAAAGTGTTACCCATTTTTGCTCCCCATGTGCCCTCCTTGCCCATATTCGGTTAGTTTCCTGTTCCTGTCCTGATTATTTTGATTTAATTCCAGGTGTTCCCCGTTTATTTCCATTGATTCCAGGTGTGTCTCGTCATCCCCTCGTCTTGTCATGTGTTTAAATAGTGTTCCCTGTTTTTAGTTCAGCGTCCGGTATTGTTCATGTCTAATTGTGCTTCGTGAGTTTTCCTTGTTTCCTTATTGTAATTAAACTTCTCTGGATTGATGTACTCCTCGTCTCCCTCCGTTCCTTGCTCCGTACTCCACTCAGTAGTGCAACCGTGACCCATATCTACTCAAATCTAATATAATTACATAGGTAATTTTAATAGGTAATGCTGAGTTTTTACTGTAGCATTTTAATATTCTTTTAGATTAAAAGTACTAATATATATATTTTTTTACTGTTTAAATAGATTTACATCCGAATTTTGAACAGAGAGAACTTGTGGGTTTAAATGAATACCTTTTTTGTTCTATGCTTAATTGTTTTTTAAATTAATAATAATTTAAAATATGTCTAAAAATTAAACAAAAATCATCAATGTAAAATAGAAAATGCAGGGAAAATAATATGTGTGGACTGTTAAATTATTTGAATATAAATAATGCAGTGAATATATGCAAATATATCCAAAACATGCAGCTGTTTTTAGTTCCTGCATTTTTTTTCCTGAGCGAGTGTCCTTCATTTCCTCTCTCCTTTAAATTCTCTTAACCTTCCAATGAACTCTGCGGCTCCACACATTACAGCTCTCAGAAAAATGTGGATGAATATATCATATGAATGAGCATAACTCCATGCAGAAAACTCTTCAAAGATTAAAGAGGGTCCAATCATTTATTGCAAAGTGCTCATTTACACCACTCTTAATGGCCTCGATTCCTACCATTTACTCCTTGATATCATCATATTTGTGAGGTTGCAGTTCGTGAGCTTCCCCGAGGCTTGTTCTTACAATAACTGAGGGCGTCCCCCGGTGCAATGACTTACTGCTCGGGTTGTGCATCATTCCCATAATGCCTTAGAGCATCATTACTGACATTGAATAAAAAAATATATATAGAGTGAAGTAGAAAATCCTCAAAGCTGACCTAAGACACAATACCCGACTATTGTTTGATAACATTTGCTCTAAAAGGACTGTTAAATATCAAGATGTCAGTGTGGCTAGTTTTGTGCAAAGTGTTAAGCCTCACCTTAAAAATACTACTGACCTATAGTAACCATCCAACATTTTATAAGACCAGCTTGTGCTGTTTTCTCATATAAACGGTGTTATGAACAATTATGTTCCCCTATTTATTCATATGAGCAGGAGTGCTATTGAGCATGAACCCTTTTCACATTTCCAGGTTCTTAGAAGCAGTGTGGGGAACGGAAACAGAGTGGTGAACGGAAACCACAACACATATAATTTTACTTTGCCATTTGCTCCAATAACAAAATACATGATAATCCCAGCAGGCACACAACGTCATAATACGTTTAAAGTTTAAAGTTTACGTTTAAATCAGTCTGATGAATCATTCACTGAGAGAACTCAGTCTGACCTCTTACTGAACTGCAAATATTACTGTGTCTTGAAATTAAAGGGGTCATATGATGCTTTTTTAAAGATCATTATTTTGTGAATTTGTGTGTAACAGAATATGTTGACATGCTATAATGTTCAAAAAAAACATTATTTTTAAAATACTGTACATTACTGTAGGTCCTCTCTCAAACAGTAGTTTTCAACAAAGCCCCCTCCTTCCAGCGCAGCCTGCTCTGATTGGCCAGCTGACCCAGTGCATTGTGATTGGCCGAACACCGCAAGCACTCGTCGGAAATGTAACTCCCCTTACCATAATCGCGAGCTTCATCTTTCAAAATAAATGTAAAGACAGTAAATAATGTAATTAGTTTTACCATCAGTTTAAGCCCGAAAGGGGAACAGACACAGTAATGATGCAGTACACAAGCTGTGGTTAAGACTTACTCCACTGTGATGTGACACTCTCTCTCTCTCTCACACACACACACACACACACGCACGCGCGCACACACATACACACACCCACACACGTTGCGCAAACTCCGCATTTGAACAGTCAATAGCACATACTTAAACTAATAACAAAACATACACAGTCACTGATTCAGAAGCGCCAGATTTTCATAGCAAAGTCAGAATTACCTCCTCTCCTATGTTCACAAAACGGTCGTCCATAAAATGCATTGCTGTTGTTTTGTTTTTGTAAGTGATCTTAACGAGTCCTAATGCAATCTACTTTCGGAAGGCCAAATAAAGAACTTTTGCTTTCGCCTAGAAACACACAAATTCTCCCTGACATGCTGCTTCAACACTAAATGCTGTTACTGAAACCACACCTTCTTTCTTTACGTGCACATTTGGGCGCATTATGCAAATATTTCCACATAGTGACCTAGATATGTGTGGGCGTGTTAGAACGAGCCATTTTAGTAGGGTGTGGACGAGTCTTAACTTTTAAATAGATTATCTCTTTGGGTTTGTGACTTTAGTCGTTGCAACTTCAGGGATCTTATCTATTCACGAACGGCTTGTAACACTCCAAAGAGAAGGGAAAATTTTAAATCGCATCATATGAACCCTTTAAGATTTATGAAGGATTGTATCATTACTAGTAGATTTGTAACAGTCATTTTTGTACTAGTAAGTAATATTTCAACAAAATACTTTCATAGCTCCATATGTAGCTATACAGCTATTTTAAAAATGAAGAGACCATTGAAAACGTCTCGGTTACGTATGTAACCCTCGTTCCTTGAAGGAGGGAATGGAGACGTCACGTTGTGACCGACGAATTGGTATATCGCTTTGATAGACCAATCTACTTTGAGTGTAAACTTAACGAGCCAATGGACATTGGCATGCGATTTTTGCATCCAGCTGCTGCTGATCACAGGGTGAGTATAAGTAGGCAGCAGATGCACTGCATATTCAGGTTTTCGCTGAGGAGCCTAGCCGGTTACCCGGCCGCTCAGCGGTGGTACAGGGGCTGTGGCGACGGGACGTGACGTCTTCGTTCCCTCCTTCAGGGAACGAGAGTTACCATACTTAACCGAACAGTTGTTCCCTTTCAGTCGGTCACTCTCTACGTCACGTCGGAGGACCGACGAATTTGGGATCCTACCAAAAGGCCACAGCAACCGCCCCTTCCAGTGTCCTGTGGAAACCAACTACGCCCCTACTTTTTGGCGTAGGCCAAGGCCTCTTCACAAGAGGACCAGCTACTGCTACAATGGCACTACCCAATGAGTAAGACTGGCTAACACTGGGAAACGTACCCGTTCTACTTGGAACAGGGACATTACGTAAGCTCGACCTTCCGAAGGAGGTTTCGGAAGCAAATACACACATGAACATCCCTTTGTGCATATGGAAGATTGGAGGTGATTGTAATCCTCTTGGAATGGCAGAAGTCTGCCGCGGAAACACGGGCTCAAGGCTATACCGTGGACTTTACACATATGGGATCCACTTAGGTCTTGTATATGGAACCCAGCCTTCTACCGGTTTTGAGGATTCAGCGAGTGAAGGCCTGGTGCCAGACGCTCTTCCACGTCTGGCTGCCGAGGGGACGGATGAACTCAACAGGGTCTACTATATGGAATCTCTGGAGTGGTTTTTGCAAGCCGAACCGAAGCCGGGGCCCCTCAGTGCTTCCACCCGTTTGAGGTGAGAACACAGGAAAATACAGGCTCCACACAAAGGCTATAGAATCTAACGAATGTGTTAGGTGTCGCCCTACATATATCTGTTTCCGCGGGCTCCCGAGCAGCGGCCAGGATGATCACCCCGGGCCGGGGCACCCCCTTGTGTCTGATAACAGGGATGGCATCCACATCCAGTGGGCATCTCTGCTTTGGCGATGGTATTCCCCTTCTGCCGGCCTCCGTAGCAGACAAAGAGCTGGTCTGAGGTCTTGAAGCTTTGCGTCCGGTCTATGTAGCATCTTAAGGCTCGGACAGGACAGAGCAAGACTAGGGCTGGGTCTGCCTCCTCTGATGGCAGCGTTTGGAGGTTCACCACCTGATCCCTGAATGGAGTAGCGGGAACCTTGGGCACATAACTGGGCCGGGGCCTCATGGTTACCTGGGAATCAGCCGGCCCGATCTCTAGGCACAAATCGTTGACCGAAATGTGTGCAGGTCCCCTACCCTTTTGATGGAGGCCAATGCCAGCAGGAGAAATGTCTTCATCGAAAGAAATTTCAGCTCAGCCGTCTGCAAAGGCTCAAATGGGCCCCTGCTGTAGTGCCGTGAGCACCAGAGTCAGGTCCCACGAGGGAATAGAGGGTGGCTGTGGAGGATTTAACCTTCTCGCCCCTTAAGGAACCTGACGACCAGGTAATGCCTCCCCAACGACCTCCTTCTACAGGGTCATGGTTAGCAGCGATTGCAGCAACATAAACATTAAGGGTGGAGGGAGGCAGCCTTCGCTCCAACCCATCCTGCAAGAAAGAAAGCACGACTCCGATCGGGCATCAACGGGGGTCTTCCAGGCGGGAAGAGCACCAAACGACGAACAGGTTCCACTTCAGCCTGAAAGCGTGTCTGGTAGACGGGGCTCTAGCTGAAGTGATGGTGTTCACTACCTTCCTTGGGGTAAGCTACTCAGAAACTCTGCGCCCGTCCAGGGACCTGACCAGTGAAGTTGCTTTACATGAAGTTGCCTAGCTGCCCTTCTGACTCCAAATGAGGAGGTGGTGGGCGAGTTGCGACATGTGACGGGAGACCACCTTGTCGGTTGATGTACGCAATGGTCGCTGTGTTGTCCGTGCGGACTAGTACATGCTTGCCTCGTAAGCGCCCTTTGAGACGGCCCCGGGCAAGGTGCACTGCCAGCAACTCGAGGCAGCCAGTGCAGTTGGGGCCCCGTCCAAACCCCTGACACTGCAAGCCCGTTGTACGTGGCCCCCCAGCCGGTGGTTGAGGCATCCGTGCAAACCACAGAATGCCTGGAGACCTGCTCCAGGGGCACTCCTGCCCGGAGGAACGTAAGGTTTGACCACGGGGTGAAGGTTTGGCGGCATGCTGGTGTGACTTGGACCCGGTGAGTGCTGCGTTGCCACGGCCACCTCGGGACTCGTCCATGGAGCCAGTGCTGCAGCGGTCTCATATGGAGCAGCCCCAGCGGCGGGACTGCCGCCGTAGCTGCCATATGCCCCAGGAGCCTCTGAAACTGTTTCAGTGGGACCGCCATCCTGCTCTTACCGAGTCCCCTCCATACCGGGAAAAGAGATCCTCTGCGTTGGGGAGAGTTTGCTCTTTTCCCAGTTGACCCGAAGGCCCAACAGGCTGAGGTGTGAGAGCACCAAATCCCTGTGTTCGCACAACTGATCCTGAGACTGCTTTTTCGAGGTAGTTGAGAATGCGAATGCTATGTTTTCTCAAGGGAACAAGGGGTACCTCCGTACCTTACGTGAAGACACGGGGCAACAGGGACAGCCGTAGGGCAGGACCTCGTACTGATATGCTCGTCCTTCGGACGCGAACCACAGCAATGGCGGTGTTGTGCGGAAGGTTCGACACATGAAGTACGCGTCCTTCAGTTCGACCGCTGCAAACCAATCTCGGGGACGGATGCACCCGAAGATGCGTTCCTGCGTCAACATCTTGAACGGTAGCCGATGAAGGGTCCATTTCAAAACTTGCAGGTCCAAGATTGGCCGTAACCCACCGTCTTTCTTGGGTGCAATGAATTAAGGGCTGTAAAACCCCATCCTCATATTGGCTTGAGGGACCGGCTCTATCGCATCCTTCTCCAGTTGGACTGCGACCTCCGCCCGCAAGACATGACCATCGGCCGCCTTCACTGTTGTGGAGCGGATGCCACTGAACTTGGGGGGGCCGCCGGGTGAGTGAATCGCATAGCCGAGCCTGACAGTTCGACGTAGCCATCGAGATGGGCTGGGTAGCTCCAGCCAGGCTCCCAGACACCGCGCTAGTGACATCAACGGAACTACAGGCGTACCCGATGTGGGGCAGCGCGGAAGAACGCAGGGACCCAGCCCGGGCATCTCATAGCCAGTCCGAGGCGGGGTCTGAGTGTGTGCAACACCGACCTGCATTTGAGCAGAGGGTGCGTGGGTAGTCCGTTGGTTCCTCCTCCCGATCCAAATAAATATAAAAACAACAAAACAAATCCGCCCACTGCTGCTCACTGGCGAGAGAGGAGGGTGAGTTTGATACGCACTAGATCGTCCACAACCCTTCGTCCCCTCTGGGGACCCAGAAATAGTGGAATTGCTCTTTGTCGAGAATTTGGGTACCACCGACCGAGAGGTCAGTGGTGGAAAAAGATGAAAAGATTTTCCGCCCGGCCCTCCTCCGGGGGAGGGTGTGGTGTGCTTACCATCTCCTGAAGAACAGGTCCCTCTACCTCTTGGTTGCCCGTTTCAGGGCCTCTGCTCTTTCGCTTGCCTCCAGGTTTGGCGGGGGCCTGGATGGGTGGGGCGGCTGCTCTGCGACCGGCTCCACGGCACAGCTTGTTGGAGGCCGCAGGAGCTCTGCTCTTGCTTTGGCAGTGGCAGGGTTGCTGCTCTCGGCGACGGCAGCAGCTGCACGCCGGGCAGGATGTACCTGATGGCCTCAGACTGCTTTGGTCAGCGGAGAACCGCTGAGCAAGTTCTCCACCGTGTCGCCACAAAGGCCGGCCTGGGACACGGGGGCGCTCAAGAATCGTGTCTTGTCCGTCTCGCGCATGTCAGCCGCTTGTGCGGGATTTCTCTGCGACTTCTGGGGTCCTTGACCCCCTCGAGCAAGTCGCTCAGTGCCTTGGCCTGGTGCACTTGCAATCACGCCGTAGCGTGTAAGGCGGAGGCAGTTTCTTCACAGGCCGTATAAGCATCGCTGGCCAGATGAGTACTTACAGACCCGGGAGGGGAGGCACAGTTCGCCTTTTTGTTGGAGCGGTATTAGACACAAGTGCTCGCCGCCGTCCACGACAGGTTTTTGTGCTCCTCATGCCACCTCCGGGAAGAAGGCACCAAGGCGGAGCGCTGCGAGACCAGCGCGGAACCACCCCGAGAACCAATCGGCAACCTTGAGGTGCTCGGGACACGGTGGAAATCCTTCAATCGACCCTACCCCTACGCGGCCCGGAAAGCAAGCATTAATTGCTGGATCCGATCAGGCATTACTCACGGTCCCCTGTAGGGAGCAGAGCAGCGATCGTCCATTCCAGAAAGTCCGGCTCACCCTCTGATGCTGCAACTGACATCTGATCGTCGGGGGGAGCCTCGGAAGAATCAGGTGGTACCCCCCGGGAGGGTCCACCCTGCTCTTTTTGAGAGCTCCGCTGGTTTTGAAGTGACGGCGGGCTTGGGCATCCCCAGAGGGGAAATCCTCACCGTGACCGTAAGACCAGTCAGAAAACCCACTGCCAGAAAAAGGGCTCCCTCGGCTGCCACCAGAGGGAACCCCAGAACTAGGCAGTGGCACGGGCACTCCGCCACCTTGCAGGTAACGGAGTCCGGTCCGCAACTCCGAGACGGTCATACTCCAGCAATGGGAGCATGACTCGTCCACGAAATCCGCCTCAGCGTGCTTAATGCCCAGACATGTGAGGCAGAGATCGTGACCATTCACCTGCGCCAGGTAACGACCGCATCCAGAATCGCCTGGGTGATATGTTTGTCTATAGCAAGACCCACATCGTCGTTACAAAGACGTAACGTCAAGTTTGCCACTCAACGTTGTCTTTAAAAAGACGCACCCGTAATTGCTCTTTTAGGGAATTAGCTCTTTTAGCGTGCTGAGGCGCATGGGGAGATGATCATCTGCAACACAAATTGGGGGTAGTGCAGCCTGATGTGTGCACCCCACTCGACACAGGAAACCACCACCTCTGAAGCGCCGTCCGCCAACACGAAGAGCTCTCCAAGGGGGCGCTGAACTCGTTCAGTCTTCTTCTCTCAGTAGAGTAGTCAGGAGCAGAACGATGTGATCGCTCGGCTCCGAAGCGAAAAGCTGAATATGCGCTGTGATCAGCAGCAGCTGGATGCAATAATCGCATGCCAATGTGCATTGGCTCGTTTAGTTTACACTCGAAGTAGATTGGTCCCTCTAAGCGAGATCCCAATACGTCGGTCTTCCGACGTGACGTTGAGAGTGACCGGGACTAAAGGGACTACCAATTTTCTTATAATTTGACGCAACTAATGCCATGTTGTTCATCGGTTTCATGTTTTTTTGTTTGCATTGTTCCCATGGACCTAAACTGCATGATTTTTTGAACTGACCATTTCTGGCCTGATTGTAAGTCACCACTGATAAACTACTCCTAAATGTAATGTAGAAACTTTCGTTTTCTGTGAAAATGCTATACAAATAAACGTGAATTTAATTGATTTATTTTTTTTGCGCAGTAAAGTGATATATAATAAATAATATAAAATAATCTATATTACTTGTTCTAGACAATTGTTGTTGTTGTGTTTGCTCGACAGTGTTGTGGTGCTTTATATATTGAAATGTATATTTTAACTTATATTGAATTACTTTAAATTACTTTTGTCTTTCGTAGGTGTGTCTAGAATTGCTCAAGAATGATACTATCTGCAGTAACCCTGAGCACCACAAAGGAGACGAGGAGGTTCAGGCTACAGCCTCCTACATCCTGCTTCTGTTTAACGCCACCCTCAGCTTGGTCTCCATCCCTCCCGCCATTATGCTGGGCTCCTGGTCTGACCGCGCTGGCCGTCGGTGGGTCATGGCGCTCCCGTCTGTGTTGTCCCTGTTGAGTGGGGGGTTGCTCTTGGCTGTAGACTTGTTGGAAAACATCAGCGTTTACTGGACCCTGATGGCTGCTGCCCTAACAGGCCTGACAGGTGGCCATGTCACCATTTTCCTCAGCTCATTCAGCTACCTGGCCGACCTGACCATGGGCTCCAGCTCCAGTCGCACTTTACGTATGGCATTGGCCGAGTCCATGATCTTCGTTGGAGGCTCAGTGGGCTTCTTATTAGGTGGATTCTTGGAGCAAGAATTTGGACTCAAATCAGCATTCGGGGCCTACATTGGCTGCCACGTCCTGGTGGTTCTTTATATTGTGCTTTGGCTGAGAGACCCTACGACGAGCAAAAATACATGTATAGCTCCCTATGAAGAGGATACAGTTGAGCAAGGTTCTCATGCAGACAAGTCCCGGCTGTTTATCCTAAAGTACGCCAAGCTGTCTTTCAAAGCAGTGTTCAAGAGGAGGTCAGGGCAGGAAAGACTGAAATTGCACTTTCTCATTCTCTGCACCTTCATAAATAACCTGGTGGCTGTTGGTCAGTGAAAACTCACACATAAACTAACACAAGCAAAGACATATACAGTATAGTACAGTGGAAAATAATCACTCAAAAATTGCTAGTAAATTTCACAATTAATTACAAAGAACTAACGATGTAACGCATTGAATTTAAAACATGAAGAGTTTAAGTTAACGACCAAAATAGTGTTTTCTTGTAAAATTTACTCCAATATTATTTGTTTTATTTGCAACTTGTATATATTCAAGTGTGTCACCACTTTATGCAGCTTAATCTCAAGAAATCTGTCAAGAATGTGTCAAGATCACATTTAACCATAAAATAATATTTCAATCATGACAACTCTCTGAACATTTTAGCATGGTGATGGATATGACAATGTTCATGTATTTGGTCTTGGACAGATCTGCTATGCTGCGCTGCATTGCTGGTGCTGTTGGTTATTGTGGTAGTTGTAGATTATTGCTGCTGCTGCAAGCAAGTACAGAACAACTGCTACTGCCACTGCCATATGGCGATATGTGGCCATGATATTTAGACATACTGCTGCTGCCACAATAGCTATAAAAAAAAACAAAATACCCCATAGCAGATCTATACAGGTGGAGCTGGGGAAGGTGGAGGGTTTCAGAGAACTCTGAAAGTGCGCTGCAGGAATCTCTGGTGAAAGCTAGCCAGTCATATAAATGTAAGGCAGTAAGCTCATTAGCTGCATATGCAGCATAAACCAATCAGCTTGTGCCAATCGTTTAACCTCTCTGAATACATCAGTTTTGTCAACAAATGTGCCATCTAGAGTTTTCCTGCCTGAAACCTATTAATATATCTATATATCATATTGTGTTTAGACACTGTGGTCAGGAACATCACCCTCATCTCAAATACGGAAATTCCTGTAATTTATAAATAGATTGTAATCAAGTTTAGTATATGTGGAAAAATTAATTTAAAATTAAAACATTTTAATACTATTGGTTATATTAATAAAATATTTTTAATTCAGCCAACATTATAGCATGAATAATTTTGTATAACTTAAATGGTTAAATACAGTATACGATAAATACAAATACTAACCATGAGTGTACTTTTTTTTTTTTCATCCAAACGTGATAATAATTATATCAATGGTCTCAAACAAAGTTACCTGATGTAATTAGAATCCATAAAATGTTTTTTATTTTAATTTGAATTTATTTTACTATTAAAATGTTTTATTATTTCTTGAATTATTATTATTTTTATATGTTTAATTATTTTTAATAATTGTAATTTTTAAAAATATAGAGAACTATTTTACATCCATCATGCTTTACATTTAAATTTTAATACATGAAATTATTTAATACAGACCATACTACTCAAAAATTCCATTGGAGATTTCACACTTTAAACCATGCAGTCCTTAACACATTAACTTTTAGTAAGAAGAGTTTAAAATTAAATATGAAATAACACAGCGTAAACTTTGAGATGGCTGAAATGAATTATCAGTTCAGTTAATATGTGCCCCTTGGTCGAGTCGGCTGTTTATGATGATAATACTGCTGAGCCACTGCAGGGAGGATTTAAAGCACTCAATCTGAGTACTGTCACTCCTGAGGCCAGAGAGAGCGAGAGATAGATAGAGGAGAGAGAGAGACACACACACACACACACAGAGAGAGTGATGTCTGTATGTCTCTATCAATTTCCATAGATTCTTAAAATTAGATATTAGTGGTCCTAATATCGTCTTTAAATATAATTGTCATTATTTTTGTAGGTTCATAATTGTCATTATTTTTGTAGGTTCATAATTGTTCAATCATCTCGTTTGAATTACACTCTGTTTTGCTTTGAAACATTTATCTTTGAAAGTCATGGCAATAAAGAGCTGGAGAGAGAGGGGACATTAATAATAATGTGGTTTTATGTGCTTTTGTCTCTCCAGGGGATCAGTCCATCTTGCTGTTGTATTTGATGTATGAGCCTAGAGAGTTCACAACTGCCCTGTTTGGGGTATTTAACTCTGTGAGGATGCTCTTGTTGGTAAGTGGTCTTGTTTAATGCAGTAATGCTTTCTCTGATGACTCATGTCTCTCAGCTAACTCAGAGCAGAGATCAGTGGATGTCCTTGAAATGCCACTAAATCTTTCAATTTCAGGCTCGAACAGCAGTGGCCCTGCAGTACGGCCATTGACTGGACACAGCTGAGCACGATGCCCTTGATAACCAAACGTATATTATTTAATATTATTTATGGGTTTTTGCCTATAGTCAGAGAGGAAACGATAGGGTGAAGACAGAGGACTCACACAACTCTCAACAGACAGCTCACAAGAAGATACAGCATCAGTTAATTCAGCTTCATTCTGTCACACGGCCGGCTTTGCTCCATACGAGCTGCAGTAATATGGCACAAAGGGACATATACATCCATATGCTGTAAAACCAAAAATGTAGGTTATTGTGGACACTGTCAGCAATGTTCAGTCTTTATGACTCTATTCTATCTTGCTAAAGGTCCTCTATTAGCCAAGGAGTGTTCACATGATGTCAGTGTAAAACATAATTATTTTATATATTTTTTTATTTCATTATTATTATTATTTTTGGCTTACTACTCTAAACTTCTAACACCAACTTTAAAAAAAGTTATTTTCTTTAAAACCTTTTCTTTAAAGGTCTTTAGTGATATTATTAGTTGGATACAGTAAAAAAAAATGCTTTCTACATACACTTGTGGGTTTCAGAGTTGATGACTGTAACGGGGCTGACGAGACGCGAGACGTGTGGATCCATCTGCAAGCTTTTTTTAAAGAGACGTGGTTTAACAGGCAGGGTCGAACAATGGCAAAAAAGTATGTGGTGGGCAAAACACAAGAACAGTCCCAGGGCTAGCGTAGGTCACCGATCGGCAGACAGAATCACGGGGCGAGACGAGAGGGAAAAATCCAGGAAAAACAGGCAAAGATCAGAAACCGAGAAAACAGACAAGGCAAAACAAGGAAAACACGGAGACTCGGAAAGGGGTACAGGATAAACAATACTCAGCAGAGAATGGCAATTTGAGTGGGTGTTATATAATGAGTGAGGTAATAAGAAACATCTTTTTGTTCACTTAGTTGCAATCATGCAGTTGCAAACCGTAAGCAATGATTATGGGAATTATTAGTCCATTTGCTATTCAACATTTTTTGTTTTGCGAGAGTCAATGTACTGGCACGGGTGACCCTCCTGTTGGTTGATAAACGGAAAGTCCATGGACCGCTCGTGACAGGGGGCCGTAAGGTTTGTTGTTTTTTTTTATTATTTATTTGTTTTGTTTGTTGAAAAAAATAACCCTTTACTGAGAAAATACGTTAATTCTAAAAAAAAATGGGTGCACGTAATGCTTTTACATTGCTGCAAATTTACTTTCCTATAAAAAAAAAGAAGAAGAAAAAGATCATGGTTTCCACACAAAATCTTAATTTTCAACATGAATTCTGAGGATCCTGTGACCCTTTAAGACTGCTGAAAAGCTTCTGTAACATTCCGACTTTTGCATTACAGGAATAAATTACATTTTTACAATATATTCAAATAGAAAAAATGTGATTTCAAATAGTCTTATCCATAATTGCAATAATATTACTGTTTTTTTTTCTGTATTTTTAATCAAATAAATGCAGTCCTGCTAAGCATTAGAGACTTTGAAAAACACTGAAAAATCTTACCAACCCCAAACTTTTGAAACTTAGAGAAATTTCTAATAGACAACATGTAATGAATCATATAATATTGAAAAAATTTTGTGTTTTTTTTTTTGTTTGTTTTTTGGGTGGGGTGTGGTGGGGAGGGGAAAGAAAGTCAATTTTTGAAACTATGAGAATTATGACTTTTACTATTGATTACCCTTTCAAAAAAATCATAGTCTTGTTCCTTCTCCGTGGCATTAGCAGAATAGCTTTGCAGTGTGAGTCTGTCTGTACAGCAGTAGTGATGGGAAACAGGTTGAAGTCTGCTTTGTTTTCGTCGTCTGTCATGGGGAACTCTCCCTCTGAGCAGGTTGATGCTGTGTCTTAGAGTGACACTTAAACAAAGCCTGCCAGTTAAAAATCACCCTTCCTGATTGGAGAGGTGATGGTTCTCCATTTATATCAGGATACACCACTGGGGCTCCAATCGCTCGGCTGCCTTTTATGTGGAAGCCGAAGGCATCGATCCTGATAGAATCTATTATACAGTCTGTCTGTAGGGGGTGTCAGCTAGCGGGCCGCCACCCAATACGCAGAGCGAAAACTTTTAATTAACCAAAATTGAAAGAGTCAATTGGGCAAAAAAAGCGAAAAAAGGACAGACAAAGAAACTCTTCTTGAAAACAAAAGCATCGTGGAGGGGAGCTGATCTTGTGCTTCTAAAGATCTGAAGCATTAAAATCTTGGCAGGTCTGGCTGCGGTGAGTGCATGGCACCATGCTCGCAGTTTTTATAAATGGCTGCGGGGCTGGAATTGACTTGTAATTAGGGTGGCGTGGAGTTGGTGAGGAATTATTAAACACTCCAGGCTCTAATGAGTTGATGAAAGTAAAAACACGGAGCGCTGACCTTTTCCGTGGAATGTTTATGCATTCCCATTATGTTTTCTGCTGCGAATCAGAGGCTGTGGCAAAGTCTGTTGACACCGGGCCCTCGCTGTGCAGTGGGGGTGGGGGTAATTAAATCAGAACTGTTTGCATGAGCAGGCAGGGCAAATGAGTCACGGCATGCACCTCTCACGCGTGTTCACAAGCAAATATGGATGAAGGTGAGTTCTTTTTCAAGTGCTCTCAGAAGTTCTGAGTGAAACAGTCTTACTGTTTTTGACACTGTTTCATCAGGCACAAACCCTGAAGGTTAATGAATGCACTGGTTAGGTTTAGATGCGTCTGAGAGAATCTAAATATGTATTGGCTTTGTTTCCATACAAGCTGAACCACAGAACTGTGTAGTGCTTGTGTATTCTAGTGCTGTGCTTTTTTATTTCCAAGATTACACAGCTGTTATATTACATTATTCAACATCAGCATAATTTTAAGCATTTTGAATTATATATGTATCTTAGTACTAATCAAATGATTGGATTTATGGATGATAAAATGCATAAAAAATCCCATAAATTTACACTGTAGGGGGGAGCTGAGACAAATCTCTCTTGGGCAACCACATAGCAAATACCCTAGCAACCACCTAGCAATGCTAAAAACACTCTGCACACTATAGCAAGCGCATAGCGACGTTATGGCAATGACATACAACACCCTAGCATTGTAGCAGCGAGTTTCGTACTACTCACCACAACACTATATTTTAAAATGTAAAAACACTCAGCTGTATTATGTAATAGCCCAGTCCTAGTTGGCGATGTCACTTTGTAAAGAAACATTACGCACCTGAGCACATATGCATTCTTATAGACTTAACACATAATAAGCATATGCATGACAGCACTGTTTTCAGCACTGTGTTTGTTGTTTACATGAAGATGATAACAGCATCGTTTTCAAAAATTTGCACTTTGAAACCCGTTTTTCAAAGGTTAGCATTTTCAGGCCCCCAAAACGCCATTGTCCTGTAAATGAACGGCCAAAAATGCCTAAACGCATAAAAAAGTTTTCCGTTGAAAACGGTGTTGTGTAAATACCCCCTAAATATGGTGAATGTAGTCACACCTTACAGCTAAATTAACCAATCAAATTTTTGATGGACGAATGAAATTCCCACCTTAAAAGAGCCAATCGCATTTTTCACAGAGGAATGAAAATCTCACGGTTGTTCTGCAAATTTTCACCACGGAAATCCAGTCAATAGTAATCCACGTGACCGGGAATTTCACATGAGGGCAGAATATTTTCCTACGCAAATTTCACATCTGGTTCAGGTTGGTCATGCTTGGCTTGATATGGGTTTTATGCAGCGCGTTTTCGATTTTTTTCAGCATTTTAGCATTATTTTAACAATTTTAGATGATCATATATCTTAAAGTGAAATCAATTAGAATAACTAACAATGGAACCATAGCAGATTACATATAATAATGGATCCCTTTTGTTCCAGTTCACTCTTTTTCGCTCTTTTCAAGGCACTTAAATACAATAGTTATAATGGACTGAACTTCAACCAAATGATGGCAGTTGTTTTCATCTTGGCACAGGTTTCCAGCTCTAAACTGCTGTGCTGCTCTTTGGCAGGGCTTTGGTCTGCTGGGTCTGTTTCCTGTGCTGATGAGGTGTATGAAGGATATGACATTAGCAAAACTCAGCGCTTTGTTCAGAATCGCCTCTTATGTCCTACTCGCCCTCTCAAACAACACATGGATGGTCTTCCTCGGTAAGCCCCCATCACTCTGTGACTCATGATTTAATAAATTATGTATTGACATAATGAAGCTCCTCGCAAAGTTATTGTGCATGAAGAATGATCAAGAAAATCATTATGTCAAGTTAATGATGCGGTAGGGTCAATGATGTGATTTGTTTTGTTCAGACCTATTAATTTATTCAAAAACTCATTAAAATAATGCAATTCATACATACAGTGACTTGAATACACATTCTATGGTAAGGTATTGTTGATTTCTGAATTTTGATCAAAAGTCATTCTTTCTCGGTGGCATAAAGTAAAAGAAATCATGTTCTGAAGAAAACAAAACCTCAATGAAAAGATTTACGAAGAAAGTGATGCAACTTAATACTGTAATATAATTATTTTAAATTGTATCATTACCACCCAAAGTAATAAAAAATAATACCTTTCATTGAGCACAGATGCAAAAAAAAAAAAGGTAAATACATTTATACTGTCCAAAATAATTTTATTTTCAAATAATTATTGTTCTGAACTTTCTATTCATCAAAGAATCCTGGAAAAGTATCATGGTTTCCAGAAAAATATTACACAGCATGGCTGTTTTCCTTGATCCAAATAAGAAATGTTTCCTGAACATCAAATCAGCATATTAGAATGATTTCTGAAGAATCATGTGACTGAAGATTGCAGTAATGGCTTTTAAAATATATTAAAATAGAAAACAGTTATTTTAAATTGTACTAATATTTTACAATAGTACCTTATTTTATATTTTACTGTATTTTTGAGCCATGGTGCGCATGAGAGACTTTCAACAATCAAACTTATTTTTAACTGTAATGTACTGTATATCATATATATGAATCAGAATTTTTTTGACAACTATATCACAGTTTTTTTAAAGGGTTTTTATATATATATTATATATATTATATTATATATATTATATATCTATATATATACTATATATATACACCGTACCGTGGAAAGTTTTTACTCTTTAAGATAGTTAGAAAGCACAACTGACCCTATTTAGAATCTATCAGTGAACATATCAAATCACATCTCTCTTCCCTAAAACAATGTAGATTTCTTTTGTCAGCATGTGACATGCACAAAGCAAATGTTTCCCACTCGAGGCTGACAATCTTCACTTGAGCTGACTGTTTTAACAAGACAGTCAAATGGGTAAATGTTTTGGGAAAAAAAGTCTACCTGACCAGACTTTTTATGGTTCACATTCATTCCTCACTCCTTGCCTTGTTCCAGGGGGGCTCCACCTCCAAAGAGGAGTTCTCAGAGTGCTAAGTAATGATAACATTGTGTTGGCATTCATAGACAGCCACTCTCAGGGAGAGACAGCCGATCGGCGTTAATACTGTTAATTAAATAAATGGTTGTGGAAATTGTTATTCTAATCGATGTGGAGGATGAAAGCCTTTTAAAGGGAGATGAGTGGCGGCTCTGATGAATAATCAGTGCCAGGGAGGGTGGAATTTGCATGCTGGTCTTTTCTGTTGTCTGCGATAATGAGGGGCACAGCAGTGGCACACGAGTAATAACCTCCATTCTGAAAGTACAGTGCATGTGTGAATCGGTACACACACACAGACACGTGCGCACACAGATACACCCCACCACATACTCGTCAACGCAAATATAGAAAATATTTTGTTCTCTTGAGGATCAGCTTTTCTTGAACATGCATGATCAGGCTGATGCGACGAGCGAGTGACTTTACATTCTGAACCATTAGGAAAAGCCCATGCTCTGTAATCACAATTACCTCACAGAATTCCATACATTTAGATTAAGCTCATGAATTATTGAGTAACCCATTTAGAATCTCTTATACTTCAGAACTGGTTAACATTCCTCTGGTCTCACCACAGAGATTAGTTAACTGTGGCTTTATGTTTAACGTTAAGCAATGTTTAATAAGCTGTGTTTAATATAGTGCACGCAGGTCTATATGTGACCCTGGACCACAAAACCAGTCATAAGGGTACATTTTTCGAAAAGGTTGTGGCTGTTGCCATATCTCCATAAAAGAGTTTTCTATCAAAACAGACGCTCCGGTATTACCGCAGACCTATTTTCTCATAACGTGAAAACTATTGCTCCGAAGCCCATTAGACATTCCGAGAGAATCCATTGCTCCCAAAAATGCGAATTCTCTTCTGGTATAGGCTCCAATCCGAACATCCTGAAAATCTTGAATCTGATGGTGCAAAATTTTAGAAAATGGCCTTTAAAGTTGTCCAAATGAAGTTCTTATCATGCATAATTGCTAAATCAAAAATTTAATTTTTTTTTAATATATTTCGTAGGAAATTACAAATATCTGGTACACTTGTTTCGTAGGCCACTTTATCCATTCTACTACAGTAAGTAGACGTTGCACACATGTAAACTAGCAGTTGAGTAAGATAGAAAGAACTGTCCTGCTTTAATATCTCCTAACTCCTTTTCTTTTGCCAACCTTATTTCTACTAACCCTAAACCCTCCCTAACAGGCCTACTCTGCGAGTTGTAGACATGGAGATGCCAATTAATGCGAAATTAGTTTTGATATGTATTTTAACAGTAGTACAAAGTTACTATAGTTTTTTAATAGAAGCTAAAGGTGGACTATCGAAATAAGTGTAACCAAAATATCTTCATGCAACATAAGCTTTATTAATATCCTAATGAATTTTGGCATAAAATAAAAATCAATAATTTTTGACCCATACAATGTATTTTTTGATTATTGCTAAAAATATACCCCAGTGACCTAAGACTGGTTTTGTGCTCCAGGGTCCCATATATAAATACTGTACATTATTTTACTGTTACTCGTAGCAAAGTTTTCTGGTATTTAACTGATTTTAAGGTTTTGTGGTCTGGTCCGGGGTTTTATAGTTTGCTGTATCCGCGCTCCATCTGGTAATCAGCCAATCAGTGTTCGTTCTTTGTCTTCTGCCATCTATGGACATGATGAACACGGTATTGTGGTTTTGAAACTTCACAATTTCATGAGAGCAGAGAGAGACCACACACAACAAGAAGTCCTAAATTTGACTGCGATGGTTTTGAACCCGTAGGATTGGTTAAAATCATGGTTGTTACTGCAGTTTTTACAATAGTCCACCATGTTCCCCAATAATTTGTTAGCTGGTCCCAAATTCCTTTTTTATTAGAATACTGTGTTAAAATTATGGCCTTTTGATAGAAATCATAGTAAATCCAGGGTTTTGGATGGTCACTTTTCGGAATTATCTTAGAAAATTATCCATGGGTAGTTATCGTAACCCAAAATAAACCACACTTCCAATTTTGTTGCTTCATTTACATATTGTTTAACTGGATATTTGTAGTAAAACTATAGTAAATTAAAAATACTAATCTGAAAAACAAAAAACATGGTTTTTAGTATAGGCTAACCATGTCAATAGCACCATTTCGTGGACCTAGGAGTTTCGTGAGTATCATAGCAAAATCTTAATCGATATCTTAATTAGAATCCAAGCTCCCCAAAAAAGCTTCCAAACGAAGCAGGTTTACCAAACAAGTTTAATTTTCATAAGGAAAATGCCATGGTAATACTGATTTATTAATTTATTAATTTTGCTATGGTTTCATGGTTTTTCATTTATTTGTTTGTTTGTATGTATGTATGTATGTATGTATGTATGCATGCATGTTTGTAGGTAGGCATTTATTATTTTATTTGCATAATTACCATGATACTAATGTGGTTTCTGTGTAGATACCATGCATGGTAATACCTTGTTTTTGCATATGTACCATAATAAGTAAAAGCATCTATATTTGTATAGTTGCTTTGAAACTATATGATAAGACTGCACAAATGAATTAAATTGTTCTGAATCACATAGGGAATACCATGAATATACAGTAGTAATCATTCAGTACCATGGTATTATCGTTTGAAACCATCCCTGAGTGTTTTTTATTAGGGCGTATTGCATTGTGTAACGTGTACATCACAGCATTGCTTTCGTCTCCCTGTTTGATCTACAAGCCCACAAATGAGCTGAAATATCCTGAGGAAACTGCAAAGTGTTTTGACCTTCATATGACAAATAGATTTGAGTCATGCTTTTCTTCTAAATCTTTACTTTCTTTGACATTTGTTTCTGCCTGATAACATAGCTAAAAGCCCAAGATTTAATCTCCATTGTCCTTTCACAAATCCTTAATGAGAGGCGTCGCAGTATGCATAATTAACCGGGGAACTGAACACCGGCTTTCTCAAAAAAAAAAAAAAAAATCATAGAATTATCAAACTCGGCTAAGTGGAAAACAATGCAGGAAGAACAGAGAGACAACAAACAACCTCTTGAATACTCTTTTATAGTCATATATCCACTCCTGCTTGTTTCCACTCACAGAGCGTGCAGCTGTAAGCCAAACCGAAAGGAAATATCCATTTAGTTTGTGGACACAAACATTTTTCTTCCCATTACTTTTATTTATTTTCCTGTTGATGCAAGTGATACAACTGTGAAAAGACATAGTGATGACAGGCCATTCCCATCCATAAATGCACTGTTTTCACCATGCAAGCCGCCTCTCTCTACTTTGACAGCCGTTTCCCCGGCTTGTGCCTCAGATTGCATGTGTCACTGACTCTATTGGAGTTTCCAGTCATTCCGGGGCACTCACATGACTTCCAGCTCCGGTGAAGATCAATAAGTATTGCATGTTCCAGGCACTTACGGGCTGCCTCGATGCACCGCGACTTCTTCTGCTCTAGTTAGTCAAAGCAGTCATGAAGTTCAGCGTAGCTCAGGAAGATATTTTATCAAAGTGGATCAAACCATTATTCATGCCAACGATCTCCTGCACAGACCTCAGTTTCCACGGCTATTATTCTTTCATTCAGATAAAATCATAGGTTATGAATTTCAGGTGCATTCACGGCATATTAATGAAACGCCACTAGCTTTATTCACAATGTTTGAAATGCCTCTATCAGAAACACGTTTTCAATTTAGGGGTAATTGCTGGGCTCCAGTAATATTGAAATAATTTGTATGTATGTTTGTTTGTATGTATGTTTGTTTTAAATAAAATAAACACACACACACACACACACACACACACAAACACACACACACACACACACACATGTTGTGTTTTCATGTTTATGGGCCATGCCATATCGTATGGTTTTTTTTATACTGTACCAACTGTATTTTCTATTGCCCTACACCAACCCTACACTTAAACCTACCCCTTACAGAAAACTTTGTGCATTTTTACTTTCTCAACAAATCTCACTCTGTATGATTTATAAGCGTTTTCCTCATGGGGAACCTCAAAAATGTCCCCACAAGGTCAAGATTTACTGGTATTACTATCCTTGTGGTGACATTTGGCCCCCATAACGTGATAAATACCAGGTAAACACACACACACACACACACCCCTTTTTCCACCATTACTCGCCTCCTTTATTATTTCGCATGGCCCCATTTTTCCATTTCCCTGGGGCTCTCAGAAAAACAAACAACAAAAAAAACACTTAGCGTTTTTTTTATGACTTTGAAAAAACATTGGTAATTGATTTGTTGGTCAGAAAGGAAATAAGTCCATTCACACGTGACTAGTTTTTCTGTAACTTTGCAGTGTAATATACATGTGTTTCAATGTACATTTTATTATTATTATTATTATTTAAAATAAATGTTAAAAACCTGTTAATTTTTACAATGTTAGACCTGTGTAAACACATCACACAGTTTCATTGCCCCAATGAACCCATATGATAGGTGTACAGCTTGAAGGCAAAATAAGTTTATTTGGTTAAAGCTGTCTGTCAAATGTATCACTGTTATATATGGACACAATTTATGCAAAACAGAAGTTTGATCTGAATTTTAATAATACTTTGTGTTCCATAAACTAAATTAATGAGTACCACTGTATACAACACATGCAGTATTCATTTGTGTGTGTGCAGAACAAAACTGGAGGAAAAAAAACAAACATTTAAAAAACCACGATAATAAAAAAAAATCTTTATAATGTAAAAATACAACATTAATTCACTATAATTGACTTCCCACAAGCCAGCCAAGCCTGGTTCAATTGTTTTTCTCTAGATGTCTGTTTCCCGTCTTTATTGACTTGCATGTTGATGTCCTCAGGTGCCATGTTCTCCTTCTCGGCCTCAGTAGAAGCGACCTGTATCCTTATTGCTGCTATGATCTTTAACGGGCTGTACCCCCTGACCCTGCCAACCTTCTCCGGGATGCCCTTCATCATCATGGCAGTCTTCACACTCATCGTGCTCATTCTCTTGCAGTAAGTGAATCATTCTTTTATATGGAAACTGAATATAGTGAATGCAACACAACTTCTTTGTGATGTTTATGCCTACCAAGGCTGCATTTATTCAATCAAAAATACAGAAAAAAAATATAATATTGTGAAATATTATGATGATGTAAAATAAAATTTTTCTATTTGAATATATTTCACATTGTAATTTATTCCTGTAATGGCAAAGATGAAATTTTCAGAAACAATTACTCCAGTCCTCAGTGTCATTTCTTATTATTATCAATGTTGAAAACAGATGTGCTGCTTAATATTTTTGTGGAGAGCATGACACTTTTTTTTCTTTGAGGAAAAGAAAGAAATTACAAAATAGAAACAAAATTCTTACCCCAGATTTTGTACTGAATGTTGAAAATATTTAATATTGAATGCGTGCAACTTGCTAATTATTCTTGAACAAAAAAGGTTTTGGCTGTTGCCATATCTAACATGAAATAGTTCTAAACCGCATAACGGTTTCAGAATAATGAGGTGTGACTAGTGTAATTTATGTTGTAAAACAAAACAGGACTCTTCAGGAAATGTTATCCGCAGACCTTATTTTACTCATAAATTGAAAACTATTGCTCTAAAAGCCCATTAGAAATTCCAGAGAGAAGCCATGGCTCAAAAATGCTAATTCTCTTCTGGGTATTAGGGCTACAAACTGAACACGTCTATTCAATTTATTTGTATAGAGCTTTTCACAATACTTATTGTTCAAAAAGCAGCTTTACAAAAAATAGTCCTTAAACCCCCAGTGAGCAAGCCAACTCAACATTGGCAAGCAAAAACTCCCTAAGATATTTAAATAGATGAGGAAGAACCTTTGGAAGGAACCAAGACACAGTTGGGGAAGTTCACCTTCTCAGGCTGGCACATAATAAAAAAACAAACATAAATGTGTACATATATGCATGTTTTCATTTGAGCATCTAATTATATTCATTATTGGCTAATATTTTTTTCAATTAAATGTCATGATCAGTGTTCTATTTTTCTCTTCCACAATTCACAATAGTGCTTTAGATATACAGTGTGATTGTTGGCATGGCAACTCTTTTTGTCAAATGGGGTTACAGTTATTATCTAATTTTAATGTTAATTGCTTGCTTTGTAACTGGGATAATTGCATTAAATATTCGTTCTGAGGTAATACCAAATAGTTTAACTGGAAATATAGAAAACTAATGTTTTTTTTAAAAGGTGGTTACTAACATACTCACATAAACAGACTGAACTGCGTTGTCTTTCAAAAATATTTGAGTTACCTTCATACCCACTGAGGGTTGTCATGTGGAGGCATCCAGGTACATTGTCCCAGGCCTTGTGATGAAGATGGGCCATTATGATCCTCTATGGTTTATTTTTTCTCGAAATAGCGTTTTGCTTCGAGATCCAGATTTTTTCACTGGAAATCAGTTGTCGAATCAACATGGTAGCATTAGCGTACAAAATAATTGTATTTTCCAGGTAACTAATGTGATCTTTTAATGCAAAGCTCTTGTCAATGCTGAATGCTTCTTACAAACCACATATATAACAGGTCTAAAATGTGTTTTACTTTGAAGTATGTCTGCATCTCCATTGGTTTTGATTTTTATATTTGGAGAAGATGAGCATGACAAATTGTGTGCTAACAGCATAACATAAGTACTTACATTTGTCATGTGGAGAAATACAGAGGATGGCAAATTAGATATTGATCCATCTCTTGCGTATTCTTCAGCATTTACTGAGAGAGGGATCTTAATACATTTCTTCTCTTCTCCACATGTACCTGTGATGTGAGCACTCTAAACACGTCTAAACTCAATCTAGGCACTAAGGTCTAGTTTCAAATAGTAGATTAATGTTTTCAAAAATGTTCTTTAAAGTTCTTTAAGAGTTCTTTAAAGGTCAGTCATTATCATTTGGTGACATCAGTATTGTAGTAATAACACACTTCACTTTTAAGGGAGGTCGGTGTGGCTACACTGGGGTTTGTGCTGGTTTAATGGCCTCAGACTGTGGAATTAATGTTTGTTTGTTAATCAGATATGTTATCCTAACAGAAAAGAGCACTGTTTTACAATAATGTGCATTGCAATAATGTGATGGTGGAGATGGCTTTTGATAAATGCTATTTATATAATGGTCTTCCCATTTGCTATTAAATGGAGAGACGTGCAACTTCTACCAAAACACATTATTATGTCTGACTCAACCTGCCTACATTATGTGACATTAGAGCATGGTGCTAGCAACACCAAGGTCATGGGCCCAATTTCCAGGGAATGCATGAATCGATACAGTTTATACCTTTAATGCAAATATGAGTTACTTTGGATGTAAATATCAGCAAAATGTATAAATGTAATTGTTACGTCAACATGTATGTTGTTAAGTCAATAGTATCCAGTATTGTTTAAACTTTCAGAATATCTTCTAATGTGTTTCCAAAATAAAGGTTTGCAGTGACACAAGGCTGTGTATATTACCAGTCAAAAGGTTTGGGGTCAGTATTTATTTATTTGAAAATAATTAATACTTTCAGCAAGGATGCATTCAACTGACAGGAATGTATATATTTCTATTTCAAACAAATGCTGTTCCTTTGACCTTTCTATTCATCAAGGAGTCTTAAAATCGTATCATGTTTTCGACAAAAATATTAAGGAGCACAACCGGTTTCAACATTGATAAAAATATGAAATGTTTCTTGAGGCAACTAATCAGCTATTCAATAGTGCTGAGGATCATGTGACACTTAAGACTGAAGTAATCGCTGCTGAAAATTCTACCATCTTTTTTTACCATCATGAACTGCCTTTTTTATTACTTTGTACTGTTCTCGTTCTCTGAGGTCCACTTATAATTTTATCAAGATTTTTACATGAAAAAAACAAACAAACAATATTTTTAGCATTCATAGCATTTTCGTCCTTTGCTGACCCCCTCTCACCAGAATGCTCTGTTTGAATAGTCGTGGTGGATTGTAGACTCATAAGTAAACGCGCACTGCTATGATTGGCTAACAGCTGTGTATGTTTGACAGCTACATCCTTCACAGATAGACGCTGCTGTGATTTAGGTTAAAAACGCATAAATACTCAGTTTATATCAAACGATCTGTAATAACATTAACGTATAATAACGTAATAAAAAACAGTTACTCACACTTGTGTGTCGCGAGATTACTGTCAGATCCAATATAGCCAGCACAGCATCGTCTTTTAGTTTCAATCTTTCAGAAAATCCTGCGTCAAATTGTGCCTTGTTTGTAAACGAATCTGCGGTAAAATTAAGTGAACAAAGGACCAAGTTCTTACTGACGCTGTCTGGAACTTCATTAAAAATAAAGCTAATTCACTCTTTCCTGATGTTGGGATCCGATGCAAGGTTATGCAAAGCACTGCACAGCGTCTTGTTATCTTTGGAGCATCTTTATCATTTGGTTTCTGTGTAGACCTTTATTCGTCTATTTCGTTTTTATACTAAGTGCTGTCGGTGGCGGGTCTAAACATGCAGTGATGTCGAATCAGGGCGTTGATCTCCTTAATGCGGAAGCGGGGTTTACCCCACAAACAACCTCCACAAGCTGTCGGGTTTGGCAGATTGGCTTCAATAGAAGCTGTTTTAAGACTAATGAGAAAGGTTTGAGTTCTGAAACGACAGGCTTTTTTTATAGTATGATGACCTCTCAGCAGCAACAATGTCCTAATATGTTGATCTTTGGTTAATGCGGTTGCAACGTCTGACCAAATTCTATATTAATTCATGTTAAATTGCCTAAATATAAATATAAATAAATAAACTAAACTAAACTAAACTAAACTAAACTAAACTAAACTAAAATAAAATAAAACAAATGGTATGGGAAGGTGACATATTCATCCAGTTTCATCCAAAACCAAAACTATTCTATTGAAATTTGAGATTTAACAGTCTGAATCTAGGAAGTCTGCTCAAGTATCTTTAGTTCATTGATAAAAAAAAAAAATAAATAAAAAAACCTGCTATGTGCAATCACAGTAATAGCCCTTTCAAGGGGTTCCCTGAAAAGCTTTGATCTAACTGACACATTTGTCAGGTTGGCCATAAACAGATCTACTGCCTCCATTATCAGCCTTCAAATTGATTCTGACGTGCATTTGATGTTCTTCCTCAGACTATATAATTAAGTGATTGTCTTAGGTAATGAAGGCATTAAGTAATGTACACCTGCAATAAAGCCTGTGTGTGGTGGCTAGTGAAGTGTAGCATGGTTATCACACCCAGGCTGTAATTATACCACTAATGGGCTGTTCCCGGAGGCAGTGCCCGCTCAGGGTTGCGCAGTCTCCTCTGCGTCCCGACTCGAGCAGTGCACTATTAAACCTGTGCAATTCAGAGAAAGACATACTGTTCTTAATCCATACTTAATGCATTATCCTGCAAGGAAATGATATGTGTCAAATCAGAAATTGCAGGTTGTCTCATGAAAACTCAAATTACACCCTTTGATATTTGGCTTTTTTTATTTGCGTGGAGTGAATTTGATAAAGGCACCCATAAAAGCAACATAAGCTCATTGGAAAAACTTGCCATTACTTATATTTTTGTGAAACTCCAAAAACATACTTATGCAGTTTATGCAATCCGCTACAATTTCCAGCTAAATGAACATTAGTGGCAAACTTTTTTTCCTTTTCACACAAATTAAAAAAAGGAGTATTTTTTTGATTATAAGAATTATTTTTTGCATGGTTCCTTGCACAATATGCCATGAGCTCAAAACACTTTTACCGTTATGGTTTGTTATGGTTTAGGGCTGCAACAAATGATTATTTTGATAATCGATTAATCTAACGATTATTAGAACGATTAATCAACTAATCAAATATTATTCCACTGATTAATCAGTAGACATTTATTGATTATTCCGCTTTTGCAATTAGTTAAAATATTTAGTTATACATATTCTACCAAATAAATTAAGGTAATCACTTCAGCTTTTGAAAGTCATATTATGTAATTACAGTTATACAATTAATTTATGCAAATACATATGTTTGGTACACAAAATGAGATGACAGAGAAACTCTCTTATTTACCATTTAATTATTTACATGAAAAAGTAACTGAATGACACATCACTCTGCCTAACATCTCCTTTTGTAGTCATATGAATAAGAAACTAAATAAAGGTAAGTGATAAGACGTTTTATTTTTTGATAAACAATTTTATTAAACTATTAACATAATCTCTCTTAAAATACCTTATATGGTTATGATAATCAAAACAGTCCTGAGCTGCACACAAACTATAACTTTAATGAAATATTTTTTCCCTACTAATAAAAAGATTTTATCATTTGCTAGCTCCACACTGGAGAGCTGCTTTATAACATAAAATCAAGTTGCAATTCTAACTGAAAGCGACACTGACTCTGGTTTTCCATGTTTAATACTGTAAAACTGCTTGATTTAAGGCTATCTATTGCACAAAGTACATTATATAATAAACGGGACATGACTGGCACTTTACGGAGTACTCTACTGCAAGCTCGGTACATCCACATCTCTGTATTCAGATGCTTTCCTTACTGCTGCGTTCAACTGGCCGTCAGTTTGGAGTGTTTATTTTGTTATTTAGAGGAAAGCGCACAGCATATATTTACATATTCATCCAAACGCCGCTCAGCAGTGTCATGTTTTGTTTCCATGCCTTATTTGGTCTTCCCTGTTCCTGCTTCCCTATTGTTTATTATTTGTCCCAGGGTTTTTTCCCATGTTAATTGTTTAATTAGTTCCAGGTGTGTCTCGTCATCCCCTTGTCAAGTCCTGTGTATTTATAGTGAGTCTAATTCCTAGTTTCTTTGTCTGCTGTTAAACGTCTGTTCCCCCTGCTACGTGTGTGTCTTGCCTCTATGTCTCTTTATTTGGACGAATAAAGATGGTTCTATGTTGAAGTACTCCGACGTCTCCTCGATTTCTGGTTCCAACACAGTAGCAGTAGCCAAAGCGTGACAGAACAGCAGACCAATAAAAATTAAGCGGCGCGCCTACTCCCCGAGTTTTTTGTTTCGTTTTGAAAGGTTTTTTGTTTCCTGTTTTCTTCCCAGTGGCATGGAGATTGCTGCTCGTTTCCTCTTCCTATCCCGCCAAGATCTCCCATTCTACGAGTACTCCGGGGAGTTCTGCAAGCTTGCTGTGGCGACGGCGTTGGATGACGCCACCCTCAATCGTCCGTTTTGGCTTGGGGCCAACTTCCATCGCCCCGTGGACCTCCCAGACAACACAGGACTGAGCTGGAGGGAAGTATCCTCCGATGTCTGTAGAGTGTCCGGTCCCGACCAGAACCCTCCCGCCGTTGAGTCGCCAGCCGTTCCACCGTCAAGTTCGCGGGTCGCCACTGTCTTAAGCCGCCGTCCGCGGCTCACCCAAGCCCGCCGCCATCCACGGCCCACTCTAGTTCACTGGTCATTCATATGGCAAACCCAACAAGCGTTCATGTGGCAAGCCCGCCGGTGGTTCCTCAGTCAAGCCTGCCAGCCCCTGAGTTGGCTCCAGTGCCAGCACCTCGAAAGTGCCTTTCTGTGCCTACTCCTCCAGAGTGCCCTCCAGCACCAGCTCCTCGTAAACACTTCCCAGTCCCAGAGGATCCCATTCCTCAGTCACGGCCAGGAGTGCCGTTCCCATTCCCAGAGATCGCCATTCCTCAGTCCAGCCAGTAGTGCTGTTCTCAGTCCCCAGAGGATCCCATTCCTCAATCATGGCCAGGAGTGCCGTTCCCAGTCCCGGAGGTTCCCGTTCTTCAGTCACGGCCAGGAGGGCCATTCCCTGTTCCCGAGTTAAGGCCACGAAGGGCTCCTGTCCCCGAGTATAGCCCACAGAGGGCTCCAGATTCCCAGTTTCGCCAGAAGAGCTCCTGATCCCCAGTCAAGCCCAGTGTCGGCTCCAGCCCCATAGTTCGCTCCAGTGTCGCTCTAGCCCCAGAGCTCGCTCCAGTTCCCGCTCCTCGTAAGCGCTTTCCAGAGCGCCCCCATTTTTGGGGGTGCCAGTACCTGTGGCCGAGCCAGCTAAGGCCACGGAGGAACCGCCATGGCCTCCTGTTTCCCTTGATCCGCCATGGCCTCCGGAGTATCCTGATCCGCCATGGCCTCCTGTGTCCCCTGTGTCCTGTGTCCCCTGATCCGCCATGGCCTCCTGAGTCTCCTGATCTGCCCTGTAGGCTCTCCATGTCTCCGCCCTGTTCCAGTCCTGCACCAGCCTCCGGGGCGCCAACCCCTTCTACCCGATGGTACTGTCCCGCACCGTCCGGGAGAGGGGGCGATCTGTCACATGTTTGTTTCCATGCCCCTATTTGGTCTTCCTGTTCCTGCTCCCTGATTGTTTATTATTTGTCCCAGGTGTTTCTCCTGTTCATTGTTGTATTAGTTCCAGGTGTTCCTCGTCTTCCCCTCAAGTCCTGTGTATATTTATAGTGAGTCTAATTCCTAGTTTCTTTGTCTGCTGTTAAACGTCTGTTCCCCCTGCTACGTGTGCGTCTTGCCTCTATGTTGCTTTCTTTGGATGAATAAAGATGGTTCTATGTTGAAGTACTCCGACATCTCCTCGATTCCTGGTTGCAATGCAGTAGCTGAAGAGTGACAAGCAGCTTCAGGTTTGGCTGTGCTTGTTCTGAAGTGCTGTGTCTTCTTCTCTTGAAATGCATCCAGGAGGGCTGAATTACTGTCTTGTGCTACAGCTCCACACTGGTCAAACCGAATTATTGCAGGTTCTTACATTAGGTCATATGAGATCAAACGACTACTGTACTCGACAACAAAAAGATTTGTCAACAATTTTTTATTGTCGACGTTGTCAATAATGTCGACTAATCGTTTCAGCCCTATTATGGTTTGAATTTGAGCTATTCCGATTTCAATTCCTATTCTTCTTATCGATTCTGATTCTTACCAATTCCCAGTTTCAATTTCGACAAGTAAAAAAAATGAAAAGTCAAACATTTAGAAATATGTTACGCCCCTCGTTAGTTAGGACTTAGTTGTCTAGGAGTATTATTAGACGCAACACAAATCTTGCATGTGTGTGTCAGGGTGGTAAGGAAATAATAAAAAAAGAAAGAAACAGTGAACAAAACCACTAGTTAAGTCATGATGTTTAATCTTTTTTAAGTGCAGTAAAGTAAAATAATAAAGCAATGAAGTAATGAAAATGATTATTTACAATCTGTAAAATATGTATTCTGTGTCTTCATGCAAAATATTCTGTTGCAGCTGAATACCATGAATACAATCAGCAGCCCACAGAATTATTTACAAGTTACATTATTACTAACAAGTGTTAGTAATAAAATAAGAACAAATAAATGGATTAGCAATAACACAAATAAATACAACTGAACAAAGGTACATAAATTGAAATCAAATGTAATCAAATGTGAAATAGCAATGCACAGGTTTTCTTTTTCATTTTGATTAAACCTAATTAAAGTTACAAAAATCATTCACTCAAGATCAGTGAGTGATATTCTTTTTCTGTTGTTCTATAAATAACATCAATGACACAGATGGCAGCAGGTTTATTAGGCTGCTGAAACTTTAAGATCGAATTCACAGATCAAGTCTACTGATACACATTTTTTTCTTAGTTGTTTATGTACACTTAAGACAAAACTGACTGTGTACAAGGATCTTTTGACGTTATTTTGTATGTATTTGCCCATTCAAGAGCTAGAAGACATGAAACAGAACTCGATTCAGCATTTGCACACTGTATGAGAGGTGGCTTTTCGTGTGTGTGCAGCACGAAAACAGCACACGAGTGCCAAATTAAGTTCTCTTTTGTGTTTTCTTGTACTTCAATTTTCACATTAAAATGTGCACTCAGAAATCAATAAGTGGAATTGAAATGTGTTTCTTATTGAATCCATGGTTCTTGAAAAATTGGAAACGGTTCTAAAATGGAACTGGTTCTCGATACCCAACACTACCATATAGTGCATGATTTGTAAACTAATAAATTTCGACATATGCATCATATATGTAAACTTCATATGTAATGGCATAGTTGCTTCAGCAAATGTGTTTCCATCTCTCTCACATTTGATATCGGTTAGGTTTAAGGTAGGATTTAGTGTAGGTGATAAGTTATTTTCAATTGCGATAGAGCAGTAACCTTTTAGCGCCACTCATCAGACATTACATTTCCAAACTTCTGTGATACATACAACGGATTCATGTTCATCTGTTTCTGGTAAAACTGAACATGCTTTTTGTGCCACTCACTGCACATTTCACTTTGAAAGTGCAGCGAGATGCACAAGAAGCAACACAATCATGTTGCATAATGTCGATACAGGCAAGTTCTTCCAGTGAGCTTGGGTTGCATAAATGCCTGAATGGCTTGGGTTTGAACATCCCTTCGCTACTGTACATAATTCCACTCTTATCGACATGAAAAAGCTTTTCAGAGAAAACAAATGTGGAATGTGACAAACCACTAGTTATTTTTTTCGTTGTCATCAGTGCCAAGAGCTTCACCACTGTTCCATCTCAGCCTTCAGGGATGTTTCTATTTCACGTCTGTGTGCTTGTGTGCATCTCGGGATGTCAGTCACAGTGAGGAGGAATTGCAGCGTGTCTGATACCTGACACTATGGAATATGGAATATTGATGAGTCTGAGGAGAAATAAAAGAGAATAAAAGAAAAAGTAATGACAGAGTCCGGGTGGGTGAGTAAGAGTAGTCTGCCTCTGTGGTGCCACTGACTCAAATAAAAGTTTACACAGGGACTCTGGAGACTGCAGACTTAAGACTGGTCTTAATCCATCCATCAAAGCCTCTCTCTCATTACGCTCCACAATTACCGGGACTATGAAGGGCTTGTCTGTTAAAATCTAACTTCAAACAGTCTTTTTTGTGTTTAAGCACTTAGGCCCTCTTTCTTTCCCCTTCATCTCTGGCCTCATATTCAGCATTTCGAATGTGATTATATCTGCTCAAACACCATAACTAGAGCTGTACTGTTTAGAGAGAGTGTGCCACGTGACTCAACACGATGCAAATGAGTCCTTGCTTTGGTGACGTAATGCTGCATGGACTGTTTGGTAATGGAAGGCCATTTCAAGTCGGCAAGACTGCAGGACTGATGTATTATTTGAGAAACATGAAAATGCAAAATGGACCTTTATTCTTTGAAATAAAATAAAAAGGTTTTAAAGGATGATGCTATAGGAAAACCTTTTTCAAGATCTATCTATCTATCTATCTATCTATCTATCTATCTATCTATCTATCTATCTATCTATCTATCTATCTATCTATCTATCTATCTATAAGGTTGGATTTTGTATTGTAATACATTATTTTACTAATTTTTTCAAACTGGCAGACACAAATAAATTACTGTATTTGATAATCAACAGCAATCAACAGCATGTCACAGTATGGAAGCATATGCTTCCATAGGTCACAGACACTGTTAATGCAGCTTGTCTGTATGTACATAGTATTATTTTTTGAAAGTGTTTGAGCGGCAGGATTGTAACTGTGATTACACAATAATGTGGTAAGATGTTTATGGAGGTTGTCATCCATAAAACAGACTGTGTGGTAAAACTCATTAAGAATTCAGGAGTTTCATATTTTGATGCTCATCCAAGTAAAAAGAGATGAAAAGCCTTTATTCTCATATTAATATTTTAGAGAGGTGCAAGAAAAATAGATTTTCACACTTCATTCACACAGATGTCCAAGTTTGTGCAGGGGCGTGTCGAGAGCATTTTAAATGGGGGGCCAGGCTGGGGCAAAAACAAAACGTTGAATCTATGGTACACTATTAAGAAGCGCAAACCTGCACATTTTATATTAGGGAGCCACAGTATTTCTACCTGATCTAACCCTTGGATTTCATTTTATCACTGTGATCTAATGTAGGTTGATTAGGTTAATATTTTTGGGTTTAATAAAATCAAATAAATTAGATGTTACCACATGAGACACATCCATGTACATATTCAAGAAAAACACAAAGTGAATTAAAAGCTTTACTCAAATGAAAAACCTTTCATCATTCTCATGACAGTACATGCTGGTTTTGTCTCATACCTAAAGGCTACAACACACACCAGTTCCCTTTCAGTCAGTCACGTTCTACGTTACGTCAGTCGTGACTGACGAATTGGGATCTCGCCCGAGAGCCCAATCACCTGCGAGTGTAAACTAAACAAGCCAATGACAGTTGGCGTGCGTGTTTCGCCATGCGCACCCCACCCTGCTGCGCGGGTATAAAAGGAGAGCGCGTGCGAACGCACATCAGCTTTTCGCTTCAGAGCCGAGCCTTCTCAGGATGAATCTCCGCGAGTGTTTGGAAGAAACAGCCGGCGTTGGTGTTACGGCGTGTCAACGGGGGTTGCCATTCAGGCTGCTGAAACCTCGGCGAGCTGCAGCTGCCATTCTGCGGTCTCGCCGTGACCTCCCCGTTGGCTTCACGACCGGGTCCCGAGATAGACATGGCGACACGGCACATACCGGGTTTCAGTCACCCTGTTCTGCCGTCAGACCTTCAGCCCATGGTCAGATCCTGCCTTTCTTCGGACAGGGGTGTCCCTTGGGCGAGTATCCAGGCATGTTTTTGTGTCAACAGATGCCTCCGCCAGGGGCTGGGGTGCCATGTGCAATGGGAATGCAGCTGCGGGGCTCTGGTCGGGGCCCCGACTGCAGTGGCATATCAACTGCCTCGAGTTGCAAGCAGTATGGCTCGCTCGGTGCCGCTTCAAATCGCTGCTGCACAACAAGCATGTACTGGTCCGTACGGACAACACTGCGACCGTTGTGTACATCAACCGACAAGGTGGTCTGCGCTCCCATCACATGTCGCAACTCGCCCGCCACCTCCTCCTCTGGATTCAGAAGCATCTGAGGTCGCTTCGCGCATTCCAGGCGAGCTCAATCGTGCAGCCGAAGAGCTCTCACGTCAGCCCACCCTTCCAGGAGAACGGCGACTCCACCCCGAGACAGTCCAGATGATTTGGAGACGCTTTGGGGACGCTCAAGTAGACCTGTTTATCTCTCCGGACACGTCCCACTGCCAGCTGTTCTACTCCCTGACAGAGGGAACACTCGGCACGGACACGGTGTGCAGCTGGGCTCGGGGCCTACGCAAATATGCGTTTCCTCCAGTGAGCCTTCTTGCACAGTTGCTTTGCAAGGTCAGGGAGGACGAGGAGCATGTCCTCTTGGTGGCGCCATACTGGCCCTGTCGGACTTGGTTCCCCGAACTGATGTTCCTCGCGACAGTCCCTCCTTGGCGAATTTCTCTGAGGAGGGATCTCCTTTCCCAGAGAGGGGGCACCCTCTGGCACCTGCATCCAGACTTGCGGAATCTCCACTTGTGGTCCCTGGATAGGATGCGGAGGTTCTAGGTGGGCTACCCCCATCGGTAGTAAACACCATCGCTTCAGCTAGACCTGTCTACCAGACACGCTTACAGGCTGAAGTGTAACCTGTTCGTCGATTGGTGCTCTTCTCGCTGGGAAGACCCCCGTAGATGCCCTATTGGAGTCGTGCTTTCTTTCCTGCAGCATGTGTTGGAGCGAAGGCTGTCTCCCTCAACCCTCAAAGTCTATGTATGTTGCCGCCATTGCCGCATAGCACAAGGCAAGTAGACGGAAGTCTGTGGGGAAGCACGACTTGATCATCAGGTTTCTCAGAGGGAAAGGAGGCTGAATCCTCCGCGCCCTCATCTGTTACCCTCTTGGGATCTCCCCTCGGTCCTTACGGCCTTGAAGGAGGAGCCCTTCGACCCTCTGCAGTCAGTAGAGCTTAAGTTCTGTCGTTGAAGACAGTGCTCCTCACATCGCATTGGCCTCGGTCAAGAGGGTAGAGGACCTGCAGGCATTCTCGGTCGACGATTCGTGCCTAGAATTTGGAACGGGTAACTCACGTTGTCCTGAGACCCCGGCCTGGATATGTGCCCAAAGTTCCCACCACGCCTTTTAGGGATCAGGTGGTGAAATTGCAAGCGCTGCCCCGGGAGGAGGCAAACCCAGCCATCGCTCTGCTCTGTCCCAATCGCGCTCTGCGTGGACCGTACGCGGAGCTTCAGGAACTCAGACCAGCTCTTTGTCTGCTACGGAGGACAGCAGAAGGGGAAGGCTGTCTCCAAACAAAGACTTGCACACTGGTTAGTGGAGGCTATAGTCTTAGCTTACCAGGCCCAAAGGTTACCGTGCCCCCTCGGAGTGAGAGCTCACTCTACGAGAGGAGTGGCATCTTCTTGGGCATTGGCGCGGGGCGCCTCGATAGCAGACATCTGTAGAGCTGCCGGCTGGGCGACGCCTAACACGTTTGCGAGATTCTATAATTTCCGTGTAGAGCCTGTGTCCTCTTGTGTACTCGCCTCAGGTAGGCAGTAACACCGGACCCGCTCGGTGTCGATCACACTTGCTGAGCAAGTCCCCTCTAAGGACCGGATACGTGCAATTTTCTGCTTCTCAGTTCAGTTCCCCATAGCGAACCCTGTTGAAGTTCCTCCCACACCCTCGGCGGTCAGGCGTGGCGGAGCGCCAGGCGCCAGGCTCAGCACTCGTGTGCATGCCCAAGGTCAGCCCTTGTGCTGGGCTAGGTGCCCGTGTGTAGTGATTCCCCCTTCGGGCGATCCCACATGTGTACTCTTCCATGGTACGGCTCCCCTCACGGTAAGCCCGTGTCTTTCCCTGGCAGTCGTTCTCTGCCATCTCTGTTGTGTAGTCATCACCCCAGGCGGGTTGAGTCTACCGCAGGGACTTCCATATGTAGCACCGCCCTGGGCCAGTCCACATGTGTAATTCCACATGATACCTCCTAAATGCGGGATGTGGCTTCCGTAGCGTCACAACTGAGTACGCTTTCCCAGTGTTATCCAAAGTACCACTGCATAGAACAGCAGTGGCGGACACCTCTGCCTAGCCGCTGTCCTATCTTCCGCCCCAGCTGGTGTGGGGGGACTTGCCGGCTTCCGCAGGGCACTGGAGGGGGTCAGCAATAGTGGCGTTTTCCATACGTATCCCAATTCGCCAGTCACCGACGAAGTAAGTAGAATGTGACTGACTGAAAGGGAAACGTCTAGGTTACCTGTGTAACCCTCGTTCCCTGAAGGAGGGACCGGAGACGTTACGTTCCGTCGCCACAGTTGTTGTACTGTGAAGCCATATGTCATTGGCTTGTTTAGTTTACACTCGAAGGTGATTGGGCTCTCGGGCGAGATCCCAATTCGTCAGTCACGACTGACATAACGTCTCCGTTCCCTCCTTCAGGGAACGAGGGTTACACAAGTAACCGAGACGTTTTTGTTCTTTGCTGAGTTATACAATTGAATCATCTCATTTAACCATATAGAGTGTTACCACCATGTAACAGATTGATTGCGCGGTGTAGAGAGATTCATTGGACAACTTTGTGAGATTGTGATGAACAAAGAGTGACAGCTTTTTAGAGATTATAGAGGGAGCGCTCTTTGCAAGATTTCTAGGCTGTAATCCATTCAAAATGCATTAATGTAGTTTTTCGGCCACTCACACTTTGCAAAGTTTCGGGAATGACATCCTCATATTTATGCGGGATTCACTCTCGACATAGCAGTTATTGACATGGGACAAATATGTGAAAATGTGCATTAAGACTAGAGCACCCTCACTAATTTCAGAAGCATCCTCAGTGATTTATTTCTGGAACCGGTCCTGGTTGATACGCTTTTATGTCCCAACGATAATAAAAAAAAAAAAAAACAAAATACAAAGCACCAAATAAAATAATTGAATAAATGTGAATTTACAATAAGCACTTAATACTTAAATAAGAATTAAGTAATAAAATAAATAACTAGAGAAAGCTGACTGTAACTAGCTTGCTTCCATTTAGTGGGATAAGCCTACTCGTCACCTGAAAAAGCACTTCTGGTCTTCAGTGATGCAAGGACAAAATTTGACCAACCAGATTTCTGTGGGGGCTGGTGCCACCCCTGGCCACCATGTAAACCTGTCCCTGAGTATGTGTAAACACACTATTGATCAAAAGTTTGCGGTCTGCAAGATTTCCTGTAATGGTGAATTTTCAGCATCCATTAGTGTCACATAATCCGTCAGAAATCATTCTAATATGCTGATTTGCTGCTCAAGAAACATTATTTCTTCTCTTTACGTCTTCTTCTTATTTGATGGTAAATAGTTGTGCTGCATAATAAAGTGTGGAAAGTGTGGATGTATTTTCTCAGTGTTCTTGGTGAATACTCAAAGAACAACATAAATATTTTATAAAATTATAATGTCTTTACAGTCATTTTTGATAAATTTAAGTTGTCCTTGCCAAATTAAAATCAATTTCTTTCCAAAAATAAATGAATAAATACAAATACATACATACATACTGACAAAAATGACTGACCCCAGACTTTTGGACAGTAGTATACATATCTATATTGTCTGTTAAAATAATACTATAAAACTATAGGCAGTGGCATGATCCAGGTTCAGTTCGACATGGCTGACTTTCGAATCCGTACATGGAGTTTAGCTAAACCTCTTGTTATCATTTAAAGTGGATTTATTCTGTCTTTCAATGAAAACAAATCCACAACTCAAGCTGGACCTTTATTGCAGAGCTTGAATCTAAAATGTGCATGGCAGTTGGTCAATACATACCTCTTGTTTTAATTGTTTGTTTATTTATCGTTTCTTCTGAAGAAATGTGTATTGGCGTTAGCCTAGAGGGAAGTACAGTGTTCAGATCCTTGGAGTAAATTGTGTGTCTGGTTACTATGGCGGCACCATGAAAATGAGTATTGCTTTGCGCTGTGAATCTATAATGATGGAGAGTTCCAGTCTGGAGATTATAAAAGAGATTTGTGAGTGTTGTGGCCAAAATATACACTGCTTTGACATCTGCACCTCAGGTTTTGTAAAGCACCCATTTTTCATGTCTCGAAATTCATTTTTATATTGCAAAGCGTTGTTAAGATTAATGTTTGATGACTCTTGACTTTATTGCACAGATGCAGGACGAGTATGCACAGTTTTGAATGCAGAGAGAACGTCTTTTGCATGGCTGCCTTTAAATATGCAAGACCCCTGAGACTTTGTTGGTTTCAACCCCTGTTCTATTTTAATCATGAATAATTATGCTTTTTCTCAGCCAAAACAACAGCATGGCAGTTCTGCAGGTGTAGATTATGGCCCAGTGCCTTAAATGAACTGAATCGATTGATGTGAAACCACACAACGTTTTAAAAATTACATTTAATATTCAAAATGTTAAAAGGAAATAAATATATTTAAAATTTTAATAATTTGATAATTTACTGTACATGTATCTTAATTAAATATTAACAATAATAAATAGCGTTAAATTATTATTTACAATCATTTCAAAAACTAATTGAGTTGCATGGAAGTCACATTCCAAATATGCTAAAAAATTACACTTAACATAATTTTAAAAGGAATTAAAAAAATGCTATGATTAGTATTTTTTATTTATTTTTTAATCTAGTATTGTTTATAATTTAAAATAATTAAAAACACAAACATTAAATGTTGCATTTAGTTACATTCCAAGCACACAAAAATCACATTAAACAACCATAATGTAAGTAATCATAATGTTACGTCCGTGGTCTGTAGTTAGCGCACGATGGAGTACCATAGACTTAATTCCACTTAACACAAAGAATAGGGAGGCAAAATAGCATCCACTCCATTGCGTGTGTACCATTAAATACCATTAAGTCAGGACGAAGACACGAACAGACAGAAACTGAAGGCTTGTAAAGACAGGGAAACAAAGGAGCAAACGAGATGATCAATCAACACAGGTGGACAGAATGAATGCGATTAACTAATAATGAGAACAGGAACCAAACCAAATAAAGACAAACAGGAACATACACGTGACATCAACAAGAAAACCAGCAAACCAATAGCAAGCGTTATTACTATGAGTATTATGATCTAAATAATTAAATAAGTACGTTTGGAAAAATGCTAAACACAAAAAAAAACTTAAACGTTACATTTAGTTATATTCCAAGTCACAAAAGTTCACATTAACCAATCAAACGTTAAAAGTAATTTAATTATTTATTTTAATTTAACGCTCGATTTGTATTATTAATATTATTATATGATTAATATTATTATGGTTGGTTGTAGTTGCTATTGTGTTAGCACTGTTATAATTATTATTATGTAAATATCATTATTACCAATAATTGTTTACAGATTTAAGTATTAAAAAATTATCTCGAGTTATTCAATTAGTTATTAAACTGCATCAAAGGAATAGTTTCCCTCAGACTCTTTCACAATACGATGATAATTTCGAATGTGCTGATGAACATTTCTGATACGATTTTGCAATTAGTGCCCTATTCAACCTCTATGTGGCTCAGACAATGAGGTTCAACAAAACTTTGGGAGGATGGCAATGCCAGTGGCCAGCTAACACTGTTCAGCACCTCATTAAGCATGAAAATAAAGGCCTGTCTCACTGTCTTTCAAAGCCAAATGCATTCAGACTGAGTCATGTGACACACCTGCACTCTGCCTGACAACAACAATTAGCCGTCCACACTGCAGCGCAATCCAACCCTTTACACAATCTGTTTAATTAGTGTCATTCAAGGGCTGCTTTGTTAAAGTCTCTTTTTGAGATTGCATGTTGAAAATGGCTTTTGCATATTTATTATTGACTTTTCCCAGAATTAAAAGCTATTATGCTCTTATAACTGTGTTTTTTCTCATATGCTCAAGCCTGGAAAGCAAACCTAGAATATTTATCAGGATATGGAGATGGGCTTAGATTAATGTGACTGAAAATGGGAGAAAGTGCTTCTCTGATTGCATATTTGCAGGTTGCAAGCAAATGACTAATTCGCCCAGCTGTTGTTGTCAAAAGTATTAGACAAATTTATGGATAACCCTTAGATTTACTAGCCTGACATCCTGCCATTTTCTCCATTAGTATATCTTTTTGGGGAAATTGATTAAACCTGGTTCCTCTGTTCACTTGGATGTTTATATTGTAACCCTTTAACCAATTTTTACGTCATATACAGTACTTTCAAAAAATAATATATATACAGTATATATAGTATAAATGGAAGGAAACAATACCAGGGTGTTGTAAGTGGTTGCTAGGACATTGGTATGCAGTTGCTAGGGTGTTGTAAGTGTTTTTACCTTAAGTGTAAGTGTATTCTGAGTGGTTGCTTACTTGCTTAATTCAAAAGAGCTGTTCCTCAAGTCTCTGTAAAATTTTCTTGTCATTATTTATGGGTTAGGTCCCCCTTCCGATGTAAATCTATGGGATTATATATACAGTGGGTACGGAAAGTATTCAGACCCCCTTAAATTTTTCACTCTTTGTTATATTACAGCCATTTGCTAAAATAATTTAAGTAAAATTTTTTTCCTCATTAATATACACACAGCACCACATATTGACAGAAAAACACAGAATTGTTGACATTTTGACATTGTTGAGTTATTAAAAAAGACAAACTGAAATATCACATGGTCCTAAGTACACAGACCCTTTGCTCAGTATTTAGTAGAAGCACCCTTTTGATCTAATACAGCCATGAGTCTTTTTGGGAAAGATGCAACAAGTTTTTCACACCTGGATTTGGGGATCCTCTGCCATTCCTCCTTGCAGATCCTCTCCAGTTCTGTCAGGTTGGATGGTAAACGTGGTGGACAGCCATTTTTAGGTCTCTACAGAGATGCTCAATTGGGTTTAAGTCAGGGCTCTGGCTGGGCCATTCAAGAACAGTCACAGAGTTGTTGTGAAGCCACTCCTTCGTTATTTTAGCTGTGTGCTTAGGGTCATTGTCTTGTTGGAAGGTAAACCTTCGGCCCAGTCTGAGGTCCTGAGCACTCTGGAGAAGGTTTTCGTCCAGGATATCCCTGTAATTGGCCGCATTCATCTTTCCCTCGATTGCAGCCACTCGTCCTGTCCCTGCAGCTGAAAAAAAAAAACACAGCATGATGCTGCCACCACCATGATTAACTGTTGGGACTGTATTGGACAGGTGATGAGCAGTGCCTGTTTTTCTCCACACATACCGCTTAGAATTAAGGCCAAAAATTTATATCTTGGTCTCATCAGACCAGAGATTTTTATTTCTCACCATCTTGGAGTCCTTCAAACTCCATGCGGGCTTTCATGTGTTTGCACTGAGGAGAGGCTTCCGTCGGACCACTCTACCATAAAGCCCCGACTGGTGGAGAGCTGCAGTGATGATTGACTTTCTACAACTTTCTCCCATCTCCCGACTGCATCTATGGAGCTCAGCCACAGTGATCTTTGGGTTCTTCTTTTCCTCTCTCACCAATGCTCTTCTCCCCCTATAGCTCAGTTTGGCCGGAAGGCCAGATCTAGGAAGGGTTCTGGTCGTCCCAAAAATCTTCCATTTAAGGATTATGGAGGCACTGTGCTCTTAGGAACCTTAAGTGCAGCAGAAATTGTTTTGTAACCTTGGCCAGATCTGTGCCTTGCCACAATTCTGTCTCTGAGCTCTTCAGGCAGTTCCTTTGACCTCATGATTCTCATTGCTCTGACATGCACTGTGAGCTGTAAGGTCTTATATCGACAGGTGTGTGGCTTTCCTAATCAAGTCAATCAGTATAATCAAACACAGCTGGACTCAAATGAAGGTAGACCCATCTCAGGAATGATCAGAAGCACATGGACAGCAACTGAGTTAAAATTATGAGTGTCCACCAGCAAAGGGTATGAATACTTTGGACCATGTGATATTTCAGTATTTCTTTTTTAATAAATCTGCAAAAAATGTCAACAATATGTGTTTTCTGTCAATATGGGGGCTGTTGTCCATTAATGAGGGAAAAAAAGAAGAAAAAAAATTAACTTAAATGATTTTAGGCAAATGGCTGCAATATAACAAAGAGTGAAAAATTTAAGGGGGTGTGTATACTTTCCGTACCCACTGTATATATATTATATATATATATATATTATATATATATATATATTATATATAAATATTATATAAATATATATATATATACATACATACACAGTGGGTATGGAAAGTATTCAGACCCCTTTAAATTTTTCACTCTTTGTTATATTGTAGCAATTTTCTAAAATCATTTAAGTAAATTTTTTTTTCCTCATTAATGTACAAAAAGCACCCCATATTGACAGAAAAACAAAGAATTGTTGAAATTTTTGCAGATTTATTAAAAAAGAAAAACTGAAATATCACATGGTCGTAAGTATTCAGACCCTTTGCTGTGGCACTCATATATTTAACTCAGGTGCTGTTCATTTCTTCTGATCATCTTTGAGATGGTTCTACACTTTCATTTGAGTCCAGCTGTGTTTGATTATCCTGATTGGACTTGATTAGGAAAGCCACAAACCTGTCTATATAAGACCTTACAGCTAACAGTGCATGTCAGAGCAAATGAGAAACATGAGGTCAAAGGAACTGCCTGAAGAACCCAGAGACAGAACTGTGGCAAGGCACATATCTGGCCAAGGTTACAAAAACATTTCTGCTGCACTTAAGGTTCTAAGAGCACAGTGGCCTCCATAATCCTTTAATGGAAGACGTTTGGGATGACCAGAGCCCTTCCTAGAAATGGCCGTCCATCCAAACTGAGCTTTCGGGGGAGAAGAGCCTTGGTGAGAGACGTAAAGAAGAACCCAAAGATCACTGTGGCTGCGCTCCAGAGATGCAGTAGGGAGATGGGAGAAAGTTGTAGAAAGTCAAACATCACTGCAGCCCTCCACCAGTCGGGGTTTTATGGCCGAGTGGCCCGACGGAAGCCTCTCCTCAGTGCACGACACATGAAAGCCCACATGGAGTTTACTAAAAAACACCTGAAGGACTCCAAGATGGTGGGAAATAAGATTCTCTGGTCTGATGAGATCAAGATAGAACTTTTTGGCCTTAATTGTGTGCGGTATGTGTGGAGAAAACCAGGCATGCTCATCACCTGTCCAATACAGTCCCAAATGTGAAGCATGGTGGTGGCAGCATCATGCGTGGGGGTTGTTTTTCAGCTGCAGCGGGAACCCGGTACGCGGTTCCAATCGAGGGGAGGGAAAGATGAAGCGGCAGTATTCCCAGGGATATACTGGACGAAAAACCTTACCCCAAGAGTGTCACCCGACCTCACGACTGGCGAAGGTTTACCTTCTCCAACCAAGGAAAATGACCTTTTAACCACCAAAGTAAAATAACGAAGAGTGGCTTTAACAACACACTCTGTGAATGTCTTGACATGGCGCCCAGCCAGCCCCTTGATTACCCAATTGAGAATTCTGGAGCGACCTATAACAATGGCTTACCCCATCGTTACGATCAACTGACAGAAAACTTTGGGAGAGGATCTGCAAGAAGGAATGGCAGAGGATGCTCAAATCCAGGTGTGAAAAATTTGTTGCATCTTTCCCAAAAAGACTCGTGTCTGTATTAGATCAAAAGGGTGCTTCTTCTAAATACTGAGCAAGGGGTCTGAATACTTAGGTCCATGTGATATTTCATTTTTTCTTTTTTATTAAATCTGCAAAAATGTCAAAAATTCTTTGTTTTTCTGTCAATATGGGTTGCTGTTTGTACATTAATGAGGAAAATTTTTTTATTTAAACGATTTTAGCAAATGGCTGCAATATAAAAAATAGTGAAAAATCCTAAGGGGGTCTGAATACTTTCCGTACCCACGTATATCTACTCAGTTGCAACAAAAACGTAATGACAACCACGCGACTCCTCAATTCAAAGTTTCAGCAATAGAAACACCTCAGCAAACATCACTAATGATGTAAATAATGAAATAACAGTAAGACAGGTTGTATTTATTAACATCACTTAATGCATTTGCTAACTTGAACCAGCAATGAATAAGATCTGTTTACAGCATTAATCTTTGTTCATTTTAACTGTTAAATGCACTAATGAATTTCTAAACATTACTAGCTTATTTTTTAACATTTGTTAATGCAGTAGTTAACATGTATTGATATAAAATAACACTTCTTTAAAACATTAATAATATTAGTTTGTTCTTTCATACATTTACATTTCTTATAATTCATGGTCTGCTCATTCATGCAGTGTGTTAACATTACTTAAAGCATTAGTTTCCGTGAGCTAACATTGAACAGCACTTTATTAGTTGCTTAAAAGCAATAGAGCGCTTTTGTGAACCTCACTGTAAAAACCATTTCAACATCAGTTAATGTGTTTCTAATTATTGTGGGCTCCTTACTAACATGATTTATCTTTATTATAGAATTTATTATGCATTTACCATTATTTGACGTGTTACTAATTTTTGTAGGCTCTTAACTAACATTATTTAACAGGAAAAGAGCATTTATTAGGGGTATTGCTGGATCGTATTTTAATCTGTATATAAGGTGTTGTTCATTGTTCATGTTCATGAAATAATCAATGCAAAGAAATTCAGCTATTAATGCTACGAGAAACCTTGGTATATGTCCGAGTTTACATAACAATAACCATTTAGGTAATTGACTGTATTACGGGGGTGGTGATATGGTAATTCAACTAAGTTGAACTAAACTAAAATAACAACAGAATTCCTAAACCAACAAATGTCAGCATAATACAATCGGTAAGTGTGTTACTGAAAGTATGAAAGTTCTGATGATTATTCTTCATAGATGGAAAATGTATAACTCCTTCATATAGATATACTATATCGAAGATCCTCTATATATCTATCTATAGATATATATATATATATCTCTAATTAATATATTAAAACTTATATTATTATCAGTGGTTAAACTTAAATAACTGATTTTTAAATAAATAATAAATAATTATTTTAAATTTAAATATTATAATTCGAGCAAATTAAATTATATATTATTTCATTAATAGTTGCATAAAAACAAAACCTCAGCACGATACACACATAAATTCTGATTACTGAGTTAATCCCAAAATCTAAAACTATAACTGAAAGACATCCTACTACATATGAAATAAAAATAATATTACCCCGTATAAATATCGTTGCAATGCACCGCTACTGCACGACGGTACAGGGAATTATGGTGCAATACCAGTGGAAAACATATCGCACATTTGCATTTATGCATGTGCCAACACTTTTATCCAAAAATGCAATACAACTAATTTTTCTTCCCATGAGCGACCCAGCAACGCACTTAAGCCACGAGGGCAGAAGTTAGTTTGACCGAGACATGCAAAGAACCTCCATGTGAATTATGAATGGCCTATTTAGGACAACTGGTGGCCTGATGCCATTCCTAAAGCCCAGAACTGATTAACAATACAAACAAGTAATTTATGGATTTAGGATCTTATTTTTTGCCTGTTTTATCGACCCACAGGCCGAGGTTTATGTCTATGATCAAATGTTATTATTTTAAAATAAATAACATGCTTGTCAAACTAAAATCATGCTTAAATCACTGGAGGATGGTGATTTACATGAAGTATACTGTGAAGGAACTTCTGTTTCTATTCTGTGGCACCTCCTCTTATTGTGACTGACATGTCTCTCTGTTGGCTTTTAGGTGGATTAGCGAGATGCCTGCCACTCATCCTCGACTTGTGCTTTCAGACTGAATCTCCTCCTTCTGGGTTATTCTTCCAGCACAAAGTGGATCCATGACTGGATATTGCATGCTCTTCTGTGGTGATCCGATCTTCTCGAAAAGTCTTCATGAAAAAAAAAAATCTAAATTTCCGCGAGGAACACATCAATTACAGGCACATATTCCACCACAAACAAAATTGTGAAATTCAGATGAATTCACCAGTTGCACTTAAAACTGATTAATTTGTAATAAATGTAAGTACTGTATAATAAATAACAAACTACAGAATGATATCATGCAGAAAATACTTTCCCTGAGTTCTTTGGAGAGCTGAAATGCACTGTCTGCCTGAGCGTGTGCATTAATAACCTCTTAATAAAATTAGAACGGTGAAAGGTCAACTCCTGAATTGGAAGAAGTAAATGAGAATCGCTACTCTGAACTGTCCTCCCCAATAAGCCGTTTACAATTACACTGACACAGGGCAGAATCCTGGAATCGTCTCACAATTAAATACATTTCATGCCATAAAGTTGAGATTTAAGTTGAGTTTAAAAACATTTCCTCCATTTACTGGGCCATAGAAGTCTCTTTGTGGCTCTTCGTAGGTCATAGGACCATGTGGGTTCTGCTGTCAACAGCAAAACTTCAATCAAAGATAGTCTGTTGGGGAAGGACCTAAAAATAGAAAGAAAGATTACATGGGAGGTTTGTTTATGGACTTTTGAAAAGGTACATTTATTTTTCCAAACTTTATTCAAGGCTGCCATGAATGGACTTCCTTAATGTGGGTGTCGATAAATGGTGTACCTACAGGCATAATGGTGTTTTAAATGGACAAGCCAGTCAAATCAACATGAAATCTTATGTATTTCCAAGTGAAACAGGATATTTATTGGGAAGAAATGCTGAGCAGAAATTGATTTTATCCATTGGGAATTGATTGGATAGTGAAACGTGTCTCTATGATGTGATTGGAGGAGAAGTAAAACAACAACAACGATATTTTACATTCAATTAAAAATTCATATAAATAATAATCTTAATTAATATTTTAATCAGTCTTTAATTTTATCTTACGGTAACCTTCATATAGTTATATATTAGATATGATACAACAACACACCACACATATATATATATAGATATATATATATTTTTTTTTTTTTTACTTTTATTTTTTTTACCTTCCTTTTCAGGCGTTTCAGTCTGGTCAAAAAATTTTTTTTGAAAGACATGAATACTTTTATTCAGCAAGGATGTATTGAACTGCTTAAAAATGACAGTAAATAATTTTACATTGTTAAAAAAAATACATACATACATGCATAAATAAATAAAAACAACTAAATGGTGGTTTTTAAACTTTCCATCAACTAACCTTATTAGATTATACATTAAATAAGCAGCTTATTGGAATGATTTTGAAGGGCCTCTGACAAATTCGCATTGCAGTCACAGAAATAAATTAAATTTGAAAATATATTAAAATAGAAAAGAGTTATTTTAAATAGTAAAAGTATTTCACAATATTGCTTTTTTTACTATATTTTTGATCAAATAAATGCAGCCTTGTTCAATAATAGACATATTTCAAAGACATTAAAAAACATTACCAACCCCAAACTTGTTGGTGGAGTATTATAATTCTGCATATTGGGCAAAGAGACATCAGGAAGGTCTATTAAAAAATAAATAGGGTCAATTTATTTTTTTATTTTTTATGGTGACTTTAAATCACAATACGATTACTGATCACAGGACATAATGTATTATTAATCGTCAGAATGGACGGTGATACTCTCCTATTCATATATGTATAACACTAATTTGCTCATTAAGCTGGTAATTATTAATGTATCGAGGGACATAATTCCATTTCATTGAATGAAACTCCTTACTGCAGCTCGTCCCAATCAAATCTGCCGCGTTGTGATGTAAAACAGTATCTTGAGGCTGCTTGAAATTGACTGGCTGATTGTGATGGGAATGAGAATAGAAGAGCTCCCTCAACAGCCTTTAGAAGTTTGGACACATGCAAACACATCCAAATAGATATTAAAACAAAAGCACAAACGTGAGGGCAAGCGTCTCCCTAAAACTACCATCTCTGATAAGGCTGGAGAGAATCTCATTACAAGCGATACACACACTGGCTGATGCTACACACACCGCAGAGGCTTCCCATCAGTTGTAATTATCATTGGTATACCCAGTGCAAGCGCTGGCAAGATCAATCCAATCACGGCACTGCAGCGTGACTGAAATTGAATTGTATCGTTTTTAAATGACCAGACTGATACCAACTGCATCAAGACCGTTTCGGCAAACTGAAAATGCAGAGTTGGGTAAGTAATCTTAACAAAGCCGTTTGGAGTGTGCTGGAATTGTGACTCCGTTTTGTTCCTCCCAAATAATGGAGGCAGTGCCGTGTATACATAAAGCCAGTGCAGCTCTGTGTTTGTGTTTCAGGAGACTGCACTGCCCTTGAGCCCCGGGTACAGATGATGCTGACACCCACTGTAATGAGAAATAGAAGATGCCATTAATTGCCTGGCATGCGTTGTGAAGCGGTCGAAAAAGCCATCCAATCTCCGAGCAATTCTCAGAGCAATATCTATGCATAAGTAAAGAAAGGAATCATTATTTTTCAATAGTCTTCCCTAATTGCGGCTCTGATCAATACAATTCCACACGGCCGAATGGAACTGCAGAGGACTTCTATGGCTTTATTGCATCACTGCCTGCATTAGTGCTGACCACAGGGGGGTTCTGTGCCAATAGTGTTTGACAAAACATATAATTTGAATCATATTGAGTGCTGTATTGAGGCTGGTTTAGATGGGAAGAGAGATATAATGATGCTATCATCTTGCAATTTGGAATATTTATGATTGAGGCTTAAATTAATCTGTGACTTCTTTCACATTTTCTGTGCTGATTTTAGGGGGAAAAACAAAATGAATTTAAATATGGTAGTAAATGTTAAACAGAAATAAATGGCACAATAAAGCATAATAATAAGACAAAATATTTAACAAATGTACATGCAAGGGAATGTATAGCATTTGTGGATGATGAGAATTTCAGCGCTGTTCAAATCTGTTGATATACAGTGGGTACGGAAAGTATTCAGACCCCCTTAATTTTTTCACTCTTTGTTATATTGCAGCCATTTGCTAAAATCATTTAAGTACATTTTTTTCCTCATTAATGTACACACAGCACTCCATATTGACAGAAAAACACAGAATTGTGCCATTTTGGGCAGATTTATAAAAAAGGGAAAAACTGAATTATCACATGGTCCTAAGTATTCAGACCCTTTGCTCAGTATTTAGTAGAAGCACCCTTTTGATCTAATACAGCCATGAGTCTTTTTGGGAAAGATGCAACAGGTTTTTCACACCTGGATTTGGGGATCCTCTGCCATTCCTTTTTGCAGATCCTCTCCAGTTCTGTCAGTTTGGATTGTAAACGTTGGTGGACAGCCATTTTTTTAGGTCTCTCCAGAGATGCTCAATTGGGTTTAAGTCAGGGCTCTGGCTGGGCCATTCAAGAACAGTCACAGAGTTGTTGTGAAGCCACTCCTTCGTTATTTTAGCTGTGTGCTTAGGGTCATTGTCTTGTTGAAGGTAAACCTTCGGCCCAGTCTGAGGTCCTGAGCATTCTGGAGAAGGTTTTTGTCCAGGATATCCCTTTACTTGGCCGCATTCATCTTTCCCTCGATTGCAACCAGTCGTCCTGTCCCTGAAGCTGAAAAACATCCCCACAGCATGATGCTGCCATCACCATGCTTCGCTGTTGGGACTGTATTGGACAGGAGATGAGCAGTGACTGGTTTTCTCTACACATACCGCTTAGAATTAAGGCAAAAAGTTCCATCTTGGTCTCATCAAACCAGAGAATCTTATTTCTCACAGTCTTGGAGTCCTTCAGGTGTTTTTTTCATGTGTCTTGCACTAAGGATAGGCTTCCGTCGGGCCACTCTGCCATAAATCCCCAACTGGTGGAGGGCTTCAGTGATGGTTGACTTTCTACAACTTTCTCCCAACTCCCGACTGCATCTCTGGAGCTCAGCCAAAGTGATCTTTGGGTTCTTCTTTACCTATCTCACCAAGGCTCTTCTCCCCCGATAACAGTTTGGCCAGACGGCCAGCTCTAGGAAGGGTTCTGTCGTCCCAAACGTCTTCCATTTAAGGTTTATGGAGGCCACTGTGCTCTTAGGAATTTTAAGTGCAGCAGAAATTTTTTTGTAATCTTGGCCATATCTGTGCCTTGCCACAAGTCTGTCTCTGAACTCTTCAGGCAGTTCCTTTAACCTCACGATTCTCATTTGCTCTGACATGCACCGTGAGCTGTAAGGTCTTATATAGACAAATGCGTGGCTTTCCTAATCAAGTCCAATCAAAATAATCAAACACAGCTGGACTCAAATAAATGTGTAGAACCATCTCAAGGATGATCAAAAGAAATGAACAGCACCTGAGTTAAATACATGAGTATCACAGCAAAGGGTCTGAATACTTAGAACCATGTTATATTTCAGTTTTTCTTTTTTAAAAAAATCTGCAAAAATTTCAACATTCGGTGTTTTTTTCCTGTCAATATGGGGTTGCTCTGTGTACATAATGAGGAAAAAATAACGTAAATGATTTTAAGCAATAGGCTGCAATATAACAGATGAAAATTTTAAGGGGGTCTGATACTTTCCGTGACCCCACGTATATTTGTATGTTGTGTGTGTGTGTATATATTATTAGATTATAATATCATATACTATATAAATGTTTCTGCAGATTGAAAAGCCCCCCCCCCCCACATATAGACCTTACCATTCATATTATAATTATATTGACATATGTGTACATACTTTTGTGTGTGTATAACATTTCCAAATATAAAACATTTCAGTAAAATTAACCATGAGTTGGTAACCATAGTAACAGCCATTTTATTAATTAGTTAATGTTAGGTTAATTAGGGCACCATAGGAAGTTTTTTTTTTTAAACCAAACCAAACCAAATCCAAAACTTTTGGTCTTTATATTAGTTATATACACATGCAGTTAAAAAAAGTAGCACTAATTTGATACCAGTTTTTTTTATCCATATGCTTAGATTCATACAATATTTAATTCATAGAATTTAATGCATGAAACTGAAAAATTACATTTATTTAGCACAATTAGACAACTTCAGCTGTTTACCATACTGTTATTTTTACACATTAAACACACTGAAATGCTTCCTGAGATTTACTATTTAACCCACATATTCTGTATCATCTGTGTTTAATTACTTATCTTCCCTCCAAGCAGGCGCATGCACAGATGCTTTAATGAATTTACTAGTCTGCTGTTGGCGTAAACATATCGTCCAGCACATTTAAGATAGGCATGCCTTGAGGAGTATTGTTTTTCTTTTATACACTAATATATTGTCAACACAGTTCGTTCACGGGGAAGGAGGAGGCAGGAACCGGCGAACATTTAAAGAAAACTTTAATAAAATAAACAAACACAAAATGAAAGTAAAGCGGCAGCCCCTTGCAGATGACTGCCGCACACAAAACACAAAATAAAGTCCAGGCCTGGTCCTCTCTAGTCTTTCACTGTCGTAGCTCTTCTTTTTTTATCCTTCCGGAGCTCCTCCGTTGGGACTCGAGACCGGTGAGTGGTGCTGGTGTCGCTCATTATCATTACTCCACCGGCCTCGCTCCATCCCATCGCTCGCCCCCCCCACCTCGGCACATCCCCCACGCCCCCTCCAGGTCGAGGAGGTCTCCCATAGTACTGCGCTTACCCCCCCTCCGGAGATCCGATCACGGCGGCCCGCAGCGTACCTAGGTAAGGACAGACAGACAGGGCGATCGAAAGAGACTGAAGGATGAGGAGACGACAGATACACGAGATGAGAGAGGAAAGAAAAAAAATATGGTCCGTTCCCGCACACTGCAGCTTAGTCCTCACCGGCTGAAGGCCTCACTCCGAGGTGCCATTCGATGGTACTGGACAACTTGGTGACGGCCCACCACTTCCTCCGCTCCCTCCAGACGCAGCCACGCCTCCTCGACCAGAGCGTATGCAGCGAGCTCTCCGTCCCGACATCGTCTTCCAATCGTTCCAGCCCCCACCTCGGGCAGCCACCGGGTGGTCCTCTCCACCCAATCTCCCGGGTTTCGCAGCATGTAACCAGGTTTGTAGCACAGGAAAGAAGAGCGGGAACCAGCAAACATTTAACTAAAAACTTTAATAAAATAAACAACACAAAATGAAAGTAAGCGAAGCCCCTCGCGATGACGTCCGCCACAAAACACAAAAAAAGGCCAGGCCTGGCCTCCTCTCATATTTCACTGTCGTCGGCTCTCCTTTTTCTTCTTACCACTCCTCCGTGTGGGCCTCAAAACCGTAGTGGTGCATGTGTCACTCCATTATCAAGTCCTCCCCGCCTCGCTCCGTCCCACGCTCTCGGCCACCGGCCCCCCACTCGTCACACATAGTTAGCAATGTCACACGACAAAGAATGCTATTTTTCCAGAATATATCACAGTACTATTCTCAGAATTATAGACACTATGTCAAGTGTGGCTGCTTTTGTACTATTTTGCCAATGAAAATAGTTCCAACCAAAGTCTCCCAGCAATACAGAGTGTGTATGTTCTTGAATAATTCTAACAAATTTAGTTAATCAATAATTTAATGACCCTTTCATGATGATGGCCTTTTGCTTTGTTAATGGATGAATGAGCTGTTTTGAACAAATTGGTTGAATGATTGATTCTATTACTGACGTAAAGCCGTTTATGTAGTTTCATGTAATATCATTTCATTGTATATGCATTCATTCCACATCTGAGCTGCATAAAAAAGTCTGTGTAAATACATCTAAATGCCACTTACAGATACAGCTTCTGTGCCACATCTGCAGTGCAAAGAGGAATTTAGTTAACACTGATATCATTTGATTGGTAACAGCCCTACAGTGTTAATTAGTGTAAGTAATTACAAGACGGTCTAGAGTATATAACTTTATTTTTTCATAAATAATTACAAAAGGGGTACCCTTTTATTTGCTTGAGTGCCTGCCCCACACAATGTCTGTTGATGGACCTGCCTCCAATCCTCCATTAGATTTCAGCCATGATAGCAACAGACAGTTAATGCATCAAGCAATGAACACAGGTGTGCTGCAGTTTTCCAGCAGTTTCCCCTAGACTTGCGGTGTTGTTGGTAACTGCATTGCTGCATTTCACAGATGGCAAGAAATCCAGTGGAAATGTTATTAACATATATTCTCCTCTCCAGAGGAGGCATTAATACAGTTAATACTGTACAACACACACTCTCTCCCCAAACACATACAAACAGTCTTCAAACTGTGGCCCTTTGGCCCTGAATTAAATAAGATACTTGTGTGAAGCGTTTACCTCCATCTGAATCTGAAGGGCGAAAGAGTGAATGAGATGTAGAAATCCAAGAGAGAGAAAGGGAAGAGAAAAACTTATCACCTTGACACTCACAAACTCAAGAAAATCATGCCTGACACACAATTCATCACTTGTCATAGGTGTGTTTTGTTAACACACTTTAGATGGACTTACAGCTGTGAGGACACTTGTAACTTTAAAGCACTTCACATGCATCTGTTTGTGGCAGAGACACATAAAGGTTCCTTTTAAATACTTCCGTTGTTGCGCTACTAAGAAGTATGCTTAAGCATTAGGGTTATGAAACAACAAAAAATATGAAAACAAAAAGTGACCTATGTGTACATCTTGCTACATGTTATTTCAATGATAAACGCATCAATTGTGTTCCTTTGTGAAAACAAATTTTCCTTGATCAGCGGAGCATACAGCTAAAAGGTTTTGCCGATCCAGGATATTTTATTTCCCCGAGTCGGGCAGTGCTTTGGATGACTGCAAACACAATCAGTCAAGGAACTGCTTTCAAGCGAGGCTGCAGGAAACAGCAGTGCAAATGGTACATCATCTCAAATCAATACACTTTAGATAAATATATGTGTGTAAATTGCAGATTTCACGATGTTCCTATTTCAAGATGTAGTTAATTATGGCTGATGAGTGGAAAATGTTAATATGCTACAAACTGCTTTACATTTAAGACTAACGTGACCACATATTTTTCAAAAGAGCACATTCCCTTAAGAAACATTATCATCAACAAAGTAGAAAATTGTGTCTTTGACTTCACAACATGTTTTTCTTCTTTAATGTCACAATGGTATAAATAAAAGGAATAATATGCTCTAATTGACCAGTTTTGCTACTGTAAGAATATTTTTTATATAATATAATATAATAGAATTACCCACCTCAAGCAAAGCTTAATGGCTGGCATTCTTGTGTTCCTGTCCTTGCTATGTTTTGTTCCCTTTCAGTCGGTCACTCTGAGTCACGTCGGTGACCGACAAATTGGGATCTCGCTTAGAGAGACCAATCCACTTCGAGTGTAAACTAAACAAGCCAATGCACATTGGCATGCGATGATTGCATCCAGCTGCATAAAAAGGCAGCCGGTGCCACGCATACCAGCTTTTCGCCTCGGAGCCTAGCGATCACATGGTTCTGATCCTACCAAACTGCTTCGTGTGTGACGAGTCTAGTGCGCTCTCGGGAGCTTTTTGTGTTGGCGGACGGCGCTTCAGCGGTGGTTGTTCCTGTGTCGAGTGGGTTTCGCACTTCAGGCTGCACTACCCCCTGTCGTGCTGCAAGCAGCCATTTCCTTTGTGTGTCTCAGCACGTAAAAGAGCATTTCCATAAAAGAGCCAATTTCTCTTAAAGAGTACAAGAAGCGTGTGCGTCTTTGTAAAGACAACCATCGCTCCTCTAGTGCTTCGCAACCAGTTGAGCCGCCAAAGGAACGCGCTGGGCCCTCTTCAAAGAGCGTATTCTTTTTAAACACTGCACACACTTGCTTTAGTTTCTGAGGTCATTAACTCACTGGTTGGTTTTTGTGTGAATATTAGATTAATTGTGTCTGTTGTAGATTTTAAAAAATCCTCATAAAGCTTTTATTGTTTCTATCAGACTTTCATGATGGTCCATTTGACTCTGCCACTAAAAACTGCCCAATTGTTGCTCGTGTAACTGTTTAGCTATTGATGTGGGTGCTACTGCATAATATTATTTGTAGCACAAACACATTTTTAATGCAATCCATTTTAAAAAGGTTTCAAATAATAAAACTAGGAATACTTTTCAAAATGAAAAACATATTTGAAAACTCTCTGGTTGTGAAACGTGTCCTTGGTTAATGTGATTTTCTACACCTGTGGTCACTCTGCTAGGACACCTGTGTGTATTTGAGAGAAAATGATTCATACATCCAGTCATCCACTTAAAATCATCTTGACACCAGCTGATTAAATATCTTGCAAAACTGGCTAAGAAATGTGCAATATTGGTAAATGATGTGGCTATACAGCACCTTTTGCTTACATCTGCTTACAGCTGTTTCATTTCCAATCACAGAAGCACTATCAAGCTCATTGGTGAGAACAGGATGCCAACTTGCATATTCAGTCATAGCAGATGCTCTCTAAATGAATCACATTAGACTTCCTAATATGATATTAAATTGTGAATGAGGTTTAGATCTGATACTATCATATAAACACTCATTTATTCAGATCTTGATTTGCAGTTAGAGACAGTTGAGTACAGGACACAGTTTACCTCCTCTTCCTCCCCACCCCTCTCATTTAGTCTTTCAGAGAGTCATTGCCTCCAGATGTGTAAAATCTGAAGTTGTCCTACATGACCCATTCACCTTTCCCTATTTGACTTTGAGATACATAGTCACACTTACAAGAGAAAAAAAGGGGCACAATTGAGGTCTTATTTGTGAGATATCAAGTCACAAGTCACAATTCCCATTTTCCTTTATCTAGGGCGGAAAGGGCTTCCATTTGGTCATTGTATTTGACAAAGGTCAAAATAAACGAGGAGATATGTCATGAAAACACAATACCCACTATCACGAACATTCCTAACAAGATGTGATTAAATTTCTCAGTGGGGAAAAAAACCTTGACATTTAAACTCCCACAGTTTCATGTGATTGACACTCCCATATAGTAGCTGAGCGAGTTATTAAGTAAATTATTCATGTCACTCTTATGTATGGCTGGTTTGATCATTAGACACACAGGGAGTTTTAGCACATATCAGCCTGTGAGAACATTAAGATGTCACTGGCACAACAAACGCTGTCATGTGCGAGCCAGGTACATCACCTCAAGGTGAAAAATGGCACGTCTTGTATTGACGGTTATGTGTGACATGTCGACACGCTACAGCATGCAAATTGCATACAAAGCCTCCAGAAGCCTTTATGGTGATCAAATGGAATACAAAACAGCTGACTGATGAACTGAACTACAGTCTATAAGACTGTCGCACACTGAACAAATCATCTGGATTACCAATTAGTCTGAAATATGGCCTAAACGGCACCTCATAGAATGTATATTTGTATATTTTAATGAAAAAACTTGACATACCAAAATGTTTACAGATCTCTTGGTCACTGAATATTCAATTCATGGATTGATTTAAATGAGATTCATTAAATATGTTATTTCTTTAACACATTTACCTAATTTGGCCTTGCAATGGTTTTATTTTGATTTCTAAGGACAGGCTGGTGTCATTGTGACAGCACACACACATAATTTCATGATAAATGAGAGTCCAACCCATGGATTCTTCAGAGGATTCATAAAGATTCGTATGTCTCTAAAAGTCTAGTTCTGGAGAATGTGCTTTTAAACTGTAGCTCAGAATTTAAGCATTAAATAAAACTAACATAGCATAATAACATAATAAAACTAATGCATCTAAAACAAATGCCGGGGATAATGGGGATTTAGTGTAATCTCAGTAACTTCATAGTGATTCTTTTGAATCTATTCACCAAAAATATTAGTTCAGATTCGTTCTCTGACCCTATTTGCAGGTTACATCTTTCTGTCATTATGTGGTGACAAATGACTTATGGAGGCTGTGAGTCATTTTAACTAAACTGATCCACAAACAACACTGAGTCAAATAAGGTATTTAGCTTCAGGCACATCCCTAGAAACTATAGTACTATAGTAGTAAGATGGTTGAATACTCTGTTGTTACTCCACATGCTACCAACACAGTAGCTTGCCATACTGAAGCTACTTGAGGAAGCAATAACTTCTTAAAAGACTCTTATGATAGAATTAATCATTTACTCAAAGCTAGAAAAAAACAGTGAGGAGTTTACATGTATCTCAAGGGGTTAGCAATAAACCTGTACAAATACTCTAATTACAACTACAAAAGAAGAATGCATATCAACTAATTTACATAACTGAATCAGAAGGAAATAGCAACGGACAGCAGCACTTTTAAAAAAGTGGACGCACAGTGCTGAAGGGACTTGAATCTGTGACTCATTGTTTGACATGAACCATCCATAAAACAAACCAACCTTCCCAAACTTACATAGCAGAGAACAATTTAAAGAGGTATTTTAAGGAGATATTAGGACGCTCAAATTTGAAATGAACATTGCATTATGCTTTTCCACATAAATGTCTGCTACTATTCCCATGCCGTATGCAAAAAGAGTTCACGTCTGTCAAGACGCAAATGCTAAGCAGTGAAGTTTCTGCTTTTTCACCCCATATGGCGATTAGTGTTTGAATTTTGCGGTTGCTTGAATGTGAATGAAATCACCTTAGCATTACGAATGCAAAACTGACATTCAGAAAATTCTCCACCACAGTCAACACTCCGCAATATCAGATACATCTAAATAGCTATATATGCTGTTAGGCTGTTAAATGCTGAAAGCCAAATCTGAATGAACAAAGTTTTGTAAAGTGGTATACAAAGGCCTACTGACCTTTTCAGTGCATACAAACTCTCTCACAGCCTCAGACCAAACATTAGATTATAGCAAAAGTAGAAATGGAGCCAATGAGGCGAGATTTTCTCATTTGTCAACTTAGATCATCAGGCCAGGAAAGTTAATGCGATCCATAGCGTCACCTCACACTTCTCATGCTATACTTCCATTTGGAGGCTGCATTTTCACATTAGTGCCGTAAGGACAGCTAGCCTCCACAGACCAGTGCTCTGTGCCAATCTCAGCATTCTCTACATAACAGCACTGAAGAATTAGTTACACAGAGCATCTTTTAAAGGTTTTATGGCTTTCACGAGGATATCGGGATCCCTTTTGTTTATACATCATGTGTCTTGGTGCATGAAATTGCTTCTTTCCCTCATGTTTCCTGTTACAATAAAACACTGAGGTATAGACTCTGCAAGAATATTTTAGCAGGAAGAAATGCCAGGACTCTTGATTATGACTGCAGCTATGAATGACAAAGGGTTCACCTCAGGCCACCGACACCATAAATGACCAAATATGTACTTGTAATTTGTTTTGTACACATTACATTGGGGATATCAAATATATCTATGTCACTTAAACTGCTTGAAGCCTTTCCCTATTTCAATTTATTCATAGTGCCTTTCTTAATAATACAGTTTAGGCTCATAACACACTCTATACAAGTATGTGAACACAAATGGGTCATTCCTACTATGCAATACATTTAGTTTTCTTCATCAAATATAGTAGTAATAATTGATATAATTAAATATTAAAAACTTTTTAAACATGCAAATAAACACTGGGGGCGTTTATGCAACACCATTTTCAACTAAAAAATGGAAAATGCGTTTTGGCTGTTCATTTACATGACAACAGCATTTTGAAAACGAGTTTAAAAGTGCAGGTTTTTGAAAATGATATTGTTATCGTCTCCATGTAAATTACAAAAACACGAATTTGTGAAAACTGTGAAATCATGCAGACATGTATTGCGTGTTCAGTTTATAGGTATGTGGGTCCCACTTTATATTAAGTGTCCCTAATACCTGTGTACTTGCATAGTAACTACATGTGTACATAGTATGTAACCACAGTGTAAGTACACATTGGTACATAGTATATACAGCTGTACTATTTCTGTAACTACACACATATAACAACCCTCAGGATGGTTTGTGTAAGTACAAATGTGTAACAGGACATTGGTAACAACACTTTTTTCACTTCACTAAGTACTTGTGTAACAGGAATTATATAACTACATTTTGTAACAACATGTATAAGAGTAATTGGAACAATTTGATCCAAGAGGGTGGAGATGGGTAAGTTTAGGGGTGGAAATGGGATATGGGTAGGTTAAGGGATATGTAAAGTGGGAGGAGTTGGATCTCGAGTTGGAGTTGGTGCACCACTGTAATACCAGCGTACTTACACGGTAACTCCTCAGAAACTGTCCACTTAATATAAAGTGTAACATTCTGGACACCAACCACAATTTATATGTAAAGCCTAACTTACTGGCCGCTGCTGTGTAACATCAGAGTAATTACATGATAAATCTAATATAAAGTGTATCACTTTCTTTACCAAAAAGTGCTGTTAGTCCTGTTACACATTTGTACTTTCATTACCAAAAAGTGTTGCTACCAATGTCCTGTTTCACATTTGTACTTACACATACCATTCAGTAGGTTGTTACATATGTGTAATTACACAAACATTAGAGCTGTAGATACTATGTACCAATGTGTACTTACACTGTGAGGTACAAAATCCATAGACATCTCGTCTATGTAAAGTAACTAGGTTTAGGGACACTTAATATAAAGTGGGACCGTATGTGCCAGGTCCGTAGTGTTCTTACAAAGTGACTTGCCAATTACTGGCCCTGGCAGCAGAATCAGCGATTTCAGCGTTTCACAGATCTGGTAAACAGGTATTGTTTGAGGAAAACAAAAAAGGTTTTTAGCACAGTGTTTGGTGTGTAAACGTACCCTTACATTGTTTCGCACACTCCAATGTAAATAAAATGGGATGAATTTACATGTGCTGTAATTCACGTACTTTAAAGGAGTTGTTAGCTTGGACGTAAGAATCCTTTTGGGTTTTCTGTTAACAACTGCTTATAATGATAAATGATAGTATATATATATATATATAATATAATATATATATATATATATATAATATATACAACAAACTGTTGGATCTTTAGTTTGTTTGTTTGTTTGTTCTTTATTTGTCATTGACTGCCTAATTAGAGGTGTGTTTTAAGATATTAAACATGGAAGATCTTATTGAGCAGGTACAGAAGAGAGTTCCGTCCGTTTATGAGAGCTGCCGATACGGAAAAATAATTCCTGGTTTTGTGAAAAAAGCATAATTTCCAGTGAGCACCGGCCCACTTTGAGCACTGCTGTCATGGTAACAGTTTGAAGAAAATCTTGCTGATCAAGTTAGTTAAAGTCAACATTTTTATAACCAGCTTCTACACATCCAGTTTAATCACACAGATATACAGTATGTAACTTTATCACCCCCGTGAGTATGGTGGTTTGACACCACTACAACAAGTAATAACACATGTGCATGTGTGTTCTTTTGTTGACTGACCACAGATGAGTATTTATTTATTAATTGTGTGTGTGTGTATTGACATGAGTAACTGCACAAAAGGTAATTTGGAAGCCCAGACTGTGCAGGTGAAAGGCAATCAAACATGAGAGATTAATGAAACTGTGCTTGTGGCTTTGTCACATTTAAACAATAGCAGAAAGGCGACACTGTCGCTACCATACTGTGATGCATTGTTTGACATTAAGGCTAATTATCCAATGCGTACACATTTGTAAACACAGCTTTATCCTCCTCTTCGATGTCCCGGCGTACCCACAGCATCATTTTCTCAAACAGACGGATACAAATTGAAATCCAAACCTCATTTTTGGCTCTTATGTGACCCATAATGTTGCATAGTGCCTGAAATCTGGATATCTTTATGTTTATGCATGATACCTGGAGAGGCTGCCTAGTGTTATATCAGTGGGGCTTGCAAAACAGTGCTCTCATCTTTGAATTATTTAAAACAGTGCCTCAGTGAAGAAAACATACAGCTCCAATTCACATCCACCTCACCACACATCAGGGAATATCTGCTTTCTGAGACCCCACAAGCTCTGTGTTACCTTTATTTGATTTAGATCAAATAAGATCCCCTGTTCTGATTATAGATGTTTGAAAAGAAATAAGTAGGGAAGTTAAACATGAAATAATAAGGAATTGGGTTCTTTGCTTAGACATGTAAACAAATAGTTTATCATTTAAAATATAATAATTTAGTTTTAATTTAAATATTTATATATAACAGAATTATGTATTGATTAAAATCATTACATATTTGTCCTGATTACATATTTATTATTAAAATAAATACATAAATATTTTAATATGATACGATTGTATATAAATAATATAATAATATAGAAAGTAAATATATGTTATACTATAAAACTGATATTAATAATATGACGATTATACTTTATGATAATTACAGGTAGCATTTACGGTAGTAGTTTATAATACTTATAAATAAGTTTTATAATCATTAATGTAGATGTGTTTACATATTTCTTGACATGTGGTTATATCTATATATATATTATATATATATATTAATATTATATAGAAGAGAGAGGATATTAATAGATATAATAAAGATGTAAAATAAAAATGTATATATATATTTATATTAGATATATATTATATATAGTATAGAGATATAGAGAATATATAAACAAACATTTTTATTTAATATTAATTTCGATTGTAAACATTATATTTAATAATAAATATTAATTATTGCTGTGTATATATTTTTTTTGTGTATAAGAAAAAGTAAAAATATATATTATAAACTAACTAAAAAATATTACTTTGAATAAACTGCCTTTGCGTGGATAAATATATATTTTTTAAATATTTGAAAATATTGTATGATAATAATAATGCTCTTAGATCTTACCCAAATTCTTCAGTTTGTTCTATTCAAAATCACGGTAACAGTTCTGACATTTTCTTACACACAAACAAATGAAAACAGACAAAAGGCTAAAAAGTAGATATGAAGAGTTTACTTCCTGAAAGGGCGATAATGTCATCATGTTGTCTTTTAAATTATACAGACATCTTTGAAATGCAGTTTCTTCTGTAAGAGTCTTATTTGTAAATGGCATCTAGTAATTTGCCTCTGCTGGAATTATTTATGCCTCAAAAGAATTAGAGCTCAGGAGATTAATTTGACTATTTTGAAGTCTTGGCGAGCTCTCATACATATTAAACTCATGTTTACTTTTAAATGTTAATAAATGGTGAAAATCTGTTGAAGGAATATCTGCTTGAATGCATGCATTTACATGCATCTGTATGAAAGATATCAAAGAGAACATGTTCCCAGGGAAATGTTAGATATTATGACTGCTACTAATTTCCAAGGGACAGGATGAGTTACAGAAAGACAATATACAGGGGTGGGCGGGCAGACCACATCTTCAGAGGAGGCAGGATTAAAGTGATGTAGATGAACATCAAAACGTGCTGAGGGACTTGTGTTTTGCGTGGGAACATGAAAAAGAACTTCCTGATAGCGAGGCCTCTTGGCCCATTATGGCATCTCTCTCATAGAATTTTAATGAGCTCTCCAGCAGCGGTAGTTTTTGTCTTATCGCTGTTAGGGATGACTTTAATGTGCTCCAGACTCTACTGTTAGAGAAGAGACAGCCTCTCTACTTGAGTTTAACAAACTCGGCTTTACCGAATCCTCACGTCCATATGCAGCACCATCACTGAGCCTCTTTCTAAGGTCACGACATGTTTTCCTCTTGCTGTCAAAAACTCTCGGGATGCAATTCCAAGTGATATCCGGAATGTCTGCATCAGACCAACTACATGACCCATATTTACACTATATATATATATAATTAGAATAAAATGACTAGATGTTCATTTACAAATAAGAATCTTACGAAGAACTTGGCTTTCAAAGATGTTTGTCAAATTTGATCAGTAGACTATACATACAGACAGACATTGCGTCTGTCTTGGACTGGTGTTAATACCTTTTATCCCCCAAAAAAAGTATATATATATTAAGAATACTTATATATAATCTTGACTCTATAGCTATATATAGTAGATATAATACTTATATATAATTATTATTATTTTTCTTTTGGGAAGCATAGTTCCAGCAGTAAAATAACTGAGATAAACAAAATGAAGACATTGTCCATTTTCTGTATTTGTGGTGACAGAACTGTGTGGTCCAATGTTTGTGTATTTCAGGTTCTTTTTTTTTTTTTCTCAAACACTGGTTATCAATCTTTTTTTTTTACCCCAAAAGATGGTTATCAATCATGTCGCGGGAACGAGCCTTAGAAAATGCTGAATTACACAAGGTTCTTTATCTCTATGTAAATATTATGCTAATAAAGCTGAGCTAGTAATCTTAGATGCTGTGGTGCTTTTCATAGTTGACAATAGAATGGAAAGGCAAAATGCGTCGGCTGTCTTGTGCTATATGGAGAGCGATAGAACTGTGGTGGCACATGATTGATGAGGTAATCCATCTATCGGGTTATCAGTTGAGTGCAGTTGTGTTGCGTCTTTTCATACAAGCAAACCCACCTCATAGCTCTTTCTTCCTCTTCCTCTCTTTCATTTTCTGTCTCTTTCAGTTTCCTTGGGCAAATAAACACGGCTGTCCAGATGCCATTATGTTCATAAAGCACTGGAATGCCGTTCTCTAAAAATGGGCCAGTTTATTGATTGTGCAACCCTGTGCGCTGTTCGTGGGTCAGTGCTCATTCAGGGCTTAACCCAGGTCTATGTGATTGTGTATGGGGGCATCTTTTTGTATAAATATTGAAATATTGTACACTTTATAATGAAATTTGATACACTTTATATGAAATTTGTGTTTTTTTGATAAGATGATTTTAAAGTATTTTTTTTGAAAATATTTGAAATATTTGGAAATATTATATAATACTAATACGGATACATCCCTACTATAGTAGGGGAAAAACTGTGAAAAGTGTATAATGTCCTAATTCACAGTATCCATAAAACAGTAGGGCCCCCCAATTTTATTTTAATTTTTTGATGATACACAGAAAACCCACTACAAAATTGTGAAGGGCGCATCCAATGGACAATTTACTATCCCATGAGGCCATGGGAAAGGAGTTTAAATGTCACATGACAATGACAACATGGCAAATTTTAACCGTACATCGGGATTACATTCATGTACAATTTAATCGTACATCCAGATTAATTTCATACTAGATACATTTATACTATATAGAACATACTTTCTGATATATCTAAATACAGATATATATATAGCTATAGGATATATATATATAAATAATATATATAGTATATATATATAGAATATATAATATTGTGAAATACTTATTCACAAGAAAGTATAATCAGATAAGAGTGATTTCAAACACAGCCAAAATTATTGAAACATGAGATGGTCTTTGTCTTTTGATATGAATAGTTATTAATTATTTTAAAAGGTGGAAAATGTTGTAGAACAGGTTGATGCAAACATAGACACATGTTTATAAAAACAAACAACAAACAATAAATAAATAAAGCACAGTTTTGGTGTTGGGTTGTTTATTTTATTAAATGTGTTTGGAAAAATGCAAGGAAGACATGTAAATGAATGAATGAAAGATGAAGAAGTGAAGAATGAGACAATAATGTCTTTGCTTTTGATTATGGAATAGTATTCAGTATTTGAAAAGGTTGGAAAATTTGTAGTAACAGGGTGGAGCATAACATAGAAACTGTATAAACAAACAAAACAATATAAATAAAGACAGTTTTTTATTAAAATGCCATGTTGGTAATGCAAAGAGACATTGTAAATGAATGAAGGAATGAAGTCATTAATCAGGAGACATAAGTTATGGAATAGTTTAAATATTTTTAAAAAGTGTCGGAGAAAATTGCAGCGTAACGTGTTGTGCATAGCATAGAGACGTTACCACAAGAAAACAATCAACCTGGAACAAACATAATGAGATAACAAAGCAATATATTATTATCTATCATATCATTATGATTTTAAAATATCCATGTCCAGGAGACATTGGGAATGAATGAATGAATGAATGAATGAATGAATGAATGAATGAATGAATGTGAGGTTGTTATCACTCTATGTATTTCACTGGCAGTTCATAGAAAATAAAATAGTTTCCTTATGTGATACACATTGTATAGGCAGAGGTGGAAAGGGTACTAAAATATTCTACTCAAGTAAAAGTACTACGTTACGTTAATGCAATTTTACTTAAGTACAAGTAAAATTAGCAGTCTAAAAATCTACTCAAATAAAAGTAAAAAGTAGCTCATTTAAAATTTACCCAGAGTAAAAGTTACTTAATAACATTTTAACAGCGGGAGGTGGAAAAGGGGGATATAAATCTCAAACTAGTTGTTTTTAATTAAAAGAACACCTTTACAATTTAAACTGCAATAACAAAATAAAACTAACATTACATTTAACTTACATTTACATAACATTTAAAATATTTAGGAAAGTGTGTGCCATTTTATTGCAGACCCTCCCACTTTAAGTAGGCAGAAAAATCTAGATATATTCTGGCTAAAGACAGAAGAAGCTAAGAACAGTTTATGATTTTTTAAATTGCCTTTTAAGGATTAGAAAATCAAGACTTCACACTGGTATTTCAGGAGTATGAAAAACAAAACAATTATTATTATAAAAAAAATACACAAAGAAAGCAAGCAATGGACACTAAAGCAGTCCATGACTTCAGTCTAATGTGAGTTAGAAATCCCCATAATCACTGAATCACATTTATTTTGAGCTTTGTTGTTGAATTCAGTCAGTGATCATGCACACTTAAACAACTACACCGTTCTCCGTAGTGGGGAATCAAATGCCTCTGATTGGACATTGCATTCATAATGCATTGCATTGGATCTTCATCAGCATGGCGCCGCAAATGGCAGCAAGGACGCTGAGCTCCGCAATTCTTCTATTGTTTTTGTTTGTTTGTTCTGTGTTTTGTCATTCTTCTTCTATAAGTTTTACCAGAGACGAACTCCTTAACATTAAGCAGCACATCCCGGACAACATTTTTCCAGTTTTTGATTATTCAGACGTTTTGTTGGACATTCTAGTCGGAGGTACAGCGGTGTTGTTCAAACGCGCGTGCAGACGCAGAAGAGGGAAACGCACCGGCGCCCTGGTGAAGCTCCGCGCGAGCAGCTTTCGGACTGCGCTCCCAAGCATTCACCTCGCGAATGTCCGTTCCCTTCCTAAAAAAACGGACAAACTTCTTCTCCTCACCCGCACCAACAAAGACTTTTCAAACTCTGCTGCACTGTGCCTGAAACCTGGCTGAGTGAAGCCATTCAGGACAACGCGCTTCATCTGCCGGGTTTCCAGCTGTTCAGAGCGGATCGCATCACGGAGTTAACGGGGAAAACCAGAGGTGGTGGATTGTGTTTCTACATCAACGAAAGTTGGTGTTCAGAAGTAACAACGCTGAAAAGGTATGCTGTCCTAATTTAGAGACACTCATCATAAACTGTAAACCTTTCTACTGGCCGCGGGAGTTTTCCTCTTTCATTCTCATGAATGTGTACGTGCCTCCGGACGCGTGCGTGAGCGCCGCAATGCAACAGCTGGCCGAACAAATAACTGAAAAGGAGCAAAGGTACCCAGACTCTATTTAAATAATTCTTGGAGATTTTAACAAATCAAACATTCCCGTGAACTGCCAAAATACAAACAACATGTTACATGTCCCACCAGAGACAGAAATATACTGGACCATTGTTACTCCACAATAAAGAATGCATATCACTCTATCCCACGAGCAGCTTTAGGACTCTCTGATCACTGCTTGGTTCATCTAATACCGACCTACAGGCAGAAACTGAAATCAGCTAAACCTGCATTAAGGACTGTAAAAAGATGGACTAATGAAGCAGAGCAGGATTTACAAGCTTGTTTTGACCTCACTGATTGGAGCTTCTTTGAAGCTGCTGCCACCGATTATAATCCCCCCCCCCTCCCCCGGAAGAGCTCACAGAGACTGTAACTTCATATGTCAGTTTCTGTGAAAATATGTGCATTCCCACCAGGACATTCTTATCATTCAATAACGATAAACCGTGGTTTACTGGAAAACCCAAACAGCTTCGTCACGCCAAAGAGGATGATTACAGAAGTGGGGATAAAATCTTGTACAACCAGACCAGAAACAGACTGACAAAGGAGATCACAGTGGCTAAAAAAACTACTCAGAAAATCTGAGAAAAGAGCTTTCAGCAAACGATCCAGCGTCAGTATGGACTGGTCTGAGGAACATCACCATGTACAAGACACCACCCCCACAGCTTGCGGAGAATCAACAACTGGCTTACGATCTAAATGTGTTTTACAGCAGATTTGAAAAGGATCGTCTATCACCCCCCATCCGCTCTGATCTGCACTTCACACATTTACCTACCCCCCCTGCAACCCCCTCCCTCCCTCCTCCACCATTCAACCTGTGCTTAAGGTTTGTGTAGAGGATGTGAACTGGGTCTTCAGGAAGCAGAAATCTAGAAAAGCTTCTGGCCCAGATGGTGTTCACCTGCCTGTTTAAAAGTCTGCGCTTACCAACTGGCCCCCATCTTCACACAGAACTTCAACAGATCATTGGAGCTGTGTGGAGTTCCCTGCTGCTTCAAATGCTCCACCACCCCAAAAAGCCCAAAATCACTAGACTCAACAACTACAGACCTGTCCCTCTCACATCTGTGGTCATGAAGTCAATTGAGAGACTGGTCCTGGCCTACCTGAAGGACATCACTAGACCCTTGCTGGATCCCTCTCAGTTGCCTACAGAGGCAACAGGTCTGTGATGATGCCATTCAACATGGGACGCAACATCCTGCAACACCTCGCAGACCTGGGGAATACGCAAGGTCAGATTGGGGACTTCCGTTCGTTCAATACCATTTCATGCCTGACCTTTTCTCCAGACAAAAGCACCCAGCTCTCCGTGCCCATCCTCCGTCTGTCAGTGGATCAACAGCCTCCTGACAGACAGGCAGCAGCTAGTGAGGCTGGGCAAACTCACATCAAGGACTATCACCGTCAGCACTGGCGCCCCCCAGTGTTGCGTCCTCTCCCCACTGCTCTTCCCCCTCTACACCAACGACTGCACCTCTAAAGACCCATCTGTCAAGCTCCTGAAGTTTGCAGATGACACTACAGTCATCGGCCTCATCAAAGACAGAGACGAGTCTGCTTTCAGACAGGAGGTTAAAGAGCTGGCTGACTGGTGCAGTCTTAACAACCTGGAGCTTAACACGCTCAAAATTGTGGAGATGATCGTGGACTTCAGGAGAAAACCCCTGCACTCCCCCCACTCACCATCATGGACCGCACTGTGACTGCAGTGGAGTCATTCAGGCTCCTGGGCACCACAATCTCTCAGGACCTGAAGTGGGGCACTCACATAGACTCCATTGTGAAAAAGGCCCAGCAGAGGTTATACTTCCTTCGCCAGCTGAGGAAATTCAACCCGCCACAGGAGCTGCTAGGGTACTGTGGAAATGAATGAAAAGGTTTAGAGAGATATGTCCATGTTGCATTAAGATTCTTTATATTGCGATTTGCAGCCATTCAACACCTTTCTGTGAGCTTATTAGAATCAGAATCAGAAGCAGAAGAGCTATACAATAGTATGTTAACACACAAGAATTGACATTGACGACAGGCGCTGATCCAGTGAGACGAAAGTACAACATAGTGCAGCAATAATGATAGTGTAGAACATACTAGGAATAAAACAGTGGGATGTAATATAAAAAATATAACTAAAAAAAAAAAAAAAAAAAAAAAAAATTGAATAATGTACTATATACAGAAATAGAAGTATAGGAAAAAAATTAATTGTTTAGATAAATGTACAGATATGTTTATTAGTGTGCAGATAGATATGTTATTTACAAGTGTGCAGTTTAATATAAATATACTGTTAGTTGTATAATTTTGAAAGCTTAATTGTTTAGACTGAGTATAGCCTGTGGGAAAAACTGTTCTTGTGCCTTGCTGTTTTGGTGGTCAGTGCTCTGTAGCGCCGACCAGGAGGCAACAGTTCGAAGAGAGAGTGGGATGGGTGTGAGGGGTCCGAGGTGATTTTTTTTAGCCCTTTTCCTCATTCTGGAGATGTAAAGATGTTGGAGGCTGGGCAGAGGGGCACCAATAATCCTCTCAGCAGTCCTGACTGTCCGTTGTAGTCTCTTGATGTCTGATTTGGTAGCTGAACCAAAACAGACAGTTATGGATGAACACAGGACAGACTCAATGATAGCCGAGTAGAACTGTTTAAATTCGTGGACTGCATATTCTAGTTTAAAAATGTAACAAAAATGACATGTTTAGGGCCTAACATTTTTTTATCTCCTACGGTTTTATGTTACAAATTATGGTACGAATGTCTAATAGTTGATGCATAAAAAACATCTTAATGTATTACAAATATATTTTACAATAGCCTATGAAAGATGTTGTCCCCCCCCCCCCCCTCACAGGAATTTCTGTGTTTTGTAGTACTTTTTTTTTCGGGAATTCAAATAAAGGCATAAAAACCCATCCACTTTAATTAATTACTTTGACGCCAAATACAAATTAAGCAAACAAGATTGTTTGGCAAACAAAGGGGATTTACTATCAATATTAAAACATGAAAGAAATATTGTGTAGTTATTCCTTAAAAAATAAAATTTGGTAACACTTTATTTTAAGGTGTCCTTGTTACACATGTTACATGTACTTACTATTATAATAACAATTAATTATGCACAATTACAAGCAAGTAACCCTAAGCCAAACCCTATTCCCTAACCCCAACCATACAGTAAAGTACAGATTATTAATATTCTCAGGACTACTTAAGTTATAATTACACGGTACAAGGAACCTTAAAATAAACGAACCTAAAACTTTTAATAATTTTAGAAGTAGTAGTAGTAGTTGTATTACGTACATTCTACTGAACAACAATACTATATTTCAGGCCAGTGTTCGAATTGTGTCAAAGCACTTGGGGTGTCCACCTAACACTAACAAATTCTGTGACATCCACGATTATTATTATTTTTTACTCAGTAACTAATGTGTTTTAAAATGTAGCGAAGTACAATAGGCCTACTTAAAACAAAATTTACTTAAGTATAAGTAAAATTACAGATTTTAAAAATTACTTTAAAAAGTAGAACACAAAAAAGCTACGTCTGAGCTGGTACAGTGGCCTGTGATGATTAGAATAAAAGTGTGATGTCCTGATCTTACTCTCCTCACTCTCTAACTCCTACTTTTTAATCTCACTTACTGTATCATAAAAAAATGAAGGGCAAAAAAAACTAAAAAAAATTCTGTGTGCAAGCTTCGGAAGCTCACCACAGAATGCTGCTAACCCAAAGAAACCGTAAGTGAGTGACTCACATCTATAAATAAAATGCAAACAGATTGGTAGTATTTCAGGCAAAAACAGAATGTATGTATGAAATTCCAAGCTGTGTGGTTGCCGTCGGGCGAGCATGAGGGTGGATTCAGCGGTTTGGATGCTGGATGCCCTGTGGAGTGGAGTAATGTGTTTTCTTCATTCATGGGCACCTCAGGAAAACCATGAGGAGATTACGCTGGTGCAGCGGCTTCCCAAGGATATTAAGTGACCTGGTTATGGTGATGTCACCAGTAATGGCGTGTGTGATGGCAGTTTGATGTTTGAGCTCCTGTTAGCGTGAAGTGGGAGGGTGGAGGGTGCTATCACAGCTTCTTAGCAGGTGCCTGAGGCAGCACCACAGGGTAGAATTCACTTAGAATGGATAGTAAACTACTCTGATGTTGTTGAAACTCAATAAATGATGCACCCTCGTCAAGCTCGTTTGCTTGATAAACAGAAGCGAATAGACAATGACTATGTTCTGTGCGCGTGTGGTTTGCACGTTTTGTTTGTTTTTTTTTGTGTCAGTTTGTGCGATTACTTTAAGAGTATATCAGAGCATAAGCCCCCTCAGTGCAATCAGTGCTGGAGGGGGATTACCTGTCCTGAACACTTGGAGCTTCCTGGCTAACGATCTTACGGCTTCCCAAAACAGCCTAAAAAGTCAGCTTGCTTTCGGCTGTTTGATGTTTGAACTTGCATCACTGTGCTAGTTTTGGCTACTGTGAAACGGCAGGAATGTGTCAATGAGATTTGTCTCTGTTTATCGGTGGCTGGAACTGCTTTATGTTATTTTCTCGAAACATCAAGATGAGTTAGAGCATGTTAAATTTTGATTAAAGATTTTTGTTTTAATAAATATATTTTATATAATACTAATACTACTACTATTATAATAATAATGCTATTGTTAACATAAATAATAAATATTTAGGAATCAGTGTAAAAGTATTATTATTATTATTTAAAGTTTCACAGAAGCCAAGCTAATTACCTTTTTGATTTGTCAAGCCCTTGTCTAAATTGCATAATAACCAGTCTTTTATTTTTATTTTTTTTCAGAACACTGCGCCGAAACCAAGTTTGAAGTAAAGTTGGGTTTTTGGAAAGCAGGTACTTGAAGAATTACCTGGCAGGCTGAAAAGGGCCTTGCACTGGAAATTAAATCTGTTTTCTGAGATCAAAGAAAATATGGCTCAGTGGCCCGGTGCCGCTCCTTGGTCTGCGATGTCTGTTTCATAGGCCATTAGCCAGTCATCGGCAGACAGGCAGGCGGTCTCCTCCCGCTGCGTGCATTCAGAGCAATGTTATTTTCCTCCACACGCGGACGAAGACCCGCACCGCAGTACCGCTGCGAAACAGGCCTCCTTCATCCATTTTCACATGCAGAGGAGTAGTTTAACTGCCATAGCCTCACACGGCTTGCATTAGAGAAGCACCAGCATACTTATGAGGGCAGGACCAGTGGCTCAGATTCACTCGAGCTCAAAGAAAACTTTTAATGATGGCAGTAAGTAAAAGGGTGGAATTCCCAGAGGGTGAGTGCATTAGTTTGTGAAAATTTTGTAGGAGAGACAAAGATGCCCGCGGCTAGCAATGTTGCTGTGATCGTTGGTGTTGCACATTCGATGGCATCGAGTGTGTGACAAATACAATTTATTTTGTGGAGAAGCAGCTTAAGGGAAGCTCTCACACTGAGGTCCAAAATCACAATCTAACCCAGAGCAATGCTAACACATGCATTAGTACCTGTGGCAAAAAGATGTGCAGAACTCTGGGATCATGTGGTGCTATTAGAACTTCTTAACGGCAAACTAAATCTCTGGGTAAATATAATTTAGGATTTTTGAAGGCTTTCAGCATATTTCCCCTCAGTGTTTGTATCTTAATGTTCAGTGATTTCTTGTATGCAGTATTTTGACATTGTTAAAAAAAAGGAAAAGAAAGTAATTTGTTTTTACTAACTGCAAAATGTCTATGTCAGTTCAAAGCAACTTCAGATTTCATATTCAGCAAAATACCAATAAAAAAAGATATTAATGGCATTTCAATGTCACCAGTTTATTTGTACATACACTCTTAAAAATAAAGGTGCTTCACGATGCCATAGAAGAACCTTTTTGTCTAAATGGTTCCATAAAGAACCTTTAACATCTGAAGAACCTTTCTGTTTTACAAAAGTTTCTTTGTGGTGAAAAAAGGTTCTTCGGATTATAAAAAGGTAAGAAAGGGATGGTTCTTTAAAGAACCTTTGACTGAATGGTTCTTTGTGGAACCAAAAATGGTTCTTCTATGGCATCGCTGTGAAGAACCGTTTGAAGCACCTTTATTTTTAAGAGTGTATATGGTTTTACCAGTTGCAGTCTTGCAAAGTAAAAGTGTTACATACAATACTATCATGTTATGGAAAAACAATTTCTGTAACATAAAAAAACATACTTTTGTAAATCATTCATATGACACAAAAAGAAATGAAATTATGAGGTGTTAAGTCATTATTATGGAATAAGTCTAAAACTGATGCACTTAGATACAATTATGAGATAATAATCATTATTATGACAGGAAAAGTCAAAACTGAGATAAAAGGCATAATTCTGACATAAAAAGTCTTTAAATTATATAAAAATGTGAAATTATGCAGCTAAAAATAATATGAAATTATTATGACATTAGAAATAGGAAATTATCATAAAATCATAAATCTCATCATTCTTGTATTTTTGTATGTACAAATGTATTTGTTGTATCTCATAACTTATCTCATCATTCTTATTTTGTATCCCATAATTATGGCTGAGTACTGAGTATTATACTTAATGTGATAATTCCGATTTACCAAAGCATGATTTTTCATATGGGTGGAAATGAGATTCCATATCCATATAGATCCAGAAGCACCTCAATACTTAATAGACAAACTTCAACACGCCCCATTAATTAAAATAGATGAGCTTTAACATCACCACATTAAGTAAATAACTAAAAGATATAACAACAACAACATAAAGAAAGTCAGCAAACAGCAAGAACAAATAAATAAATAAATAAATAAAGGGCAAAATGCCCTGCAGTTACTGCATAATTTAATCATGCTACAATGCATGCTGGGAGCTTGCAAATGAGCAAACTGTTCAATATGAAATATTGAATGTAGTTGCTCAGACATCTCTGCTGGTTACTTAAAACAAGGCGAATATTGTGAATCTAACTTGTGTTTTTATAGTATGAGGATCCAAAGTACTTTTTTAATATCGGTGACTCAAATAGCCTCATAAACTGGATAAAATAGAATTGCATGTTTTACAGTCTACAATTTGAATAATGCATTAGCTTACTGTTAAATGCTTTACTTACTAAGTTTGCGTTTGATTTCTAAGTGCTTTGATACAATCTTTATCACTATATCTGGATTTGTGGAAAATGTACATAATTGGCAGATGGACTGGACTTAATGCTTTGGGCTTAACGATTCATGTTAGATTCTGTTTTTGTAATACTTGTTTTTAAACATCTGAAATGTGACCTTTACAACATGGTAATAAAAATTCCACAGCTTACTGGAGATTATACTGTTAGTACTGTTAAGACCCACGTCAATAACAGGATCTTAAGCAGCAGGAACAGGAGGCTGAAAATGCAATGTGAACAACATCTTCACAAGAGTCTAGAGCACATCAACAAACCTGAAAAGCTCCGATGTGACACAAGCAATAACTTTCTCCATAATGGAGTACATCATAATGTTTAGAAATGCCTCTCTCAATTTACCACATTTTATTATGGATGTAAATATCTCTCTTTTTCCAATTTAGGTATCTGACAGGTCAGGGCAGGAAGGGGTTTTGCAACTTGTCTATGAAACTGATATAAAAAGCTATACATTTCATCAGCAAACTCTTTTCAGGTAATTGTTACTGTAAACTTAAATTGATTACATCTGAAGGACAGTTCTCCAGAGACCATCACAAATTTAATCAAATGTTGTGATGATTGGTTCAATATGAAAAGGTTGGTATGCATTTAAAGGAACAGTTCACCCTAAAATGTAAATTGTCATTTCCTCACACTCACGTCATTCAGAACCTGAAAGATGTAATTTTTCTCCATGAAAACAAATAATTCTACTCCTCCAAATATATAAATAACATAAAAATGAAGGTAATCTTCAAAGTAGTCCATCTTAAATGTGTGCTGTACTGTATATATAAATCTTCAGAATCACATGAGAAACAAACCAAAGTTAAAGTTATTAAACAAAGATAATCTTCGCTTCCAGAGAGGTGTTCATTCTCTGAATAATGGTGACTGAATCATTGAGTTGAGTGTGTTGAACTCAAGAATCAAATCAGTGAACAAACCAAACCTGAGTTAACTGATTCAATAAAAGATCCATCCCAAAAGAATGAATAAAAAAAAAATCAGACATCTTTACTTTCTGACGAGCTTTCATGACTCTCAAATGGCTCCAGAAGAAATCTGAGTCGTATTGATAATTAAAGGGACAGTTCACCCCAAAATGTATATTCTGTCATCAATTACTTGCCTTCATGTCATTCTAAACTTGAAAATAATTTAAAATAAATGAAAATAATTCTACTCCTTGTCAATTTCCATACTGTCCCAATGGGGTCTGAGGCTTACAAATGTAAATACAAAAGTAAAAAGTAATCATAAAAGTAGTCTATTTTAATTGTGCACAATATAGCCTATGTAAATCTTCTGAAGTCATAAGACGAACAGGCCAATTTGTTAATCAAAGATAATCTTCCCCTCCAGTGAGCTGTTAACTCACTGAATCATTGTGACTGAATCAGTGAACAAACTTTTCTTGTGAACTTTAACGGCTCTTAGATGGCTTCAGAAGAATGGCTTCGGAGTCAAACCTGTGTGACTTTCTTTCTTTTATGGAAAAATGCTTCAGTGTTTTGTTCTCCGACATTGTCATTTTGGACCCCACTGGCTTTCATTGTATGGACAAAAACAGTTGAAACATGACTTCTTCAAAATATCTTCTTTTGTGTTTCGCAGAAAGCCAGACAGGTTTGGAACAACCCAAGGGTGAGTAAATGATGACAGAATATTCATTTTCAGTGAACTAATCCTTTAAGGGGCACAGTGAATGCTTGTCGCAAACTGATGAACAGACGGCAATGATGAGCCAGCAAAACCTGTCATGGCATCACAATGGCCTATGCAGCATAACTCAACCCCATCATCCAGAAGCTTGTTAAAACGTGCTTATTGGATGAGGCTGAAATTATCCATTAATAAGAGGCGAAGACTTCATAGTAAATTATCAACTGCAGCTATGTGGCTTTCGTAACACATATGGCACAACCGCTGCAGTTCACATCCTCTCCAGGACAGCAGCGCCCTGCATTTGATCCATTCATCACTATTCCCACATGTTTGCAGCAGCTTAGGTGACCTTTAATTAACTGTGACTTTCAACATTGTAACAATTATGCCTCGCACACGCCTGACTGCCTTCCATTTAGGACAGAGAAGCTTTGTTATGACTGTTTATAATTGAGAATGTGGAGGCTGTTGAGATACTAAGGTTATCATTAATTGGGAGAGTGCATGTATGAGGAGTATGTAATTGCTGAAGGATGGTTTGCTCTGTATGGATTGCTCGAGCATCCATGCTGTGATGATTGTGCCATTTCGTGTTCTTTTCGATGTGGTACATTTTGTGCGTTATCGCCGTACTCAAAGCTCCTCCAGCTGAGTGTGTGAATGACAAGAGAACGTTCTGTAAAGGAATGTGTGCTTCTGTGTGTTTTTGAGAAAGACACAAAAAGAGAAATCACAGGTGAGTTTAAGTGCATTTGAGAAGGTGATTCTAATATGTAGTTTACACAGCAAAAAAGAACAAGCTGAAAGTTGAAGTTGGACAGCTGGGTGAGTGGATAATGCTAGATTCAAGACATGTCCTCATCAGAAAGGAAACTAGACAGGTTAAAAAAAGGTCTGCAGTCAATAACGGGTTTGCACAAAGGTGGTGTATGTCCTGAAAGTTTGTATGAGGTAAAGGAGTTGAAACTTAAATGTGTAAAAATACTTTCTCCCAACTCAGCTTATCATGCAGAGACAAGTTGGCTCAACCAATGGTGTGAGTTTGGGGCAGGGCTGTCTGTTTAAGAAAAAAATTAGCTGATTGCCGTGCATTATTCTCCACATATAGCGTGATCTGAACCTTAAACACGTTTTGTTAAAAAAGCCGATTTTGTCCACTTTCAAGGCATCAAAAGTTCACGTTTTACTGCAGAAGCCGACAAGCGCCCTTTTTGTTTTTGAACAGAAGTCGATAAATCCATTTTAGCGAATCAACGCGCTGTATTCAGGTCAGGTGACAAGGCTACTTTCACTTTGAAAGACCGTGCTAATGAGAGGGTTTTGTGGTTGGGTCAAACTGAATTAAAAAAGTGATTGAGGATGGATAATTTAGATGAACTTGATGAACCTGTGATATCTTCTTCAGGGTGGAAAAGGAAAAAAGCTGAAACATTTTCATGGGACCTTCCAAAAGCAGCGCGTTACTTTGGTGAGGGAAAAGCTCCATGTATTGCGTGTAACACAACATTGCGTGTTTATGATCACAACAACAACAACGTTTGTCAGGTCCTCTATCATTGTCCCTACTAATGAGATTACAAAGATTGCACGAGTGTTTTTTAACTCTAAACATTAAATTTGGAGTTTTATTCTCTGCTTGTTTGGTGGGCCAAAACACAAAACCGACTTTTGGAGTTCTCCTTGCTTTCGCTATAAACAACCTTTTTATATGTTTTAAAACAAAACCCATACTTCAATGACTTTAATTTAGTAAATTACTGTATTTGTTTAAGTATTATTTACTTAATCAAAACAACTCAACAACTCTGCAGTTTTGATTGATTTACCTATTTTGATTGGTACTTTGGAAAGACAATGCGCAATAAAAAATGTGATTTCTGAAAAAATAAAAATGGAGTTATCGGTTTTTGTAAATGATGTCTTCATATATTCGTTTTATACCAATGCTATTTGCCATAAATAAGTTTGAGTTAATAAATGTCTGTAAGAACATTGGAGTGGGTGCTCATTTCACAGTTAAGCCATGCTAACTAGCATTTCCCTCCCACAGTGGCACTGGCAGTCCGGTGGAACCATTGTGAGACAGGCGGGAAGAATGGGAAGAGTCGTCGCCATAAAGAAGACCATTTTAAACATTTTGAGACAGTATGTATTCTCTGATTATTGTTGAATTAATTGCATTAATTAAGTACTTTAACACTTCAAACTTTACTTTTTTTATATTTCCGCCATTTATTTTTCACTTTGCACAATGTGTTACTGTGAATTTACTAGGCTATAATTGTATTTTGTTTATTGATGAAATATGGTTTATACGGTGATAATTCTGCACATTTTATTGAAGTTCAGCATGAAACCTGAATAAAGCTGTTGGTGTGAAGCCCTTTGAAGCTGCATTGAAATTGCAAATTTGGCCCTTTGGCCACCATTGAAGTTCATTATATGGAGAAAAATCCTTAAGTTCTTCATGACTGAAGAAAGAAAGACATGAGCATCTTGGATGACATGGGGGTGAGTAAATGATCAGAAAATGTTTATTCTGGAAGTGAACTAATCCTTTAATGTGTACTTGTGCACTTTGGACTTTTATTGTGAATATCTAATTTCTAAATCCAAATTAGTTCTAAAATAGGATTCATCTGGTACAAGCTGTTTCGCAGATAGTGTCTCCATCAAAGCAGAAAAAGTATTTTACAATTTTTTTGTTTGCCTGCCTGGGGCAGTGTCCCAGCTGAGGGCTTGCCTGATCCTGCAGCGTGCATATGTATTTGTGCTTCCTCTCATCTGTCCTAATGCCATCCAAACAGTCTGCTTCTCATCAAATCTTGCAGAGCTGCCATCTTCAATTCAAACTTTGTGCCTCCGTGTGTCTCTCTGGCTCAAGTCTCCTCTCTGTACTGGCAGAGTATGAAAACACTCACGACAGTTCAGAAGGTCTCACTCAGTCTTGGCATAATAGTAAAACTTGGTTTGAATAAAGAGAATTCAGACAGTTCAGAGATCTCACACAGATTCAGCTTGCTGAATACCAATTCCAGCATCACATAATGCATACTTGATCAATTTGAACAGGGATATTCAAATTTCAGAGGTCTGAAGCAATGTAAAAACAATCAATGTTAATTGAAGCACGCAAGCACACACATGAACAATATGTTCTGTTTTCTGTTTTAATTAATTACGTTTTTTTACAGTACATTTTTTGTTGGGGTCAAACTGACCTCAAACACAATCAGTTTCATTACAATGGATACCAGTCACACATAAGAGTAGCTTCAATAATATCTGCCTGATAGTACAGTTAGAACGGTATAGGTCAGAGAAAAGTACAGTTTTAAAATAATGTGAAAGGGAAATAAGAGGTTAATTTCAAAATTACTAAAATAATTTTTTCGTGTACATCATTGGGGTGTCTGGGAGTCATTTTCAACAGAACATGAGGGTTAATGATGTTCATAAACACTTACAGTAGGTTAATATCTCAGTGTTGCTCTCGCACAATAAGTTGATTTAAATGTTTAAAATTACAGTGGTAAAACTCATCAGTACAGTTTGTATTAATCTACAGTGGGTACGGAAAGTATTCAGACCCCCTTAAATTTTTCACTTTTTGTTATATTGCAACCATTTGCTAAAATAATTTAAGTTAAATTTTTTTCCTCATTAAAGTACACACAGCACACCATATTGACAGAAAAAAACAGAATTATGATTGACATTTTTTATTGTTTTTGCAGATATTATTAAAAACGAAAAACTGAAATAATATAATCACATGTCCTTAAGTATCCAGACCCTGTGCTCAGTAGTTTAGTAGAAGCAACGCCCCTTTTGATCTAATACGGAAGCCATGAGTCCTTTTTTCTTTGGGAAGGATGCAACAGTTTTCCACCCTGGATTTGGGATTTCACTCTGCTCATTCCTCCTTGCAGATCCTCTCCAGTTCTGTCAGGTTGGATGGTAACGTTGGTGGACAGCCATTTTTAGGTCTCTCCAGAGATGCTCAATTGGGTTTTAGTCAGGGCTCTGGCTGGGCCATTCAAGAAGTTGTTGTCACAGAGTTGTTGTGAAGCCACTCATTTGTTATTTTAGTTGTGTGCTTTGGGTCATTGTCTTGTTGGAAGGTAAATTTCGGCCCAGTCTGAGGTCCTGAGCATTTTGGAGAAGGTTTTCGTCCAGGATATCCCTGTACTTGGCCGCATTCATCTTCCCCCTCGATTGCAACCAGTCGTCCTGCACCTGCAGCTGAAAAACACCCCCACAGAATGACGCTGCCACCACCATGCTTCACTGCTGGGACTGTATTAGACAGGTGATGAGAGGGGCCTGGTTTTCTCCACACATACCGCCTAGAATTAAGGCCAAAAAGTTCTATCTTGGTCTCAATCAGACCAAAGATCTTATTTCCTCACCATCTTGGAGTCCCTTGGAGTTCCCCTTGCAATGTGTTTTTGCAAACTTGCACTGAGGAGAGGCTTCTGTCGGGCCACTTTGCCATAAAGCCCTGACTGGTGGAGGGTTGCAGTGATGGTTAACTTTCTACAACTTTCTCCCATCTCCATGACTGCATCTCTGGAGCTCAGCTGGAGCTCAGCCACAGTGTCTTTGGGTTCCTCTTTACCCTCTCGTCTACCAAGGTTTCTCTCTTCTCTTCTTCTCCCCCGATAGCTCAGTTTGGCCGGACGGCCAGCTCTTGGAAGGGTTCTGGTCGTCCCAAACGTCTTCATTTAAGGATTATGGAGGCCACTGTGCTCTTAGGAACCTTAAGTGTGCAGCAGAATTTTTTTGTAACCTTGGCAGATCTGTGCCTTGCCACAATTCTGTCTTTGAGCTCTTCAGGCAGTTCCTTTGACCCCATGATTCTCATTTTGCTCTGAAAATGCACTGTGAGCTGTAAGGTCTTATTATAGACAGGTGTGTGGCTTTCCTAATCAAGTCCATCAGTATAATCAAACACAGCTGGACTCAAATGACGTTGTAGAACCATCTCAAGGATGATCAGACGAAATGGACAGCACCTGGTTTAATATATGAGTGTCACAGCAAAGTGTCTTAATACTTAGGACCATGTGATATTTAAATTTTTCTTTTTTAATAAATCTGCAAAATGTCAACAATTCTTGTGTTTTTTTTTTCCTGCATATGGGGTGTGTGGTGTACATATGAGGAAAAAAATTAAACTTATAATGATTTTAGCAAATGGCTGCAATATTAAAAAGAGTGAAAAATTTAAGGGGGTGTGAATACTTTCTGTACCCACTGTATATTTGCTTTTAAACTGATATTTTCCATTATCACAAATCTTGCATTAAATTCTGCTAAATGAAGCATAGTTTGAGGTTTAAATATGCAGCAAACTGCCTGTCACTCCACACCAATCAGTGAAAACAGTATTTGAATATGCTAATCAAGGATGTTTCCACTAGTGGTTCAGAATGATTTACTGTAAGTATCAACTAGTCGATAAGCAGTGGCGGCTAGTCGGGGGGAGGCATGGGAGGCACAGCTTCGCCATAATTTTAAGGTGAAAATGGGAGGACGACGATTTAATGATAATAAAATTAATGTTAATCAAATTTCCCAATTCATGTTCAGTTCATTGTCCCAGAATGGTGTCTTTTTTTTTGTTTGTACTTTTCATAATTTCACAGTTGTAATACCATAACGTGAAAGCGCCGCTTTTCTATCATGAATGTGCCGAATCTGCTGATGTAAATACAACCACTCATGATAGAGAAGGGTAGGGGGAGGCCGGGGGAGAGCTGAGCTCTCGTGCCTCTGTTGGTAAAAAAAATTAGCCAATCAGCATCGAGTGTTCACTTTCAGCACTGAGGAGTATTGAGAAAAGAAACCTCGTGAGGGAGGCTAGCCTCCTTCTGATATCAACCAATCATCCAAAGAGAGTAATTACGTGATATTATTTTGAACGCTGCTTACCTTTGCGCTGATAATGTACCAAGTACTTATGATGATAGCACTATTATTGATCATATTTATTGCCGAACTTAGCTTTTTACCTAAGCTATCTACATCCAACAGTAATTATTTAAACAAATTATCAAAAGGGAGAACATGTCTAAGCTGGATATAGGCTACAGCAGTCGGCTTAATTAAATGGCGCAACAAGCAGCTCTTTTTTAACACAGACTTTTAAGAAGGGATGCTTGTTTGCTTCAAGTGATAGGCCAGGTAAGTGCAATTATATTATCTTGCTGTATGTATGCATGTCGTTTTCTTTACGTTTTCTGGCTAAAAGCAACCAAAAAGCCATTTTAAAATGGTTTAAGCACAATACATAATAATAATAATAATAATAATATGAATGATCCCCAGACCAATACAATTAGTGTGCCTCTATTTTAAGTGGTTAAAAATAATAATAATATAATAATAATAATATGATGATCCCCCACCAATACAATTAGTGTGCCTCCTCTATTTTAAAATCCACGAGCCGCCACTGTCGATAAGCACTAATACTGGGTAAACTAATACTTCAAGATTGTTAAGAAAGAATATTTCTCTACCAATTTCATGTAATTTAAATATAATTTTACATCCCGTCTTCACTGCAAGAAAGCATCACAGGACAACAACACTATAACAATCCTAACAATTATAATCAACAAGGCCGTCCGCGCTGCATTATAATTATAATCAACATTCTCACCTGCAGAGTAGACGGTTGCAGGTGTTATGGGTCAGTACTTTTAAAAGGACAGTTCACTCAAAATGAAAATTATGTAATTATTATATCATTCTGAGCCTGTATGCAGTTTTTTCCCCCAAGTCGTTCCTCACACAAGCTGTTGTATGGCTTCAAAAAACTTGGACTATAATATATGGCCTGGAAAAATAACAGTATGTTTGGAACGACATGACAGGATTTTTTATTTCAGGTGGAGTTCCTTGTTCCAGATGTCCAGTTGTGACAGAACAAAATGGTTGATATTATTTTTTCTTTGGGAAAGACAGTAAAGTAAGGTCAGTCTGCCCCCAATGCAACTGATTAGTACAGCACTTGTGGTTGTCTAGTGGTTAGCTCTGAGTTATTAATGTAAACTTTGTGGTTTTGATGTGATCCACAGGGTCAACATTTTCACAATTATTCTGTGTAAGGCTTTGCTTTAACACTCCTGGGGACTGTCATTACAGCTGCCATCCTGATGCTACAGTGTTTTAAACAAATAGTATCTACCGATACACATGTGCTTTATAACCTAACCACTGAAATCCTAGTTGAAGCCAGACTTTAGTATGAGACAGGACGTGTCAAAACAACTAATCAAAGTTTGTTTGTCAGCTTGGTATCTTGTAAACAAAACTTTGTTTCCAAGTGGACTGATAAAAACTTGATTCTTGGAAGCTGTGTAAGAGCCATTAAGGAAATATTAGCACATGCCCAGATGCCCAGGGCCCCCAGACTCCCAGGGGCCCCAAGCAGTTATAGGGCCCCCCTCCCACACATAAATGTAGATAAAGGGCCCAAATACAAAAACTCTCTGATAAATAGGCCCTCGTGTGTTTCATGTAAAGTATGCTCATGATGTATTGGGGCCAAATATATGTAAAGAGGGCCCAACCTCTGAGTTGATTAAACCATTATTTTTGTTTCCTTATTTATTTATTGCGAATTCGACATTTGATTTAAATAATGTTTACATTTTTTTCTCCATATTACAGTAATGAGAATGATATTTGCTTTCTAAGGGCCCCATCTCTGAGAGAGCACAGGGGCCCCTAAACTTCCATTATTTTTGGTATTTTTTTTCTTCTTCTTCTTCTTCTTCTGTGGAACATATAAGATGATATTTTGAAGCTATTTGAAGCTATTTTGAAGAATGTTGGTAACCAAAGAGTTCCGGTTCCCACTGACTTCCATTGTATTGACAAAAATACAACTAAAGTCAGTGGGAAAGAAAATATTCTTCAAAATATCTTTTACCTTTCTCAGTTTAAATTTTTGCATGGGCTATCTATTTTTACTTAAAAAAAAAAAAACTTAATTTAACTCGGATAACATCCGAGTTTTAATCTTGTTAACCTGGTTTTAACTTTGTCAGGTATTAATTGATTAATAAAGCCGATTCTCATAATCTCAAGCATTCAGCACATAGTAACCTGAAGGAGATCTGCCATTAGAATTATGAAGCCCAACTGATATTTCAGTGTCCAAAGCCTCTTTCCCATATTTAATCATCCTCTTCACTCTATTCATCTTCTAATGCATTATTTATCTTGGTGGGTCAGATTTGTAATTATTTTCAAATTAGTTCAAGATAAACAATTAACTGCTGCTGTATCCTGATATAGTAGCTGCACTGGTGGTTTATCGTTTTTGTCACTGTTCGAGGGCAGCGGAGTCTGACCATGAAGGCCTCCTTTTGTGACTGAGGCCATTCGTCATTCAATATGACTCCATTCCATTTGAAACACAGCAGGCTAGAAATTGGTGTAACAATGAGACCAGAATCACCAACCTACAAGAATACCCAGCAGAGTCTTGCAAGCTACAAGATTGACAGAGATTCACCTACCAATGAAAACTACAAACCCAATTCCAAAAAAGTTGGACACTGTACAAATTGTGAGTAAAAAAGGAATGGAATAATTTACAAATCTCATAAACTTATATTTTATTCACAATAGAATATAGATAACATATCAAATGTTGAACGTGAGACATTTTGAAATGTCATGCCAAATATTGGCTCATTTTGGATTTCATGAGAGCTACACAATCCAAAAAAGTTGGGACAGGTAGCAATAAGAGGCCGGAAAAGTTAAATGTAAATATAAGGAACAGCTGGAGGACCCCATTGTGGCAAGCCCTTATCGACGGTAATTCTGGCAACCCATGGGATTGGGTATGTAAGATCTAAATGTTAAAATGCTTCAGAGTGGGCGTGTATCCATCGTCAATATGGGCAGAGGATCACTCAATTCCCCCAATGCTCGTGCGGAAAACAAAATAGTGGAGCATATCTGAAGGAAGTTTATCAGAGAACAAAATGCAGCTAAGAGTTTGAGAGTTCCCATTCAGGAACTCGAGCACTGCATCGCAGTCGCTTTGGAGACCACTTGCGTGACCGCGTTCTGAAGCAGTGTCAAAATCCGTCCAATGAGCAGCGAGACGTAACGAGCAGCGCCGTGACGTAAGACCACCAGAAAGCATAAAAGGGACATCCGGCGGGGCAAACCAGCTTCTGCTCTTCGTAACGCTCTGTGTATGTGTCTGTCGTATTACTGTTGTCGTCCGCCAACAAGCATCCGTATAAAAAACAATTGAGAAGCTTGGCGACCTATTGTTGCGCTGCGAACGGCATTAAAACCGATCGTGTTTCTCACCGGTCTGACGAACTAGTCGAAACCGCTGAGTGAGATCTGGCGGCACGGGATGAACCACAAAGCGATGTGGTTTTGTCGTAGTTTTAGGAGCAGAGCATGCACGGTCAGCTTTCGAGCAACTGATTGTCAACACTGCGAGCTCTCGCTGCACACGCCTACGCTCTGCCGGCTGGTTTGATGACATCCCCGGACAGGCTCCGGCGCACCCACCCACGCACAACCCCGGACATTATCTCGGACGCTCACCCTCGTGTTACCCCGCTGTTGTAGAGGCACAGCGCAGACTGTTGCGTGCGGGAGTCTGCGGGGGGGTGTTAGCGGCCAGGGACCTGGAAGAAAGACGGGCTCGTGCCTTTCTTCTCAGAGTGGGTCGTCCATGAGTACGAATCCCGCACCTAGATACGTGCGCGGCTCTCTCACTCGAGCCACCCCACACCCCAGATCACCCAGCCTTCACGACGGGCGTGGATTCACCGTTGTTTTTTCGAGCTCGAAACGGATATTTCTTGCTGATGCCAAGATCGTGGGAGAAACCGTACTCCCGTATTTACAGCCCCACAGTCTCGAATCATTCAAAAGAACATCGTGGGGCTGAACGATAAGGTATATGGGGCGATGCCAGTGTTCGGTCAAGTGCTCAGGCTCAAGACCATCTTTCTCCTCACTGTTTCCTCACTAAAAAGGATCGGGGATCTTCAGGCACTCTCTGTTCATGCCTGGAGTTCGCTCCAGGCATGGTTAGGGCATTACTTTACCCGAGGGCCGGGTATGTCCCTAAGGTGCCCACTTCTTCACAGGGGCCCATAGTACTTCAGGCATTCTGTCTTCCTCTGTTCCAGGAAGTAGGCCAAGAAAGTCTTAATCTGCTCTGTCCAGTTCAAGCATTGGATGCTTACGCACACAGAGCTGCCCGTGGCGTAGGGCAGATCAGTTTTTTGTTTGTTTTTGGTCCGTCAAAGAAGGGATTTCCGGCGACCAAGTAGACTACGGGTAGGTGGGTGGTCGAGGCCATTTCACTAGCCTATGAGTCCTCTGGCCTCCCATCACCTATGGGGTCAGAGCGCACTCGACCAGGAGTTTGGCGGCCTCCAAGGCTTTCAGCTTGGTTGTGGCCTTGCAGGACATTTGTGCTGCAGCGAGCTGGTCCTCTCCGCAAGCTTTTGTCCGCTTTTACAACCTAGACTTGGCTTCTACCCTAGGTTCCCAAGTTCTCTCTTCTTGATGTGCTCATAGGATACACACACAGGCAGGTCCTTTTTAGTATGGCGCAGTGGGTATTCTCGTCCCCAAAGCGAATCTCGACGCAGCTCGAATTCCTGAAGAGGAACGTCTCAGGTTAAGTATGTAACCCTGGTTCCCCGAAGGGAACGAGACTCTGCGTCTCAGGGCCATACTTCCGGCATCCCTGCAGGGCGCTACTTCAGCGAAGCTGGTTGGAGCCAGGGACGGATGTGCTTTGATGCTTTCTGGTGCTTACGTCACCCTACTCGTGACGTATCGCTTCGCTATTGGACTGATTTCACACATGCTTCAGAACGCGGTCACGCAAGGGCGTTCCCAAAGCGACTCGACGCAGCGTCTCGTTCCCTCGGGGAATCATGGTTACATACGTAACCTAGAGACGTTATCATTTACAGTGCATAATATCATCCAAAGACTCAGAGAATCTGGAACAATCTCTGTGATTAAGGGTCAAGGCCCCGCGCCCGCCCCACAAACATACTGGACCTCGCCCCCCCCGTGCCACTTCGGGCCGTAGCACCTACCGCAACTCGCCATCACATACAGGAACCTGCTAGTGTAATGCCGCGGAAATCACAACACTCGCGCCCACAAGAGATACTACAGAAAACCATGTCGGTGCAAACTATCCCACGCTGACGCTTCAACCACGGTTGCCGGCTAAAACTCTTTAGGTCAAAAAAGAAGCCATATCTAAGCATTATCCAGAAGCGCAGGCGTTTTCTCTGTGGCAAGGCTCATTTAAAATGGACTGTGGCCAAGTGGAAAACTATTCTGTGGTCAGACAAATCAAAATGTGAAGTTCTTTTTGGAAAAACTGGGACGCCATGTCATCCGGAATAAAGAGGACAAGGACAACCCAAGTTGTTATCAGCGCTCAGTTGAGAAGCCTGCATCTCTGATGGTATGGGGTTGCATTAGTGCGTGTGGCATGGGCAGCTTACATCTGGAAAGGCACCATCAATGCTTAAAGGTATATCCAAGTTCTAGAACAAAATATGCTCCCATCCAGACGTCGTCTCTTTTCAGGGAAGACCTTGCATTTTCCAAAATGACAATGCCAGACCACAAACCGCATCAATTACAACATCATGGCTGCGAAGAAAGGATCCGGGTACTGAAATGGCCAGACTGCAGTCCAGATCTTTCACCCATAGAAAACATTTGGTGCATCATAAAGGGGAAGATGCGACAAAGAAGACTTAAGACAGCTGAGCAACTAGAAGCCTGTATTAGACAAAAATGGGACAACATTCCTATTCCTAAACTGGAGCAACTTGTCTCCTCAGTCCCCAGAAGTTTGCAGACTGTTATAAAAAGAAGAAGAGATGCCACACAGTGGTAAACATGGCCATGTCCCAACTTTTTTGAGATGTGTTGAGCCTGAAATTAAATCACTTATTTTTCCCTAAAATGATACATGCGTCAGTCTTAAACAATTTGATGTAATCGTTGTATAGGATAAAATATTGAAATTTGAAACTTCCACATCATTGCATTCTGTTTTTATTCACAATTTGTACAGTGTCCCAACTTTGGAATCGGGTTTGTACTTGCAGAGCTGAAATACACTCTTTTTAGAATAGACTTTCATAAGAGGATGGCCAGCTCCGTACACTCTCAGAAAAAAAGTGCAAAAATTGTACCTTTAGGGGTACAACAGCATGTCACTGAGGAAGTATCCTCAAAGGAACACATTTATACCTTCTTTGCCTCTAAAGGATTCATAATAGTACCATAAGAGTACTTACATATTACTACCTTAAGGTGAATATTAATGCTTTACATTACTAATATGAACCATTTAGGGGTCAAGAAGGTACAAAGGTGTTCCTTTGAGGGTACAGCCCCAGTGACAAGCTGTTGTACAATTTCTGCACATTTCTTCTAACAGTGTACAAATATGGACTGGCTTGTATTTATTTGAATACTGGACAATAGGAAGTATTCGCTGAGGAATTTTTTTAGTTCATTATGAAAAGACAATGTTCAGGTCAATAAAAAAAGAGCAAATAAAAAACATTATTTAAAAAAAAGGATGATACATATATTATATTATTTATGTATATTTAAGACATTAGAAGTTTTTCAATGTTGCATTAACATTATTTTCATGACAGTTAATTATCCTATCCACCTTGTTTTTAATGTAAGTGAGGGGGACGGCCATTTTTAACTCAAATGTGCAAGCTTTCTGGTGTTATTCGCTTCCAGTTATTTTAGCAGTACAAACACAGTCCGTGTGCTGCTGGATATTGCAAACGGGTATTTTTGTTTTATCATATATATTTTTTATTAATTGTGGTAATCATTAACACATTGGTTTGTAGCGCAAATAGTTTTAATGTTTACTGCACTGTGTCATTCTTCTAGTTATTTACCTATAGCAGCTACTGAAGAGGAAGTTTCACACATTCAACAGAAAATAGCTTGCTTCTGCATTGCAAAATAAGGTGGATACATGAATGATACATGAATTTAAATAATAAAGCTTTTTTCACATTTAACATCAAACTCATATCCCTCCATATGCCATGTTACTTTGCTATAAGTCTCTTAGCTAATGTGGAACAGGTCTTGTTCTTTCCGGCCTACTCGAAACCCTGCAGAGATGTGTTGAATATATGTTGAAATCCACCATCCTGATAAATGACTCAACAAATGTGCTCTCATCTGAAGCCAGGTGGGTAAATTGCTATTAAAACGACCACCACATTGATATGATGCAAGAGAATATGGGCTGAAAATTCTATGTGGTTTTCTGAATTAATTTGCACAGGCTAACATTCATCATAGACAGTAAAATGTCAGATGAGGCATGTATTTTAAGCACGTCACTGTGGACGACATGAAGTGGCATAATTCATTCACACACACACACACACTGATAAATAATCAAGAAATATGAAAATATATGCATGTTTAATTTGATATAGTATGCTTAATTTGGAAATATAAATAAATACATTGTATTATATATCCATCCACGCAAAATCTATGTATTATGTTATGCTTTTGATGCTTTTCATTAAAATATTATAGTTTTATGTGATTGTAGTAATTATAATATTAATAAGGCACTCAAAATATTTCATATTCCACAACTTGTGAGACAAATGGAAATACACTTCCAAAAATTACACTGCACGTACACCCTATAAATATGTGAAATGTTGTATGATGCTTATTTTGTTTATTGTTTGATATTAAAGAGGATGCCTGCTGATACTAGCAGACAGTAGATGAGAGGGCAGTTATATTTGAATTATCAGTCCGTCAGATGTGAGTCCCACAGTGCCAGTATAATTTGAAGTAAAAAGCAGCTTATTTATCTCAATATTTCCTGCAGCAAATAACTTCAAGTTAAATTGTGACTGTACTGTAAATTGCCCTGTTTTAATTAACATTTTTTTCTCTGCAGAAGATCTCATAGGACCTGCCATTAAGCTAGCAACAGATGTTCTCCAATGTTGCTATTAAACACAAGTCGGAGGGTTTTAGAGGTTGCATTGCACATTCACAAATGAGCCAATTTAGCATTAGTATGCCTCTAAAGAGAACCATCCAACTAGAAGCCCACAGCCGCGATTTTTGCAAATATTGATTCTGTGTTTTACTGGCTGTGTTAGCTAACAAACAGCTAACAGCTAAGCTAACATAATCTTCATATTTCCAGGCAGATATATGAAACGTCTC
>JADLZN010005500.1:0-19141 GCA_018155175.1 Sinocyclocheilus anophthalmus | reverse complement strand
GCACACAGCGAATAATAGGGGTTCCAGCCATTTATCCCAATTTTTGGCATCTTCGTGAACGAACTTCCGAATCATGGTCTTCAACGTGCGATTAAATCATTCCACCAGACCGTCTGTTTGTGGGTGATAGGCGCTGGTGCGGACTGATTTAATGCCCAATAACTCGTAAAGCTCGCATATTGTACGTGACATGAACGCCGTGCCTTGGTCAGTGAGAATCTCCTTATGGATTCCCACTCGGGAGATTATACGAAACAGGGCCTCCGCCACACTTTTTGCGGAAATGCTGCGGAGTGCCACTGCCTCAGGGTATCGCGTTGCATAATCCACGAGGACTAATGCAAAGCGATGGCCCCGTGCCGACCATTCTAATGGCCCGATGAGGTCCAAAAGCATTTCCCGACGGCTTTTAGGAACTAACAACTGGGTTGTGTCCTGTTTTGTCTGAGCATCTTGGGTCACTCGATACAACCTATCTTTTAATATAGCAAAATAGGGATAAGAAGGGGGCCGTGCCGGCTGGAGGGGCTGTCCATCGATGGAACAGACCTGTTCAAACGCATTTTTCAGCGTCTCATCCCGAGACTGCTTCAGGGGAAAATCATCACTCTCCGGGAGGATTAGCCTCTCGGGCCTCGTGCCCGGAGGTTTCACCTCGCGTCATTCTTAGGGGCGTCGCGGTACCCCTCCCGCTGCCTGCACGCCCACCTCCCCCTCCTTGGCTTGCCCTTCTCCTTTCCCCACCCAAGAGACATCCGTGCATAAATCCCCAATAAGTGATTAAAAGCTGGGCCAATTGGTTTTCCCAGAATTAGCGTAGGCCCTGAGGTCGTGTTCACTGCGACCTCCACGGTAATGGCTTTTGACCCCAGAACTGGAATATCTAGACGACTTCGATGCCTCAACACATCCCCGTGTACGCACCGCACCCGAACTACGCAGCTCTTATCCAATTTAGGCTTTGATGGATCGGTAAGGTCTGGTTACACCCTTATCCCCCATAGCCCATATGTACCCCGCTTCATACTCACAGTATTTGGTACATGCCTGGCTGGCTACCGGGGGCAGCCTGTGGGGCAATCCGGGTGGCTGGGCCCCGATCATTGTTCCCCCAAGCTCCATCACCGACACGATCAAGCAAAGTGCCCTGGGTCCCTCTCACGCGGGCACAGCCGCCAACCTCTCCCGCGCCGCCCTGGAGCGCAGAGAGGAAAGCAGATCAAGCAATGTGCCTGTATAGAGCAGAGGAACGTTAACCCCCGAGGCGCTCGAGGTGGCCGGCCCCGCCCCCCTGATCATTTTTAACCCCCTGGCTCGTCGTGGCTATTTCGCCTCGTTAACCTAGGAAGAGGGACGTTTAGAGGTAGGAGAAGAGGGGTAATAGAAAGAACATAGGCATAGTTTTCCGCCCCGAATACCCCAGCCTACCATCGTGGGGCCTGCCACCATTGAATGGCAGGTCCCGGCTACTGCCCCACTGCGCAGTGTTCGTCGGTAACCGCGTGACGAACTGCTCCAGCACCACGTGGTCGATGATCTGGTCGACGTCGCTTCCCCCGGCCAACAGCCATCTGGACGAGGGCCCGGAATCGACGCTCCTGATCCTCCCTCATGTCCAGCAGCACTTGATGGTGCTCTTGGTGGAGGCCCGCGAGCGAGTGGATGACCTCCGCAAACGGCGAACTTGACGGAGATGACATGATGGCGGCGGCGTTATCACTTCCTTCCCGGGTTTCGGCACCAGTGTAACAAAGTTCATATTGGGAAGAAGGAAGCGACTCAGGTAGGCGGTTTGGAGACTCGTGGCCTTTTATTTCTTTACTTAAAGTTCAACAAAACACAAACGGGGCGCTTCCAGCGTGTTCTCAATCTGCCCAGGGCGTAAACTCAGCTCAGCCGGTTCTCCTCCTCCGGCTAAGGGATGGAAATGAGTCCCAGTCTCTCTCTCTCAACCACGTTCTCCAGTCTGCCTTTTTTCCGATCTCTCCAGGCTAATTGCTGCAATCAGACACAGGTGTTCATCATTTTGCACTTGACCTACTTACTCACCGCTCGTCTCCCGTCACTCTCTCCCGCTGCAGACTTCGCTGAACCACGCCCCCCTCGCCACAGAATGCTATCGAGCATACACATTCAAAGGAAGATGAAAATAAATGACTGTGCTGTCAACCTTGTGAAATCCATAGTGCTTACATGTTATGCTCTACATAACCTTTGTGAGAGTCATGGAGAGGCCTAAGTGAATGCTTGGGATTTACCACCAGCAGCAGAGACTGTGGTGGCAGTGCCACAGGCTGTAGAGGATGAGGGCAGGGATGTTCGTGCAGGTCTGATGCGTTACTTGAATAGTTAACTATTCATTTAGCCTGTTCTGTAAAGTGAATTTTCAATAAACTTTTGTACAATTTTTCAAAGTTTAAAATGTATCCCTTGTTTTTTTATGTCTTGGTTTATATCATTATGGCATTAATCATTTGTCTTTATCAAGAGATACATTACCTGCTCATAAAATATTAAATATTTAATATAGTTGTTAGAAACGAGACCAGGATCCAACAGCAGGTGAAAACAAATTCCAAGTTTATTGATCGGTGATAACAAAAAGTCAATAACTCAGCCGGATAGCAAAACCCCAGCAAAAAGTCAGTTCTGATCAGCGTGGAGGTTAGACCAGCCACTATTCAAGTGCCATCTGCAAGTGGTGCTCCCTCTGGGCACGGTTTCAGGTTCGCTTTTGCTGAATGTCTGCCACTGCATTTCTCTTACCACCGCAAGATGTTCCTGATGTGCAGGCTCCGTTTCCGCTTGCCTGGTCCAAAATGATGAAAATAGTTAGAAATGGGAGGTTTTTCCTTTACTGTGGATTTGTATACATTCATTTATGAAAGAACTGTACAGTATCATTCTTAAATGATCTAACATTACATTTACAGTAGCTACCAATAATGTATTTAGGGTAAGCACCAGGAATTCATGACACACGGTATATAACGATATATATCCTATATGTACATATTATGACATATGAAATACATCAAATTTGTTTTATACCTGTGACCACACGCTGCGGTGTCGTCAAGCAGCTGGAGGTTGATTGTGATGGTGTTGGCGGTCGTGGTGGAAATGCTGCTATCACTGGTTGGGAAGAGTCGTCGTCGTTGCATGGAGAAAGTGCAAGTGAATCGATCATGGACAATGAGTCTGAAACGCAAAGTTTGTACAATCAGTTGGGAATGCACAAATTACTGCAACACAAAGTAAAACAGCAACAACAACTCCAGAACATCATGAACAATAGCACTACCGCTAACTGTTAGCTACTAGGACTTTGTGCTTCATTGCCATGGTTTTACAGTGAAAATTAAAAAATAAAATAGGAATCGACGGTCAATAAAGTCAGTTCAGTTAAGCTTTCAAGCATTAGATTAATTAGATACAGTGGAGTTAACATAACACAACGTACCATCCTTGATCGTGTTCTCCAACAACGGCGTGGCCGAGTCCAGGGCAACCTCCCTCCCAATGCTCGTTGGTCTACTTCCGTAGATTGCGTCCATTTGGTTGAACTACTTCCACGATCGTCTGTTTGAACCACTCCGGCTGTTGTGGTCCTTTATGCTTCTGTAGTCGCTCTTCAGTTCTTTTAATTTATCCCTACATTGTTTGTAGGTCCGGTGGTAGCCGTGTGCGGCCAAGAGCTGAGCGACCTCCTGAAAAACTTTTTCATTCCGCGTCGCCCCATCAAGCTCTCGCTGGATCCGCTCCTCAGCTATCAACGAGAGGAACGTCTGTACTTCCTCAACAGACCACAAAAAAGCCATTTTTTGGATGTTACAAAAAAACAGCGTTTGTTCAAAACAGTTGCGTTCGATCCTTCGCTGGCTGTGCTGATTTAAATCTAGCGGTTCTTTTGTGTTTGTGTCGCAAGTTCAGTGACGCAGGTAGTGACGATTCTCTCCGGCCAATCCGTGATCAGCAGAGTTTACACGTCACGTTTTGGTAAGGGTACGGCTCGCTTGGAACCCCAACCGAGAAGTGGTACTAAAAAAAGTACCAGGTGCCAGGTACTGTACCCAGTGGAAAACCCCCCAAAAGTGAACCGTACTGAGCCGTACCGTGCCGTACCATGCAGTGGAAAAGCGCCATAAGTTAGGTTTGAAGAAGGTTTGCACGTTTTTTCTTCAAAACTGTTCAAAGAGACAGCTGTGCCTTTATTTAAATGCATTTTTCTACACTATACTATTATTGTGGTATTATTGATTTCAGATTTACCCACAGATGTCATTTACTGTTATTGCAGTGGGCAATCGTCACAAGTCTCATTTCCACAGATTAGTTGTTTAGAATGGTTAGGATCAATGGAGTAAAATAAAAAAATCATAGAAAATGTACTTACATCTCTTGACTTAAAAGCTTTTCAGTGTTTTAATAAAATGCTATTAAACCCAACTCTGGTTCATATATGAAAATTTATTGATTTTTGACGGGGTTTTTTTACTAGATATTTTTAAGTAGATGAATTAGACCGCATACAGAAGGAAAGGCAGCTTGCAAGCTTTTAGCATAGACAGTACCATTCAAGATTTGGGTCAGTGAGATTTGTATTTTATTATTATTATTAAAAAAATAATAATCATTCTATATCTAAACAAACAAATAAATAAATAAATAAATCACATGGTTTCCACAAAAATATTAGCAATGACATCTGCTTTGTGTCATGTGACACTAAAGACTGGAGTAAAAATGCTGAAAATTCAACTTTGCATCACAAAAATAAATTACATTACAATGATTCAATAAAAATACTGTTATTACTGTATTTTGATTAAATAAATGCAGCCGTGGTGATTCAAGTTTGTTGTTTCAAAATGTACAAATCTTACACCCAAAACTTGAAATGTTGTGTGCATGATAACTCTTGTAATATTGTTTTACAATCATCCTAATTCCCTTTTGTAAGAATTGGGCTCGTTGACATTTTTGTCATTTCCATACAATACTTTGATGACTTCATGATTTTTCTAAATCAGTCATAATAATCTTGTATAGATAAATGAAAAGAGCTTTTAATCTCAACCAATTAATGCTAATGCAAGCTAGTAGGCTAAGGAAAGTTTTTCATTTTGATCATCTTTAATTCGCAATAAAATGTGAATAACTTAAAGGCATTACATAACAACAACAACAATAATAATAATATAATTATTATTTATATTATTTATTTATTTTTAGTTTTTTTATGACTGCAGCCCTCCACCATTGGGGCTTTATGCGAGTGGCCAGGGATATTCCTTACAAATTACAGGGATATCCTGGATGAAAACCTTCTCCTAGATTGCTCAGGACCTCAGACTGGGCCGAATTTTTACCTTCCAACAAGACAATGACCCTTATCACACAGCTAAAATAACGAAGGAGTGCTTCACAACAACTCTGTGACTGTTCTTGATGGCCCAGCCAGAGCCCTGACTTAAACCCATTGAGCATCTCTGGAGAGACCTAAATGGCTGTCCACCATCGTTTACCATCCAACCTTACAGAACTGGAGAGGATCTGCAATGAAAAATGGCAGAGGATCCCCAAATCCAGGTGTGAAACACTTGTTGCATCTTTCCCAAAAAGACTCAATGCTGTATTAGATCAGAAGGGTGCTTCTACTAAATACTGAGCAAAGGGTCTGAATTTTTTTTATTTCAGTTTTTCTTTTTTAATAATCTGCAAAAATGTCAACAATTCTGTGTTTTCTGTCAATATGGGGGGCTGTGTGTACATTAATGAGGAAAAAGATTAACTTAAATGATTTTAGCAAATGGCTTCAATATAACAAAGAGTGAAAAATTTAAGGGGTCTGAATACTTTCCGTACCCACTGTATATAATATATATATATATATATAATATAGATATAAAAAATATTTCAGCCTAACAGTCCTCGTTCATCTTAAACAGTCCTCAATGATTCAATGGTCTTATGTAGTGTTCGAAATGCCAGTTAATTCAAGTGAATCGATTCATTCAGACGGTTCATGTAAATTAACAGATAAAACATTTAAAAAAAAAAAAGTATTCACTGATTAAGATCCCTGAACTATGTTTAGTTTTGAAGATTAGTGTGTTTTTGCTGCGTTTGGTATAAACTTAACATTTCAGGTTTTATAATTTTACTGAAATTGAAAAAAACCCACATTTTACTTAAGTGCTTAAGTCCTTGATGTCTTGAAACGAAGTAAGATTCTGAAAAATACAGCAAGCCCCATCACAACCATCAAAGACGCTCATCTAGAGTATGTTTGTTAAGCAATTTAAAAATACCACAGCAACGTCCCCTATGTGTGTTCAAGCTTGAGCCGTTGAGTTTCGTTTAATTACATGTTGTATTGTAGTGCTTCTTTTGACACGTCTAAAAAAAGAACTCTTGATTGTTGTGTCTCACAATGCTGTAATTATTTAGTCAAACTAATGTACCTCTAAGATGATAGGATGAACCGCACAAGGCATGAAATGATACTAAAGTTTAGACTTCAAATCTGTGGACCTCCTGCTTCCCAATCGGAGCTATTTTTGCTGTGTTCCATAGCACCTTCCTGTCACATGGTCTGAGATGTTAATTACTGAGCAGCAGCTGAAACACACCACACATTTAACGTCAGCATCACCCTCAGTTACCCTGAGGAACTGCACAGCAAATGCATCTCTTGGCAGATGAGTACAGTGGAAAGAATTATAAAGTTACGAAATGAAGTCACGCTGAATCTGCTCTCCAACTCCCCCACAGTTCTACAGCTGATGATTATGAGGTTTTGCCACTGTCATAAAATCCCCTGCAGACATGCAGCATGTGACAGTCCCTGAAGCTCTTAAAAGGAAACGTCTTATACAAATACTACACCTCAAATGAATATTCTGCATTATGTACATGTAGCTGTATTGTTTTTTAAGGATAGCAAAATGAGGCTTTGTTGAAGAGTCTTAATGTAATTCTTTAAGATTTAACTTCCAATGTTGGGGTAACGCATTACAAGTAACACGAGTTACGTTATTAGATTACTTTTTTCAAGTAACGCATTACTTTTAATTAAAAAAAGTTACCTTTTAAAATAAGTAACATAAGATACTTTGTTTTCTCATTTATTCACTGACAGCTCTCCTGTCCCTATGTTAAGAGAAATCAGAAGATTCCTTCTGGGCTTTTGTTTTTAAAAATATGCAAGCCCAGCTCACGTGACAAAAAGTAATGCAAAACTAACGTAATGCATTACTTTCCATGAAAAGTAACTAGTTACTTTTTTTTATGGAGTAACGCAATATTGTAATGCATTACTTTTAAAAGTAACTTTCCCCAACACTGGTAACTGTAGCTCTTATCAGGTAACTAATGACCACAACTGTCATAAACTCCCAAAAGGACAAAAACAAGCAAACAAAAGAAACAAAATTATCTTAAAGGAACACTCCACTATTTTTGAAAATAGGCTCATTTTCCAACTCCCCTAGAGTTAATCATTTGAGTTTTCCATTTTCAAATCCATTCTGCCGATCTGTGACCAAAGGGTTTCTATATTTTTCCTATTTAAAACTTGACTCTTCTGTAAATGCATCGTGTACTAAGACTGACGGAAAATAAAAAGTTGCGATTTTTTAGGCCAATATGGCTAGGAACTATACTCTCATTCCAGTGTAATAAATCGGCCTAGAAAATCGCAACTTTTCATTTTCCGTCGGTCTTAGTACACGATGTAACTACAGAAGAGTAAAGTTTTAAATAGGAAAAATATAGAAACCCTTTGGTCATTTTTGAGCGAGATGCTAACGGTCTAATCAGATTCAACATTCAGATCCTATTTTCAAAAATAGTGGAGTGTTCCTTTAAAAGGAGTCCAGAGAACTTACTGAAATAGTCTACTGAAACCATATAAGTTTAAACCATATACGTTTGTGTGAGGAACAAACCAAAATTGCCCAAAAGGTTCATGTGTAAAACCGTTGTTGTATGGCTTTTTTTGTGTACAAAAATCATATTTTTGTATATTTCTGTGTTTATGGAGGAACTAACAGTTATAACAAAGCCATAATAATATGGCTTTGCAGTGACATGAGAGGAAATAATGACAGAATTTACTTTGTGTGAACTGTTTCTTTAAGGTTGCAATAAAATGGAAGTACTTAAAGGGGTCCTATTATGCTCTTTTACAAAGTCTTGATTTTGTTTTGGGGGTGTACTTGGTGGTTCGAAAAACGCATTATTTTTCACATAATTTACATTATTAAAATACCTTTCTCCCCAGCCTGGCACAAACGGCTCGATTAGTTCCGGCTTTGATGAAGGTCCGCCTTCCGAAAAATTAAATGTGTTGTGATTGGTTAGCTGTCTCCCAGTGCGTTGTGATTGGCGAACAGCTTAGACGGTGTTTCAGTCCGGCAGGCCCTGTACTCCCTCATGTTTTGGAAGCTGTCCTCAGTAAAATGCGCAGCACACAATCGCAAATTGGTGGTATATTGCTGCAGAGGGGACAGAGTTAAAAAATATTGCAACCACTGTTTCCGTGACAATCATCCGCCCCCCCTTCGGAATCCCAAACAAAGACGTTTGGTCACGGAGGTGAAAAAAACAGCACCCCGGACGAGAAGCGCAGCGTCGCGTCGCGCCACGTCGCGCCACGTCTTTAAATTCAATACTTAGTTCTATGAGTGTAGGCACAGCGTCGGCACCCAGCTATGTCGTGTTGTTCTTGTAAGAATTGTTCTAGACATGCCTAAAATTTGATGCTACAGCACAGCAGCTCCTCTTCTTCGTTTTCTCTGATGCACTCACTCTGCAGCAGCACTTCTTCTTCATCGTCTCGTCTGATGCGCTCACTCAACCAAGCGTTCCAACCACGACCTCGCCCCTCCCCACCTCCCAACCATTAGAATTTCTGTAGGCGGAAATTATTTTTAATGATTTTCTAATGGGCCGCTTTGTGATATCACGAAACCCGGAAAACAAACGCTGTAGTCGTTCGTTGTAGTTCTTGAAAAGGGAGTTTTAAAAAACGAAATATCTCCCTTTGGAGTGGAGTTTGAGATTTGTAACTCTTTTTAAAAAAAAAATGTTTATGCCCAAACATACACACTACACACTGACTAAAATTAAAAAGTGAAAAGCATAATATACGCTCCTGGTGTACATTTGGGTGTCAATTTTCACTCATGATTTTATCTTAAATTTACCGTTATTTACGAGAAAATGCAAGTAAAAAAACATTGAATTAAATTTGAATTTTTTAAGTAGAAAGACTGAAATAGTGTTTTCTTGTAAAATGTACTTCAGTTATCTTTTTTACAACTTTGAAAAATCTTTTTTACAGTGTAGCGGCAAATTTCTTCCGTATTGACATTTTTCTGAGTGAAGCAGATTATTGAAAAAGTAAAAAAAAATGTAAGGTTGGAACTTGGTTCTTTGCAATGCTAGTTTATTGGATGGACGCAGATCTGAATGTGAGCTTGCAGTCAGTTGTAAAAAGAAGGGGAATATAAGTGGACTAAACGATTGGAAAAGGCCTGCATACGTCATCAGAGAAAAAGATCCAATTATGTTTTAATTAAAAATGACAAGATCAAAAAAGTTTTAATAACATCTATAACTCACATTTACAAAATAGATGAAAATTCTCACTTCAAGCTCTGCAGTCCCATTCCCTGCTGATTTTCTCACCACAATTTTCTGTCCATCATTAAAGACCAGAAACACCCAGAAGATAAAATGAAAATATGCATGTGATTCTCTCCAGAGTTCGGAGTTTGCGTTATTCTTCCTAAAGGTTGTTCTTCAGCTGTCAAAAAAGTGCATTGGGAAAAATAATTCTTAGTATTTGTTTCTAATATTGGCCAAACCAAGACTGATAATAAAAAAACAAGTCACACTATTACTGTTTTGACTGTATTTTTAATCAGTGAAACCTTGGTGAACATAAGAGACTTATTATATAACTTATATATTTGATCAGTTATGTGTCTTAGGGTTGAGATATAAAAGTGTGTTTGTTTTGACTAATCATAAGGCTGCTATTGTGGTTGTGGTTTCCTGCAATGACAAATCTATTTACATTTATTTGGTAACACTAATGTTTGCCTGAGAAACTTTCATTCTTAGTCTTTTATGAAGGAAGGAATTGTAAAAGGCAAAGCTGGAGAGGACCTGCCTTGGCACTGCTGTGCGATTGATCACCTGGTGTTGAAGCACATGCTTCAAATAGCCCACATCAGTCAAAAGAAGGAGGCCTATTGATTTGTTTACAAGAGTAGTAGCATAAAAGTGAATAGTGGAAGGGAAAATGTGATAGACCTTTGAAGGCAACAACAGTTACGGCTGTGCTGGAGGACTGTGATGGAGCACTTTGTTCTTCAGCAGCTCTGTGTTCTCAGCAGGACTGAAAGTGGTGGTTGAGCATTAATGCGATTTATCTCCGCAAATAAACCTGTGGGATAAAAAAGGTGTGAGATTCAAATTAGTGATAGACTAAAACAACAGTTTGTCCACGGACTGTGTTTATCTAACAGCACTTGACATTTTTAGTGTTTGTATCAATTCACTTGACTGTGTTAACAAGAGAGCAAAAGTAAAAGAAATTAGCTGGCCATATTGTGTCTAAAATGTAATTGGCTCAATATTTAAAGTAAACTAGGTAGGTTTATTTGTCAGGGACTATATTTTCTAGCGGAAGGTTGAATTTGCTTAACAACAAAACTTTAATGTAAGATTGTGTCCTTAATATTTTTAGTAGTTTGTATTTTTATTGACAACCCCTGCTCTAAGTTTTTGGGGCTCATGCGACCTTTTTTTTTTACTTGTAATACGCAAGGCTGCATTAAATTGATCAAAACTATTAATTTCTATTTCAATAAATGCATTTTTTTTGTTTTAACTTTAATATCAAATGATGCTGGAACAAAGTTTTCCACTAAAATATAAGCACTCACTGGTTTTAACTTGATCATAATAAGACATTTCTCAGGCATATTAAATGATTTCTGAGGATGTGTGAACTGAATACTATACCAAATTCCACTTTGTGCCTCACACAAAAAATAAAGTACATTTCTTAATCTCGATCAAATAGAAACAGCTATTTAAATTATAATAATATTTTACAATACTACTGTTCTTACTGTATTTTTGATCAAATAAAAACAGACTTGGTGAGCATAAGAGACTCAAAAACATAAAAAAAAATCGTACTAACCCCAGACTTTTGAATGGTAGTGTATATCATATGGTGTTATTTTAGCATGTTTTTTATTTATTACATTTTTTTATGTATATTTTTTACCCAATTATATCATTTATTAAAATAATATGTACTGTATATTAATTTCATTTTTTGGGGGCCTTCTTACACACTAACTAATGTGGTTAATTCTGCTCTAAAACGTTTAATCCATGAACCAAAAGGTTCAGCATATTTGCGCAACAATAATCTCTAAAATGAAGCTAACCTAAACATGTTTCTTTGCAGGCCAGCAGCACTGGACAGAAAGCCAGCAGAGCTCAGCACCCTCAGTGATGGCTACCAGATCCGCATCTAAGACACTAAACGTACCAGCTTTATCCTCCACACATCCCCCCTCAGTCAGATCCACTGAAGATGTTTTTAAACACTATTTAATGCACATTGTGAACTGTACAGGATATTGAACACATTTATAGTTGTACTTTCATGTTAGAGAGAGCATTTGGTGCCCTTCTTAAAGTCAAAAGCAAAAGTTGAAAGCAATTTAAAAAAATGTTTTTAACAGAATATGATGTTCCTTTTCCAGCCATGACATTTTTTTTAATAGTGGAACATTTAAGAGCGAAGGATATTAACTTTACTTTAAAAAATGTTTTTACCCTAGTAATTGTCAAGCATTTTAAAAGTTGTGAACTGACTGAAATATTCAAGCAAATATGGAAAATGTGGGGGAAAGGCTCTATTTTTGGACAGAATGTTCACAAGCAGTGAGAGCTGGAGTTTGAATGGATTGTGCTTGGCAGAGAGATGTAAACCTCAGTGCCTCGTGCTGTGCTGCTGGTAGTTTTGGGGGCTGACTGGCATAGAGGAGAGAAGATGTAAGCTTTTTTTGCCAGAAGCGCAAGGACACAAGGGACCTAAGCTTCAGAGAGCTACTCATTCTGCCCACAAGAACTGTATTCAATCCACTTTACTTCATTTTTTGTTACCTGCATACTCCAAACGCTCCGGTTATATGGTAGGATGTACATGATTTAGTGACTAAAGTTGAACTCAGCTTACCTTGCGGCTTTGTACTGTTTTTATTTTCTCATAAAATGTCCATAGTTTAGAGATTATTTATATTTTTTTACCGTTTGTTAAACCAGTACAGAGTTTTGTTTAGTTTTTTTTTTGAGCAGCTCTGTGTCCTAAAAGGACATGGTGACGGGGGGGGGGAACTTGCATTCTCCTGCGAAACAAAAGTTTTTGCGAGGGAATGCAAAAGCAAATATACATTTTTAAATATTAAGTGGGAGAGAAAACTATTTTTCAATGCTTTTTCCAGCGAACGCAAATTTTATTGAGGGTACGTGATACTTTTGCGACATTGAAATATAATTTTTAGGATATAAAAGTTTCTTGGGGTGGGGGGAGCAATACTTTTACAAAAGCGATCAACCGCTCAGTTTCTCAGCAAAATACAGAGATTTTTCCTGAGAGAATGCAAAAGTTTTGCTGGGGAACGCAAAATCATTGAAATGTACATTTTACTCCCATCTCATATTTTTTCCATCACCATGTCCCTGTCCCCTTTATCAACAGCATATCACTTTGAATTTTCTCACCTCATGAGATTAAGCTATGCACATGGAGAAGGTCTGCCAATCCGTCCTTCTTGACAGCAGACCTGTCTTTAAAATTGTAGCAGTGACATTGTTACCAATTCTTCATGGGTTGTGTGAGCGGTTCCTCTCTGAACGATGTTTATTGGGTGCTATTGACTAAACTACCACATTATAGCTAGCTCATTCTGCCTTGTAATTGGTACCAGCTTTCTATCAAAAGCTACCGAACCACACAAGTGCCAGACCCATTGAATACATCCAAATCATCCATAGGGCTGAAGGTTTAATCCCAGTCACATGAAGATGAAAGGTCATGAGTTTCAAGGACATATCTAATGTACCATGTTGAATTGCTCAGACCCTTTCTGGGAGAGAAGTGGCCTGCTGCTGAAGAACACCACATTGTTACTGATTTCTATCATTTATAACTTCTTGTTTAACTAATCAGATGTGTGAAATTGTGAGTGAAACTTTATGGCAGTCAAAAATGTTTTAGTTTGTAAATGGCTTTCTGGTTTTAAGGAAATGCAGTGATCTCCCCTCAAAGGTGCTAAGATGAGACATGTTACCCATTATAAAATTCAATTATTTTAGCACTGACTCTTTTTTTTATGATTAAAGAGCACATTAAATTTACGTTTCTGTAGCACAATGATTAGAAAGTGAGTTTATCTCAGTTACAAGATACGTTTAATGGTATGCATTACCAAAAAACAATTCATAAGTGAAATTAATAGTCATGAGATTGTAGATGGAATTTTGGTTTCCATGTGTTAAATGCGGGCTTGCCTGAAAATACAATCAATTTTGATGAATGATAAATAATCACAATTTTAAAGGAAATGTTTTTCTCAGTAAGAATGTTAATGATGTGACTCATTATGAAGACCTCAACTTGTCCTCAGTTTTCTGTTCATATTTTTCATATTATAAATGTATTGGCCTAAATAAGGATTCATTTAACCCTCAACTGTCTTATACACATTTTTCGTAAGCCTTACCTCGGCTTGCACCATTTGTCCTCTTTTCTGTCATAAATTTGTTTTTGGGTCACCTCAGTTCCCCCATGATGAAACATTAATGTAATTTGTTCATTCCTCTATAGCATGTTTTAATAAAATCTATTGTTTTTCTGTAAGTCTGTGATTGGGCCGTTCCCTGTGCTTATTTTCGCGGTTCTCTGGAATACTTGATTCTGATCTGGACAATCCGGTGTAACGCAACCGATGCCATTTGATATCGAAAATGATTTCAGACTTAAGAGTATAAGTATACTCTTAATATACTTTTCATAGCAGAAATTTATGTTCACGTATTTATTTATTTTCCATTTAATAAACTCGTTTATGTTGCTATACTACTGACCGGCTGACTGTACATTACCCATACCTTAGCAGTGAAGACTGGCTTTGTAAGGTTTTAAAACTCAACAAATGCACTCCTCTCTGTGGGCCAAGGATCTGCTCTTGCAAAAGAGAAGCTCTGAGATTAAACCAGGTGATGTAACCTCAGCGTTGCCCTAAATCTCACAGCCACAGTTACAGAACGCAGCCTGAGTGAAGTCTGTCTGTACGGAGGGAATATGCCCACATTAATCTGCTTACAAAGACAGCGTCACACATGAATAGAGCCCCGGAGGATTTACCATTTTTCATCTCTACTCCCAAGATAAAAGGCCTCCTAGAACACCCACTATTGTCTCGCGCCTAGAGAAAATATCCCAGGTCGGTCAAAGAACACCCAAGAATTTCAGCGTCTTATCATCTGGATTTTAATAATCCAGAAATACCGCTGAATTCTTTATCAAATTCTTACGAAACGACCTCAAAGTAACTGCCGCTGTCAGCAAGTTTTCCCTTCACTTTCAGAATATATTCAAACTGTAATGTACATTTCAGTTGCAAAGTCATAAGAATTAGTTGTGGGAACAGGCTTGAAACTGAATGAATGAATATTTCAACTAGTTGTCAAAATTTCACATTTTACTTTGTTGACTTTATGCTAGTACAATACTAAAACTGAAATAAAATTCATAAAAACTATATAAAAAGGACAAACAACAAATTACTAAAGCTTTAAAATCAAATGAAACAGAGCTATTAAAATTACTTTACATGTTAAATAGAATATGATACTAAAATAACACTGATAATTATTACCATTAGTAAAATGCTCCTATTTTACTTTTCAAATAATTTAATTATAAAATATAATATCAGCACAACAATTTGAAAAGACATGAATTTCAGAATTTCGCTGTATTCAGCATGTTGCCCTTTGCTTTATGTATGACCCCACTGTACATTTTTTGCTAAATAAAGAGCAACACAAAATACTACACAAATAACTGCTTGAAGATAAAATCATTTATTATTTTTCACCTTCTTATAATCTATAAAATGATGCAAGTCCGAAATAGTTAACTTGTAAAGTCTGGGGAAAAAAATGTACATCTTCAAATGACATGCTTATTGTCAAAGCTGCCATTTTTCATAATAAAACATCCCTAATTTATTGATTACAGTGTGCAGTCACCATTCCATAATGCACTGGGTAAATCAGTTATCAATAACTTAGACAAGTTATTCCACTTCTGCTTCAAGTTTGTTATAGACTGTCTCAAGAGAATCTGTGAGTCATGTCATTTTTTGCTGGTGTGAGTTTGTTAGAAAAATGTTCCATCTCTGGCTACAAACATATTAAAGGCTTTATGATACTTGCAAATGCTTTTGTTCAGCTTGAGGGTGCAGACGGAAACGTGTCAAAAGCGGCAGGTGGTCAGAGGAGTTGTGCTGGTTGGGAAGACCGTTAACCTTCTGGAGTTCATCTTCCTCCACCAGGGATAACCTGCCCAGCAGCTGCAGACCCTTCTCTGGTGGCACACTGCATTCTGGGTAAACGAAGGAAAAAATAGTGCCATGGTAACCAGCAGCAGCAGAAATTTTGCTGTTGAATGTACTGCACTGCAGCAAACTGCAGAATCACAAGTCACATGATTACAGGAGCAGTGATGCAACATGTACATTGATAGTCTAGTGGCATCAGCTTCCACTTTGAGGATATTTAAGGGAATAGTTTACCCAAAAATTGAAGTTTGCTAAAAATGTACAGCCTCCTCAGGCCATCCAAGATGTAGATGAGTATATTTTTTCATGGGAACAGATCTGGAGAAATGTTCGCTTATGTCCACTTGCTCATGGGTGCATTCCTCTGCAGTGAAAGGATGCGTCAGAATGAGTTTAAGATTGATGTGTTTTATTATAACAAGCACTTTCCCTTCACAAACATATGATGGACTGGAGTTCATGTTGATACTTTTGATGTTTTTATCAGTTTTTGACTCTCATTCCAACGGCACCCATGATCACGGCAGAGATCCATTGCTGAACAAATGAAGTAAGGCTGAGCATTTCTGATGAAGAAACAAACTCATATACATCTTGGATGGCTTGCGGGTGAAGTACACTTTCAGCAAATGTTCATTTTTAGGGAACTGTTCCTTTTACGCAAATACATGTTTATGTGGTGACAGCAACCACAATAGCTGCAGAAATAAATAATCGGAATTTTTATTTGAAATTAAATGCTACATTACACAACAACTATTTCCAATGAATTTAAAAGAGAATAGTAATGTAATGGTCGAACCTGCTTGAGCCATCACATCCCCCCGAGCTGCGGAGTAGAAGATGTAATCGACGGTGATGGCTGTCCGTGAGTGGCATGTGGTGATCTCAGGTTGACCGCTCTCTTTCAGGTAGTGGGAGTATGCAGAGGTCAGCTTCAAACAGTGCTCAATGCTGGCCTTGGTAAAACTACAAACAGATCGCATGAGAGAAGAATAATCACTGTTAGTATTTAAAGGAAACCCGGGGTTTTAAGACTTGTATGGCTTTATATAACGTAAATGATGTCTCTTACTTAAATATGTAGTAGAAAACCCATGAAAGATTTAAGTTATTTAAAAAAAAATCCACATTGTTTTATATATATTTTGGACTATTGGGGTGCCATTATTTCGATGACGTCAAATGGTTGCACTCTTGTGAGCTACTGGCGCTACCTGTTGCTATTTTTACCACAACTCGGAATACACAACACGGAATATAAAAAATACAGATACAATCATGACCACAGCTACTGAAAGTGCTTACAGGTGGCGATGTATATCAGCGTAGGCTTAAACCAAATGCCGCACCATCGATTTTTCCCCACATGGGGTCTAAACGCCCCGGATATCGAGTGAAATCCACGCTGAGAAACTCCTTCAGTGGCTGCAGCATCATGACAAGGGTCGGCATATTTACATCCTGCCAGGATGGCATCTAGCGTTTCTTGTCTCTGCCGTTTGTAAGCTCTTTCAGTAGCTATGGTATACTAAAAGACTCAAAGGTATCAGGACTAAAGTGGAGTGAAAAAAGCGGGTCTTTAGGATGTTTTATTCGTCCACAGGCATCTTCCCTTTCTTTTCTCCTCTTCTTGTGAAGTCTCGCATTGCTTCTCTTGTTGCTCTTCGACTGAAAATTACAACCAAAAGTCGCACAATGTGACATCATATCAGTATTTTATTTTCCTAGATGTGTATTCCGAGTTGTATTGCGGTAAAAAAATAGCAACAGGTAGCGCCAGTAGCTCACCGAGTGCAACTATTTGACCTCATCGAAATAATGGCGCCCACATAGACCAACATATGAATAAATCGATGTGGATTTTTAAATAATGTAAACACAAGGAACACAAGAGATCTACAGAAACTTTAATTAATACTTTTATCAATGCGACTGGCATGACTGAATCAAGCAAGGCACTATAGAGATATGGATTTATATTTACCCATCCGGTTCTGCCCGCTCCAGATCCCTCAAATCAGAATCTGTGGAAAGATTTCAAACTAAATGTTAGTAGTTGCATAACATTTTCAAAGTTGTTCCAGAATTACATTAAAACTGGGACTGTCCCTGTTGAAATTAATATTACTGTATACTACATTATAAGATGAAATTTCATAAAATGACTGAGAAAATGACTTGCATCCTTTATTTTCAGATGCCACTTAGTTTGATATTTGAAATCGAATCTAATGACATTCATAGATTTCTAAGTTGCTGTAACTGTTAATACAGAGGAGCAAAAAAAAGTTCCCATAATGGTTATGTACACCACGGGTCAAAAGTTTTTGGGCCACGAAGATTTTTTTTTTTTTATTCAGCCAGAATGCATTAAATTGATCAAAGACGAGCATAAACCGACATTTAAAAATTAATAAGTTCCATTCATTTGATCAAATACTGAGGCCGCACAACTGTTTACATCGATAAGTAAGTACCTGTGTTTCTTGAGCACCAAATCATCATATGAGAATGATTTCTGAAAGGATCAAAGTGACACTGAAGCTGAAGAGTAATGATGCTAAAACTTCAGCTTACCATCACAGAAATAAATTAACTTTAAAATAGAAAAGTGTATTTTGAATTGCAATAATATTTCAAAATATTAACGTTTTACTGTATTTTTGATCAAATAAATGCAGCCTTGTTAAGAATAAGAGACTTCTTTCAAAACATTAAAAAAAAATGTCAGACCCCCAAACGTTTGAACAGTACATATATGAGATCATGAGCAAGGTAACATTTCACACACTGTAGACAAATTATTTATAATTATTTATCTGATAGTTTCAAAATGTCTTGGCATTATTATAGGTTTATCATTATACGGTGTTTTTGTTTTGTTTTTTTTATTATTTAAAGGGACAATACACCTAATTTAACATAATTAACAAGTCTACTATGTAAATGTGGGTCATACGGTTGGGTATAGGAAAACGGAGTCACACCCCCTTTTAAAAAATAAACACATGGTTTGTTGCTTTGCCGCCTGAAAGGAAATGGACACAGTTTTTTGTTTTATTCAGCTGTATTTACGTGCAACTTACAAGTGAAATATATAACACCAACATGTCAGAAAAAAATAAAAAAACAGAATCACTGATTTGGAAAAAGGATCACCTCCTTGTGTCAGTATTTGTTGAACCACTTTTTGTTTTAATTACAGCCTTTAGTCTGTTGGTATTTGTCTCTACTAACTTTGCACATCTAGACTTTGCAATATTTACCCACTCTTCTTTGCAGAACTGCTCAAGTTTAGTTAAATTTGATGGTGAGTGTTTGTAGACTGCAGTCTTCAAGTCATTCCAAAGATTTTCAATGGGGTTTAAGTCTGGTCTCTGGCTAGGCCATGCACCTTTTTCTCTCCTTCAACCCTGTGTGCTTTGGGTCATTGTCATGCTGGAAGGTAAACCTTCTTCCCATTGACAACTTTT
>JADLZN010005499.1:81895-280592 GCA_018155175.1 Sinocyclocheilus anophthalmus | reverse complement strand
AAGAGACCAACCTGTGAAATGGGAGCATCATGAAAGTGTGCTTTCTCGGCTTCCCGCATCTCAGCCAAGTTGAGCCACAGGTGGTGGTTCTGGATCACTAAAGTGGACATCGCCCTCCCCAGAGCCTGCACCGTGACCTTCGTAGCCCGGAGGGCAAAGTCAGTCGCCGAATGCAGTTCCTGCATGCTCTGGGTTGGGACCACCCTTGTGCAGTTCTTTCAACGCCTTGGCCTGGTAGACCTGCAGGATGGCCATAAAAAACGGCAGGGCGGATGCAGGCTTGTCATAGTCTCGGGCGGCCCCGCCAGGTGGCAGCATTTTGTGGGCAAAGATGCACCGCAATCACTCTCCAACTGGGGAACCTCCGTATACCCCCTCGCAGGACCCCATTGAGGATGGTGAAGGCAGAGGAGCTGGTGTACCGTGTTCTGGTCGAAAAAGGGGCATTCCACGATTTCGTCAGCTCCTCGTGCACTTTCGGGAAGAAAGGCACCAGGGCTGAGCACGGCTTAGTGTAGCGCTCAGCACCCAGAAACCAATCATCCAAGCCCGAGCACTCGGGGAAGTGTGGGGGAGACCACTCCAGCCCGATGCTCTTGACTGCCCGGGCATGCATAGCTGCCATTTCAGCATCAGCCTCGGACTGAGGCTCAGCACCTGTAGGTGATTGCTCAGCCGCCCAGGGACGGGCTCTCAAACTTATCCGGAAACTCGACCGGTAAGCATGAAGCAAGGGAAGAACGGGAAGCTCGCTGGGATTGCCCAGGCGAAACTAATCCCTCCTCCCCATGCAGCACGTTGCTGCGGCCTCATACCCAGAGTTAGAAGGACCAGAGCAGCAAGCAGCCGCGGTGACTCGGGGTCTTTTGACAAAGAACCGAAGCTGCGAGCGCAACGTGCTGAAGGGAAGGGCCTCGCAACCGGGGCACAAACCATCCACAAGCGCTGGGCTTCAGGTGGCAGGACCAAAAAACACTGAATGACAATGGCTCGTGCTGATGTCTTTCGTAAAACGTGCAAAAACTGCAAACCAGGAAACCACAGGATGAAAAGCATGATGAACAAACAATTCCACAGTGTAGCTCGGTCAGAGAAAATTGTCATCTTTAGAGGAAATTTGGCTCTGTGGAAGATCTCCCCCGTTTGAGGCAACAAAGGGGACCTCTCATAGATCCAGAATCATTGTTATGAGTATTGGAGAGGACCGCGAAGTTGCCTTAGATCCAACGATGAGGAATTGAGAGGTGAAATGATCACAAAATTCTCCGTGAGAGACGCTGCTTGTGCTCTGAAAAACAGAACGAAGTGAGCAGATGCACGCTGCCTGTTATAACCGGATTGGTCCGGGGCCGTGGCCACTAAGCAAAATTCTGACCACAACTTTCATGGTTCTTTCTCAAAGATGTGCGAGTGTTTGGGCTCCAAGAGCGGACCCTAGTGTCGTACATCGGACACCACGTCGGATGTGAACGACAGAAAGGGAACCATCTTAAAGCATTGTAACTTCAAAATAATCACTTCTGGGCCCAAAATACCATAATACCCATTCTCCGTGAAAAAAGTCATCTCTGTTGGTCTCTCACATCAAACATCCACCCAACATATGTTTTTCAAAGCTGTTTGGGGACTGGTTTGACTTGTAAAATGGTGCCTCCTGATATCTGCAGGATTTCTCTCATGATTCCGGACCAGGACCCAACACCCACTTTTTTCACTGGAGGAAAGCGTTTATTATGGTCTGATGTACTCAGATTTAATTTGAAAAGCAATGGGTGTGAAGTTAAAAAACGTCTGATGGATTTGTTTCTACGACATGCAGCTTTGGTCTTCTCAGACAATTAAAAACTGATGGACTGGAGTGGTGTGGATTACGTGGATTATTGTGTGTTTTTATCAGCGGTTTGGACTCTCATTCTGACGACACATTCACTGTAGAGGATCCACTGGTGAAGCGGCTGGAGGAATGAAACATTTCAAAATTGATGAAGAAACACAACTCAATTAACATCTTGTATGGATGGGCTGAGGACCTTGTCAGCAAAAAATGTGAAATTTTTTGGGTGAATTATTCCGTTCAAATCCTTGAGGGACAAACAGCTCTTGACAGACAAGAGTAAATGATATAAAACGATAAACTTGTGTTGATAAAATGAGTCTAGGACTGATTTTGTCCAGATATTGCAAGCCAAAGCAGACACGTCTCATGATTAGACATCTTGTGACTCATAAAATGATGAATGCATTGAATCAGCTTTTTACAGCAAGATTATTTTAATGGCCGTAGAAATTCTTCTCTAAATCACAGTCAGAGTTGGAGGAATTGCATTCACCTGCCAAATGCATGTTTGAAATATTTAACATATTAGATGTGTGTTAAGACCAAACCAGAGATGCAGTTAACATTTTATAGATTACACCAACATATTAAGGGTTTTGTGTTTTTCTTGGATGTTTCATTGGCTTGAAAACTGCATATATAAGATGATTTAATGATATTGTATACCTCTCAACGAGCTTGATAAACGTTAGGATATTTGTCAGAAAGTGTATCATTTCTCTTTCACTGACATCCTCAGGGTAAGGTGAGTTTCCAGGTGCCTCATTTATCAACAGTGTGTGCAGTTTCACGCAAAGTGTGGGATCTACAAACTTGTACTTATACGTAAGAAATGTGTGTAAATATAAGCACACCTCCGAGCATGCTTACGCAGAGAATCTAGTGGCAGAATAGCGACACTACACATAAAAAGCATTGAAGAGTGTCACAGTATGCATTAAGCAATCCAAATGTCCTGTGTTTTCTTTAATTATAAAACACTCAATTTATCATTTGTCTGGTTTTAAACAGACAATTTGCGTAATTGGTGTCAAACCCTATAAAACACATCTGTGACAAATGTTTGTCTCAATGCAATGGCTTATCTTGCGTTATTGGAAAACTTGGCAAACAATGTGCTCCGCAGAGAATGCGTTTTCAAAGACCACACTGAGAGTGAGAGCACAGAACGGCTTCTCAGTCGATACCGCTTTCTTTGCCATGATTTCGGTGAGGACACATAAATTCACGTGATTTATAAATGGAGATGTTGTCACCATATATGGTTCATTGGAGGTGTTTCCGAATGCAAATGACCGTGAACGTGAACGAGCATGCTATTTACGCACATGTGGGATTTATCAACAATGTTTGCTTACTCATGTGTGTAAGAACTGCGTGCGCACGTTTGATAAATACGGATTTTCTTTTACTTAGGCACATTCTAAATTTCATTTGTAGGACAAAATATAGAACCTTTTCTGTGCACTGTTGATAAATGAGGGCCCAGGTCTAGCCTTCCCATCTATATTGCTATTCAACCCTAATGAAAACTGACTATGGTTTAGTGGGGCGATATAGATAAAGATTTGTCAGCCATTCGAATTTTTTGAATATCATTGTGGTTATACTAGTGTTTTCGGAACCATTTTTTTTTTTAGCTTGATCTAACTATAGTAATGAGGAGTGAGTTATCCATTTACTTCATACCACAGTAAATCTATGTTTACTATGCAAGAAATGTAGTAAATCCTGTACATCCTAAGCATGTAGGCTGAAATTAAAGGATGTGGAGAGGCCTGTTTATTGAGGAGGACAAAACAAAAAGAGCTGTAAGTGAATGTGAGCATGTTAACTCACTGTTGGCAGACGAAGACTGAAGAATGAGCTTGGCTCTTCAGCGTAATATTTTTCAGTGTTTGACAGCTTTATGACATACAAATGATGGGTGTTTGTTACGAGTAAACATAAGGGTTGATTTAGGGTGAGAAGTGAAAAAAAACATTTGAATTTCACCCTAAAAAGCCTACTGTAGGCTATCATAGATACACACATTTCTAAGGCCCATAAATGATTAAGATAATCAAAACTTCGCTGAGAAACCTGCTGTACTCAATCTACTACATGCCTTCTGCCCTCTGATTAATAGTTTATACTTTTTAGCAAGTAAAAGGCCTTTTAGTATAATTTTTAAAAAAACTACTTTCGCTTGGCATCACAGGTCGTGTTTGCGTGAAAAACTTACTGAGTTTTTTTAGGAAAAATAAACAGAATAGTAAATTATTTTCAGATGGAAAATTTTACTGAAGCAATGAGGGTTTAATGATTCTCCATGAATGTTTTTTTTTTTTTTTTTAGAAAAATCAGTGTGTCTCAAATCCAATCATCAGGATCTTTTGAGGAGCGTTTATTTCCAGAAGCTTTACTTTCGGTGCGGAGAATGTTCTTCCAAAGCCGCCAAAACATGCTAACAATCTTTTCAAGTGTTCCAGTTAGGTTTATTTCTAGAGCACATTAAAAACAACAGAGTTGACCAAAGTGCCTGTACATAAACGGTCTTGCAAAAAACAAAAACAGCGATAAGGTACTGGTATTGGACATTACAGGATAAAAAAAACAAAAAAAAAAACACCAAAACAAAGCCCAATATGGAGGTATATAAACATCCCATATTATGGAGATATAAATCATTAACAATGACCCACAAAAAGCCTACTTTAGATAAAAGCATTACTGATAAAACTGGACTTTACCCAGAGTGTAATCTGTTTGTCAATTTAAAAATCCAATCCAAACTATTCACCCAAGGTTGTTTTAACATTTGAAATTAAACAGAGGAAAAGGCAAAGGGGCCAAGATCAGTGTTAGAGACCTTGTTAGTTACAATTTTGACCACATCTCATAATTTTAGTCTTGCTCATAAAATAAAAATAAAAAAAAAAAATTAGGGTCATTCCAATATTTAAGGTTCTCTGAGGGGACAATAAAAGAGAAGCTGAAAGGAAAATGGGCATGTTCCAGTTTCAAGGCAATACATTTGGTGTCATCTGGCTAACAGGAGAATGGTACCCTAATGGGAGGCATTATAACAGGGGAAAAACAGCATAGGGCCAAGGAATAGAGGCCTTGAGGGGACTCCAAAATGGAATGGTTGTGATGAGGGACACAAAGTCTCAAGGCGGACAGAAAAAAAGGTCCTGTCTGGTAGGATAGGAACCTGCAACCACTCCAAAGCAGTACCCTTAATTGCGTAACAAATGGCTCCCATCGGCAAAAGTAGGAAATGTTTGACGTTGGTATCAATGCAGATGTCAGTTTTAAACGCATAAAAGAAGAATGGCTGAATCCCTGAGTCAGTGGACAATAAAAAGGTCTTAAAAAATATTTAAAAGTTTGCGTTTTTGTTTCTATGACGAGCTTAAAAAAACCAGAATTGATTGACTTCTAAATCTCTGTGCGAGTCTAAAAAAGATTGCGACTGTATACAGACAACTTTCTCTAATATTTTAGAGAGAAAGGGGAGTTTAGAGATTGGTCTATAATTGGAGAGAACTGTAGTGTAGCTATTAATAATGTCTTGAACTACAGGCCCAATGGCATCGAAAACCTCCTTTTTGGGCAACGTTTATTAAGTTTATTAAATTTATAAGGGAATATAATTGTTTCATTACACAGCATCAGGAATTTCTCATATACAATATCAGCAAATTGATATTGGGAGCAGTTTGGACCTCTGAATAAAATCAAGCTGTTTTTTACTCTATATTCTCACTATATCAGACTACATGAGCCATAAAAACCTGCGTCAAATATGATACCCCAAAAAACAGCACATACGCAAACTTTTCATATTTTTTGGTCTAAAAAAAAAAGTAGATTTTTTTCCTGTCTCTCATTTCATATGTCAGGCTTTACAGGGCTAAGTAGATAGAGCTACTTTTACAAAGATGTACAACACAAATCAACTTAAAAACATAAGGAATTGTCTTGGTCTGCATTGTACTCTCTCTCTCTCTCTCCTGTATAACTGCATTTTTCACATCTGTTCAGACGCAGCCGAGCTTTCAGCCACCGATGAGCGCGTCTCACACTGACAGAGGAAAAGCCCTCCATTAAGCAAACCCACACCTGATACTTCCTCTCTCCAAACACACATATACACACGTGTGATGCAGCATGTGCTGACTGATAGATGTGGCACACTGTAATCAAACAGCAGCGGCCGATGCTGACAGACAGTCACTGGGACTCATTGCAAACATGCAAACATGGTGGGTGGTAAAACCCTTTTAGCGCTCGGACGTGCGATCAGTGATGACACTATGGAAGATCGTCCCGGGGATTCACGCCATTTCCTAAAGCTAAGGTTAGAAGGTAATTAATGGAATGCATTTGAGATACAATGTTAACTTTGAAAAAACAAAAGCGTCCCTTTGATGGTAACCTTTACACATTTTTGTTAGCGTAGTACTCCTAAAGGATTGCATATTAGTTACATTAAAGGTAGGGTATTTGTACCAAAAAAAATTAAATACATTTTTTACAAAATACATTAAAAAAAAGGCCAAGTGACACAATCAATTAAAAATGGAAAGTTTTTTTCCACAAGTGTGTGTGTGTATATATATATTATATATATTATATATATATATATTATATATATTTAAATAAAATATACAGTATGACTAAAATAAAAAAAAATATGTATATATTTTTATAAATAGTTTATTTGTATTAGATTTGTAAATCTTTTCCCAAAAATCTTTCTCAAATTTATGTATCCTTTTTTTCCCTTTGTCAAATTCGGGGGGGTGGGGGGGGGATGCTGGGTATATAAAACAGACTAAAGGTTCCAAATATTGGATAATGTTATAATAGGCCTTTTTATGAACATAAAATCATAACATTTTGAGAATAACTTTTTTGAGAATTAAATATTCTGAATAAAAAAGTCAAAATTACATGAATAAGGTGTTAGCATTTGTGAAGTAAACTTATTATGTGGAATAATAAGAATTATGCCATTTAGTTATGAGAAAGACTGTCCTCTTGGGGTTATTTTTATTACAACTTTAATTTATAATGCGTATGACTTATTCTCGGAATCTAAATATTTTCAACACATTACTGCTTAAACATGTACTATAGACTCCATTTATAAAAGGGCATTATTAAATTATATCAAAAAACCATGCTTGGGTATTTTTTGCAATCGGCATACCACTCTTGGCTATTGCTGTGGCCCAAAAACTTTTTCAGGGGGACAATGTGATATTTGTAAGATAATGTTGTTTACATTTAGTTTTTAATTCACCACAACGCCACACACACACCAACACCACAAACAGGAAGCCACACAGACACACACACAAACACACCCACACACGCACACACGCACGCACGCACGCACACAAACACACACACAAACACACAAAAACACACACACACACACACACACACACAACACACAACCCCACCCAAACACAGGAGATTAATGGACTTTTGGCCTAAACCTGCTTCCCGGACAAGAATGTGATGTTTTAGGAAAAAAGATCTGGTTATTAGGCAGCAAAAAACCCATCAATTACAATAAATTGGATATGGCATGGCAGGCTGAGTTCTGTCTGAAAGTGTTTTTTCAATTTGTCTTTGTTTCTAAAGACAGAAGAAAACATTTCAAATATTGATTTCAAAGCGCTTTAGACCTGCCAGGTTTACAAACATGCTAAAAAGCTTTGGCACTCAAGTATGAGTGTGCTATTACATAAGAAACACTTCCACAGGCCAAGTTGGAGCTCCTCTCTCCATTCCAGGCCCATCTGTCTGTATTTTATTCAGTCCTCTCATCATCTGTTCTCAAACTGCCTGTGTTTCTGTATGTTACTGCTGTATTTTGCATCGCGTCTTTCAGTGTTAAATCAGTGTCAGCAGATCAAGACAACAGTGATGTATCTCACCAGTTTTGAGATGCTGACTTGATGTAAGATGGCACAGCAATGGATTAGATGATTAATTTAAACTCAACAACAGATGATTGGGGGAGTGGTCTCATAAATGTTATAATTGATGTTACAAAAAAAGCATAAAACATGCAAAAACAAATAAACACAATTGGCAATCACTTAATAAAAGTTAATTAAATATTATTCTAATCTATCTAATAATTCAATTCTAATTAATCGAATCTAATCAATTGATAATAGAAATATAATCTTAAAATTAATTAGAGACCCCCGCAAATAAGTTGATTTACATATTATAAATATATAAACATTTCAAAGTTTAACATGTCAAATCGATATGCAATATGGGAAACAGGTACCTAAACATTAAAAAAAACACTTTCAAATCACTTATTACATTTATGGGTCTACTTAATAATAATAATATCATACACGTTTGTATTTATATACAAAATATTTATTTATTTCAGGAGTAAAAACAAAAAAACAAGTTGCAATATATCTCTAGGAAAAGGAAAAAATTAATAAATGGTTAAAAAAAATGTACAAAAAAAAAAAGTTTTTTAAATAAAAAAAAAATTCATGCATGGTTATTATTATTAATATTATATTATTATTAGTTAGTAGTAGTAGTAGTGGTGGTGGTATAAATTAGGAAATGAATTAAAGTGACCCTACAAAAAATCTGAGATTACATTACAAAAAAACAAAAAAACCTAAAAATATATATATATAAATAATGAAAAAAATTTAAATAAAAAAGCAAAACAAAAAATAACATTACATTTATAATAATATTAATAACAACAACAACAATCAAACACAAACACTACTAATATAAATTAATTGGGAGGAAACAAAGGATCCCTGCAGTTATCAGTTGGGGTTTGTCACATGTGCCCTCTTGCCCATATCTGGTTAGTTTCTGTCCTGTCCTGATTCTATTGATTAATTACAGGTGTTCCCCGTTTATTTCCTTGATCCCAGGTGTGTCTCGTCTTCCCCTCGTCTTGTGTTTAAATAGTGTTCCCTGTTTTTAGTTCAGGTATTGTCTATGTCTACATGTGCTTTGTAAGGTTCTCTTGTTATAATTAAAATTCTCTGGATTGATGTACTCCTCATCTCCCTCCGTTCCTTGCTCCGCACTCCACTCAGTAGTGCAACCGTGACCGCAGTAGCATAAACTCTTTCTTTGCACAGCTTGCATGATCATGTCATTGTGTCACTTCAGTGACTGAATTTCCAGAGCATGATAAACATACTTCACATTGTGTGTGATTTTGTTATATCAGCCAGTTTGCATGCATGGATCTGTCTTTCCAGTGAACATGTTACGTTTGTGGCCTTGTTCCTGCAGATCCCAATCCATTATATATGTGGAAGGGCTCATTTTCGAAACATAAATGGAAATACAGGAGGGCTGCTCCTTCAAAAAAACAAGCAAGGTGCTCATAAGAAGCATTCAGCATATTCCTCAGTGTTGAGCTAAAATAACAATGGGGTTTGGTTAGTGTAAGTGCTAAATGCAATGAGACACTGGAGCGCGATGCTGTGTGCTTTCATGAGTCAGCTGGCAGGCGCAGTATGAAACCAGAGTCCTGCAGCGATGGCCCTGTGAAAACTGAATAGAAGTAAATTAAGCCAAAGTGCTTCAGTTTGGTGGGAAGTCTTCTAAGCTTCCAACAGGTTACAGATTATGTGGGAGGTAGATTTCTCTTTGAGTGCTCATTCAGTGTCATGTTGATTAATAATGCAGTTTGTTTCGATCATTTATTCAAAAATGTATTACAATGCAACTGCAAAGATTACAATACTGTATCAAAATATTATTATTTTTTGAAATATCAGGAAATCAAATTCATGAAAAGGACTTTTTTCCTGCAGGACCTCAAAAACCTTGACATTGCAGTGTTTCCAAATTGCTATGGGATATTTTTTGATTTTATCATCTGATAGATAGATAGATTAGGAAAGTAGATAGATAAGATAGGATTAGGATAGATTAGCCTTTCTTGAAAATGCTTACGTTTTTTTTTTTCAAATACATTATAAACAACTATGAGTACATCTGCGGATTTTTGGATTATTTTAGTTTTTTGTTTTTTGTACATGGTCTCCAACAATCTTATTGCTGTCAGACTTGGCCTTCACGTTGCTTTAATTGGAAAAAAATTGTAATTGTAAAAATGGACCAGTCATTTTGTCCTACAAAACTTTTGAAACTTTCAAAAAACTTTCTGCATTTTTCTGTCGTATGATTTTATAAGCGTGCTGTACCGGGGGGACCTAAAAATGTCCAAATTTTAATGTTACTACCTTGTGTGGGGACATCTGGTTCACCCAAAAACGTGATTTATTACAAGGACACCACACCACAACACACGCACGCACGCAAGCACGCACGCACGCCGAAGCACGCGCACACACCACACAACCCCACAACACCACACACACAGTTCCCTTGGAAAATTTAACATTTAAAAAAAAAAATCTCCCCATGTTTTCATGGACATTTTTTCTTGCTATTTCGCCTCACATTTCAGTCTATTTAAAAAAAAAAAAAGCAATGTTTTTCTCTAGCCTTTCTTTACATCCATGGACCAATTTTGCTAGGAGAAACGTGATGAAGAAAGGACTGAAAGAGAGGGAGAACAGAAAAAAGAAAGAGAGCAAAAAGGGCCAAAAGTTTATGCAAGTCTCAGTTTCGGTTTCCCCATCCCAGGTTTAACGGCCAGCCGCCTCACCTTTTTTGCCATTACGGAGGCCAGGGGGGAACACTTCATCTGGGAAATTTATTGCAGGTTCAGATGAATTTCAGACGATGAAATACGAGATGCGGCCTTTTCGCGCTCTCCCTCGTCACGTTTGATTTCATATCACCAAGTCTGAGTTATTTGCGTTTTCTGTTCTTATTTAGTGGGTGATTACGGAGAGGCGATGGGTGGAAGCTGTTGCCAGGCCAGGGTGGAGCTTGGAAGAAGCACAGGAAAACGGGTTCAGGGTGATATATGGAGTATAGGGCACAGGCAGAGGGCGTATGGTGGGGCACTGCGGGGAAACGCGGAAGCATCCGCAGGACACAGATTAAAAGAGGACTGCACAAAACCGACCAGGGGTCAAGCAAGTATTCATTTGTGTCTTCACTAGTTTCTCCCGTCTAAATTTGAGCTTTGCCTTACAGTAAATCTTCTCTTATTAATAGGGGCCATTTTTCTGTGACTTTTGTCGAAGCGGACTGTCGTTGGTCCTTTTGTCAGTTTTACTGTAGTCATTCGCAAGGGGGCAAGGGAAACGGCGAAGTTCACAGGTTGCCAAAAATCTTCGATCTCCTTCCCTTCGGTAAATGGGCTTTAAACACAAATGTGGGTCAGAGTTTACAACTCGTTTTCTCGTTTTCAGTGAGCAGACCGCTTTCTGACCCCGAGATCGGAATCCTGGCCTATCGTATTGAGATATAAATACATTTACAAGGCGCTTGTTCAGCACTAAAGAGAAGTAAGGGGAGTTTACAGAATAGAAAGGGCTGGGTACATGTTTGAAACTTTTTTTTTTTTTTTTCTTAATAAATGGTAATGGTATTTTATTAAAGGATTTAAATGGATTTATGCCAGAAATCCATTTTATCCTGGACTAATTCCTGTCAAAGAAAATGGATCCACATACATGTCATGGGAAAAAAGAAAAAGGAAGATCCAGTTGTTGGAGTAATCAATTTGAAAAACATATTTTGCCACATATTTTATTTTAAAAAATATGCCACACAGTCAATCGTTTCGTATGGACTAGTATTGTGGAAAATTGCAAAATTATGTGGTATCTGACATACGATTATGGTGAAACTAGGTACATGAATCCTGAAGAAGAAGCCTAGATTTTTTGATCCAAAATGGCAAAAAATTTAAAACAAACCGTAGGAGTAGTTTGGCATTTACTAGATAATTTATGAATGTCATTTTACAAGTTGTCATAAAAATTAATTAATCAAAAAAAATAGGAAATCTACCAAGTAATCTTAATGTAGGCCTTAATATGTAAAAAAACATGAAAAGAAAGGTCTTGTTTGTCAGAATTGATTCTAAAGAAGGACTGTGACAGCCCTATATTTTCATTTCAAAATTGTCAAAGGTTGACATTTATTTATTCTATAGCAGGACGCTTTTATCAAAGTGGACTTACAGTGGAGGAATAAGGACAAGCGAGTTCAGCATAAAGAGGCAAATAAACACATTGAAGTGCCTTATTATTTAACGTTAAGACAGTGTTCAGATTAATACAAACTTAGGACAAGGGGATCAAGGAAAGAGAAAAGTAATTTCTTTAATTTGCATCACTAGAATTTTCTACTTTCTAGTTCTTTTCTAAAGCCATCTTCAAGAATCGGCGAAACAACCCAAATTCTTCATCTTATTTGATCCTCTAAAACTCTAGCACTCTTATTATTTTTCTATTCTATGTTACGTGTTTCTTTTTTATTATAGTGTGTGTCTGTATATATTGTATATGTAATATTATACAGTATATATATATATATACAGACACACACACAGTCAGAGGTCCTCCAGGTCCTTAGCGAGTGATGTACAGGTAGGCTGCAGTCGTCTGAAAGGCGGAATTGTAATTTCCTGCTAAACGAAGCCCTAATTTTGAGTGTCGCTGGCAGTCCCTCTCAACTTTCCCCTAGAAATGAAACATGTATATTTTGCTTAGCGCAGACAAAGGCAATAACTCCAGAGGCCAAATCAAGAAATTGCGATCCAGGACTTTTTGTCGATGGATTGTGGTTCCTCAATAAACTATAAGAAACATCTGAGATGGCCTCATTTTAAAATAAGCATGAAGAAAGCCGGCAGCAGGCTTGCACGGCTCGGTATGAGGGATTTATAAAGAGTTTATATAAACGCCGAACTGACCAACACAGCATAAATGAGTGCGGAATCTCGAATTGCATAGCAAATTGCTTGTTTAAGGAGAAGCCGATAACAGCTAGGTTAGCTGCAATTAGGCTTTATTAATGACCTAAAAACCCTCTGTGGAGTATTTTTCCAAATATACCAGCAATCCTTTGCAAAAAGAGATGGAGGCTGGATGGTGACCACCTCGGGTTCGACTCCAGAAAGGGACGGGGAAAAACACATCTATTTATTTGCTTCCATAGTAACGTCTTTGAGAAGGTTGCAGTGTTTTATGAGACTCAATATAAAGTCAATTCTCCGTGAAGTGCACAACCCCTCCTTCTGGCGGACGATGAATGGCCTCTGTTACCTGTGATTTCTTGGCTCAATAACAAACAGTAGTTGTAATACTTCATCCGAGGAAGGAAGCAGAAGCTTTAGAAGCAATAAAATATTGACCTCTTCATTAGCCAAAACTAGCACAATACCAGCCTGCACGCCGTCCGCATGGTAGCAAAACACATCAGTAGCTTTCATAATGGAGGACAAGACCAACCGCTGGGCTTTACAATGCAATCTGGCCTGGAAGATCTATTAAGATTGATGCACTAACATTTATATCGTCAGAATGATCTGAACGGAACGATTTGTTGCAAATCTAGATTTAGCAATCTGCCTCAGGCTTTTCTCGATGGGAAATTTGTAACTTTCCAACATCCCGGTACACTTATGTGCTCGTTCTGCCTTTATAGTGCCTGTCTCGTGTGTATTCAGAAGTAATGGCCAACACACTGCGTTATTTGCACTCAGCTTTGACAAGAATCCTTGTCTATAGTTTTGTAACTTTGCAACCTTTTTTTTTTCTTACGGGGAAGGGCTTTAAGCTAAGAGCTAAGAGATGTGTTTGTCATCACATTTGCAAATAAATATGTTAAATTCAAGCACTGTTTGTTTCTCCAACTTTTTTTTTTGACTTGGAGAGATGAGGGTTTTTTCATGGCTTAAGTTAAAGCATGATTAGTAGGTATAGTAACGTTAAATGTTATTAGCATAAAGATCTGATTTTTATTTTTTTTTGAGAATAGTAAAGTCATACAAATATTTTTGTTTCTTTTAAATCAAACACATACCTACACTGTAAAAAAAATGGCATTTGTGGTTGCTGGAATTTTACCGTAAAAAAAATACGGTAGTAACGTTTTAGGTTTTAACTTAAATTTACAATTAAATACCATAATTTCATTAACGCGATATAATGTTCAATACCCCAACTAGTGGACGTACTGAAATCTGTTGTGGCTTGGTAAACACATGATAAACAACAAAAATGGCAGGAGGTGATGAGAAAGGCAACGAGGAACCAAAGGCCATCAAAAGCAGCTTTAAAAATAATAATAATAGATGTGCACAGGTAATTCGGTCACACCCAAACCACAAACAACCATCACGGTAAACACCACATGAAACTGAATAATGCAAATAAACATTCACTTAACCACATTAGGTGGCAAACACACAACCCTAATATACAAAACCTGATACGAAAAAAAACACTAAAAAAGAAAGAAACATCAAAAAGAACCAAATTGTTGAAATGTAAACAATTGGGAATGTCAATTACGGGTATTCACTGTAAATTATAACGGTCTCTTTCATTACCTTAAAGGTTTGTTACTAACCGTAAAAAATGAGTCCAATACTTGTAATGCCCTACCAGTTTGTCCACGTAATCTAGTAGGGCGGAAATTTACCGTTATCATTTAACAGGTTTTTACCATAGGATTTTTACAGTATTTTACCGTTAAAATTCACGGTCATTTTTTACAGTGTACTGTGATTAAAATATGGACCCTTCAAGCCAAATGTTTACAGGGACCCAACATGGGGTATATTGGTCATATTTCAATTCTAATTAATATTCTAATTTAATTCAGTAATCTATAGGATGGATACTATAATATCCGTTCTATAGTCTAAAGTGTGGGTAGTATTAATTTAATCCGAACAGTAGTTTCGTTGTTATTTGCCATGTGACCTTACCAGAGTCAGTTGCTTCACTTTCACTGCCATTTCAACAAACTCCTCTTGCATAATAAAAATGCAGGTGGGATGCACACTCAAGAAATCTCGCTGTAGTTTTTTACTAATTTTATTGAATAATGTGATCGCATATGCTGCCGTTTATACATTACGTTTTTGTTCTATTACATTCGCTGCAATCCGCAGGTCGTTATGAAAGATGTCACTGATCATTCAGGAATGGAACACCCTCTGCCACCCAGTCACCAGCAACGACGCCAAAAACAAAGATATTTCCAGTTTTGCCTTCTATTACAGTTATGGGAGTGGACAGGGGCAAACAATCCATTGGGCAGTAATAATCTTCAGGTAGGCTACTGAATGTGCTGGTAAAAGGATTAATGTGTGTTCGCATTATCAAGTGTGTGTTACCTTGTAAAGCCATTCCTAAACATTCAACAATGGATCGGGATTCGGATTTAAAAAGGAAATAAAAAGTAAACATAACATTCGAGCTATCTGTGAAATACAGTATTCATGGACCAAAAAGATGTGACAGCTCTTAGCAGTATTTTAATAATGGTTGATATATTCCTTATTAATGGGATTATTGCCCCACATGCTCTTCGATTGGCTGGTTATTTGTTATTTATTTATTATTTTTCTTCACGGGTCTTGTAGCCATAATGGAAAGATCTTGTTAGGATGGTATTAAATTGCATTACCATATGGACAGAATCAACCTAATTTCATACGTTTTAGTAGCAAACGGCGAAAAACATAATCATTTTTAGCAGTAGGAAAAGCAATCCTAAGGTAAGTTATACTTAGGACATTTTTTGAACAATTAAAAATTTTATAAGGAAAGTTAGGGATACAATATAGTCATTCATTTTTACAGGTTATTTATTATTTTAACTAGTGCGGTCAAACGATTTTCATCGCATCCAAAAATAAAAAGCCTTTTGTTTACATTATTGTGTTAGACTGGTATATTATCATAACATTGACTTATAAATACAAACACATGATGGCATATATTTTAGGGGAACATATTTTATGGTTATAGAGTAAATAGAAAGAGATATAATAAATTATATCTGTCAATCTTTCAAAAATATGTGTGTTGTTTTATATGACAGTATACATAATAAAAATATACACAGAAAACACTAAAATATTATGTAAACAAAGACTTTTATTTTGGATGCGATTAATCGCAAATAAATCGTTTGACAGCACTAATACATGGAAATAAGTCAGGGACTTTTATCTAAAGCAACTCACATTGCATTGAAGTGTACACATTTATATCTATTCTTGCTTTCCCTGGGAATGACATTGGCATTGCTAGAGGAGGTTACGTATGATCAAAACGTCATATCGTCCTTCTTTGGTTTTGTGTACCTGCATCTTAATCCTGCCTCCTTCCTCCGATGCGAGGAGCGCAAACGTCTGCGGATAACCAGACAGTGAGAAATCGCTTCTGCGTTGCCAGTTAGATGTTTAACGCACTCCAGGACAAGAGAGGACCTTTTTATTAGCCATCACTCATCAGTAGATGGGGCCGGGGAGCAAACAGGGGGTCAGGAGGCCAAAAAGTGGGATGCTGGGAGACCCCTTACTATAACCCCACAAGACTCTCGAGCCAGGTTTGAGTGAGTGAGAACACAGGAGGAGACATAACTCTCTCCTCTTTCTTTCCTTGATGGTTTGAGAGGGAGACAGACGGAGAGATGGATGGAGCTAATACAAAAAGCTGGAAATGTCTGCAGAATGTCATCGGAGCGATATGCGTCCTTCGGCCAAGATAAACTAAACATGAAACCCTCCAAACGGACAGTGGCGCTTTCCCTCGTAGACTCTCGGACCGCTCGAGGCCAAAAGACCCACTAAAGACATGAAATATCAAATAGGACCTTCTCCCTGTGGTGTTGTGAGCCAATTATGTAATCAGAGAAACTCTTCTGAAGTGCCTGCTGAGAATAAGCTATCCATCACTACTGTATACGAGGCGGCGTAGATATATGTGACACTCCCAAAAAGTCAAATCACTCCAGATGACTAATGTAGTTTATATAGTGTATTTGTGTCCAGTTGTTCTGCTATAGGATGGCTAGAACCCATTTGGTGTTTTTGAATCCATACAGACTTGTATAACAGCTGCCAGATTAATATTGGCCCTTCAATGTTTCTTTTTTTGCTGCCAGATCTTTGTCCATACTGACTCTCTTATTCAGTCTTTTCTCTTTATTAACAGTGGTATAATCCACAGGTGGGCCTTGCTATAGCAGTCTCAACACCTCAATTTTGTGTCTGACCCTGTCTGACATCTTACCCAATAAACACTTGAGGGACTCTTAAGGTAGAGAAGAATTGGCTGAGCTCATCTTTGTAATTTAGTACAAGTGGATATAGCATTGAAGTCCACTGCGCTGAATACTGGATAATGGGTTCATGACCTGGATTGTTGGATTTCTTCAACTAATGATTACTATTTAGGAATGCTGTCAATAGTTTAGGAGTTCCACATCAGTAAGGACACATTTGCTCCAGGGTGAATTAACATTACAAACTTAATGATTTCATTTACATATTGATTTAGGTGTTGATAGTAACTGTGTTGTACAACTGTGTTGTAGAAATGTGGACAGTTCTGTTCACTTACACTAGTGTTATCACTCTGAAATTAGATTTCTGTCTTTGATAAGCATTTTTCCTGATTTTGATTTACATTCTCTATAGTTTTTAATCACATTGCTGCATTTTCACATAGCACATTTTTAAAATAAAAACAGCATATAAAATGCTCTGCAAAACCATACTTTACTCTAGATGCAGATTTTTTTTTTTTTTTTTACATTTACATTTACATTTACATTTTTACATTAAATGAAACGCTCAACTAAAGTCAATCTTTAAAAACAGGAATAATTTAACACTGTGAAATGTAACCTTTAGCAAATCTCCAAATAAATATAATTTTTGTACTTAAATTTATAAGGTGTGTGGCCTAAAGGTACTAGCATTTAAAAACAATGTATTTATAGTATGTAGTATTTTATATTTGTATAGAGTGTTTTTTTTTATTTTTGTTTTCTTATTTGATTAGAGCGACTAATGTAAACTTTAGCCATTTATTGGTTATTGGCCATAACATGAAAATAATTTGAATTTTAATATCAATGCATCCTGCATTTTACTGAAAAATGCATTATTCACGTAAATCTCCAGTTCATTTCTATAGGATGCTTTATAATGATTGGTAGCAACAGTAACCAAGGGCTGGAGCTTAGCGAAGGGTCGAATTGGCTTGGTTTTAATTCATTTACTACGCTTTTTTATCTATAATATATGGCATAATCGAACAGGACAAGAACACACAAGTGAGATGAAAAGATGTTAAAAGAAACAGGAAAACCTCCCCTGTGCACACTCCACTCTGCTCCATTAATTCAACAGACATCAGAACATCATACCTACTGAAAGCATTGAGAAAAGAGGGTTGGCGTGGTCGAGAAACACAGATGTACTGCAAATAAATCTGATTTAATCTAGCATTTATACAACTATACTCTGTGTCCTGCCAAGCTGTTTTTGTCATTCTGCGCTTTCAAGAGATGTCACACCTGGAAACCGTGCCAAATCAGCCCCCCGCACCAAATCACGGCCCCTTGATGGGGTTTGATTTAAAAGCAACTGGTCCTGAATCTGGGCAGTTTTGCAGTGTCCCACACCCACAGCTTCCTTACCCCTCCTTTCCTAAATTCACTGTAGCCTTTCACTTCATCCAGAGCATTACTCACAATGATAAATCTCCCCAACGTGAATGACTTATGTGAAGCCGGGAGGCGGGGGGCATTGAGACACTGTGAAAGGGATAGTCCTGTGGATATACATAGTCCATAACACCACCTTGAGGAGCAGCAAAGGGGATCATATTTGCAACCGACTGCAAAAGTACAGTAAATAAATGACATGATAGATAGTATTTATCCTTCGTCTCTTGCCCGAGTTTCTCCGGGTTGTAAAGCTGTGCGAACGGCAGCTTCTCTTTGGGGATCAGAGCTTATAAACATACTTTTTCAGCCACAGGTGGTAATGAGCCACAAGAGGGAACTTATATGAGGTTTAGGATGTGGGATAGAGGGAATTATGTTATTGTAGCACATCCTAAAACCTCACGGTCTTCCAAAGTTGTCTCCAATGTAAAATTTCATGCCTGTGGAATGGCGCCCTTATTTCGGCTGAATCTTACGAGGGAAGGACTCCTGAGATACCTGCTCTGATGCTTCACCATGCATGCACCCCGTGGCCACCTCTATAAACTAGACTGTAAAAATTAGTAAGGCATAACGCTGGCTACCTCACTGGGTGTGAAGAAATTTGTCATTTTCTCTTTTGTTATGCCATCATCCTTTGAGCTTTGGGTTCACTGAAGCATATAAGTTCCCCTGGTCATTACTTAAATGGACAGCTCACCCCCCAAAAAGTTATATTCTGTTATCATTCACTGACCCTCATGTCATTCAAAACCTGTGTGACTATCTTTCTTCAATGGGACACAAAAAAATCTATATATTTTCAAAAGTTTTGGACCCCTTTAACCTTCATTGTATGGTCAGACACTTTACAGTTCTTAAAATAACCTTTTTTATCTTAGTGTGAAGAACATTTTAATAATCTGAAGAACCTTTTGTCCAATGCAAAGATTCAATTAATGTTAAAGGTTCTTCATGGAACCTTCAAAGCCAATAAAGAACCTTTATTTTTAAGAGTGTTCCTTAGAAGAAAGGTAGTTTGGAACAACATGTGGGTGAATAAATGAAACCAAATGTTCATTTTTTTTGGCAGAACTATGCCTTTAAGTTCACTTGAAGACACAAGGGACCATTTTATAATGGATATTAGATACAAAACCATAAAAACGGACATGACAAATATACTTTAGCTACTCTGTTTAGCTTGAAAGAGACAAACCGTTAGGGTGGAATGAACATGTTTTGGAAACTCTTCAGAAGAGACATTGGAGCCAAGAACTGTAAGGATGATAAGTAAACATACAGATGCCAAAGTCGTGTTTAGAAGTTGTAGACTTTCCTCTTGACCCGTCTCTCACTATGGATGACAGAATGCTTAAAGAAGCAGCATGAGACTCATGAGGTAAGGTGCATTTGCTTGCACTCTTCCCACAGTTCTTGACCCAAATATCTGAGGCTCTGGCATACAGGCCAAGGAAGTATAGTTTTTTTGGATAATGGTTCCTCTTGTAGCTAAAAGCTATCATGTTATTTATTACCCTCTCAAGGATAGCCTTTGAGCTCTAACATGCCAACATTTGTTGCACAGGACATATCATATCATAGGCATGCATTTATGGGCTACATATATTACACTTATATTCCGAAGCCAATAGCCAATAATGTGATTATTGGCTTGGCAGAACCAGTAATTTAGAGTTGCTTGATAAAAAAAAAATCAGTCTGAGTCTGTTTCTTTCTGGTATTAGGTGGCATTCATTATTCATTTTGAAGTTATTATTCATGCCATGGTGAATTTACCAAATACTTAGTATTATGCTACAATATGCAAGTGAATTTTAAGAGAGATATCTTAGTTCACCGTCACAGAACCAATGTCATTTCAAGCACCCTTACAATCTTCATGTAACTGGTTAGATTACGTAACGTAACCATGGACTATCTGTTGCAGGAGATATGTTGGTCTTGATACAGACTCGAGATCAAGATCCTGGCTTTGCGAGTTTTTATCCATGTCCACCCATCATCGCTCTCGCAGCAGTCCAAACTACCTACAACCCTGAGATACAACAGCAGAACCCAAAGCATGGCCTGTTAGAGCCAGCTGGTTTCAGACAAAAGCTTTCACCGCCTGGTCTGATCCTCCGCTGCGCTTTTACTTTCAGATCCGATGGCTTCTCCGCTTGGAGAAATTCCCAAGAGCCTGGCAGAACGAGTGAGATTCCTCCGCCGACATCTGCTACAGTTATCCTTGGCAATCGGCTCTGGCTAGACATTCCATTATTGTTATTTCTTTGTTCAGCTCTTCAGAGAGAAAATAAAGATATTGCAGAGACCGTCTACTCGAGCGAGCCGAGTCGATTCCTGTCGGATTCCATTCCCGTATTTCTGGTGAAATCGACACAATCGATTGCTTACGCGAGACGACTATCTCGTTTACATGTCGTAGCCCGTGGGGTTCCAAAAACATCCCCTAGCTTGCTCGCAACCGAGAAAGCAAGGCGTAGAAGAACAAGTCTTGGGATCTAACCGGCTAAACATCTTAATAAAGAAGTCTCAGCCTCCTCCTGCTGTTGGTAAAACAAATGTCCCTCCCATACAGTGTTATTCTTATCCAAGCCAAACTGTTAAAATAATTGACTCGCAATCATTTTTCAGTTTGTCATGGCGAAGGCGAGACTTCGATTTAACGCCTCACTTAAATGACACTGTTGACTTGTTTTCATCCAAGAGCTGCTGGGTTATCCCCTTCTCGACTGCCAATCTGTAGTCTTTAGTTCGCCACGATGATGTCTGAGAGCTTTGCAGTGGTCCACCATTAACTTAAAAACACACAATTATGACCGTATGAGAACTAGAAAGGAAATAATGAATAGATTTGTTGCTGGATTGAGATGTGTTTTACACCCAAAGTGTTTGTTTCTTTGTACGATTCCTTTATTTCATGCTTTGTTTCATCCTTTCCCAGCATAACACCCAAGACGTACCCGATTGTCCAGACCAAACTCTCACACTTGAGTTGAACTAATGCAAGTAGAACCGAGCAAACATACTGTAGGCTTTCATCAGTTCAACTCAAACCCAACAAGGAGCCTCTCAGAAAACAAACTTGTGCCTCTGAAATGTTTTTCACACAAAAAAGGGCAGTGTTACAGAGAATGAGACACCTCTCCGTAGAAGACAACGTAAATACATTACGTGTCGAGTTTTCCCTCTGTAGCAATGCTCCATCACTTCAGTTACTGGAGATTCTACAGCTCTCATTTCTTTGCCATGAACAACTAGCTGCTCACAGAAGAGCTTAGACTTCAACCTGTAAAAATGCACTGCTAATGAGATGAAACATTACTGCTGTAACCAGTGATTTTCCATTTTAACTCCATTTGAAACTTAATATAACATTCATGAGACAACACAAAAAGTCCTTCATATGTATATTCTGCCATCATTCGGCCTTTGAAATCAAACCTCACCCATCGTCTGTGAGCACTGGGTAGATATGTCTGGCTCCAGGGTTTCTGGTGGGGTTCAGGATTTCTTCTATGCCATGATTTCTTCCTAAACTCCATTAAAGAGGGTCACGTCTCAAACTGTGATTGATGGTATCTAATAATCAGGGCTTGACATTAACACCCGGTAACACGGTCACTCGGGTTAAATTTTATATACAGTAACAGAGCTCGACATTAATGCTGGTCCGGGACAAGCAGCTTTTTTGAAGGGGAAATAAAAAAATCGAATTAGGGAATCATCAAATTTCAGCGAGAATGATTCTGATTTTATTACACTTAGTGTAAACGGCAGCAAATTATCGTGGTGTACCCACGTGACAGGCGTGCAAAGCTGTGCTGAGAAAGAAGCTCGTGAAGAAAGAAATCACAACTGCACATTGAAGAACTACTGCAATAAAAAAATTTTTTGTATAACTAGAACATAGGATATAGCTAGAAACAACATGACATGACCAAGCGTGGTTACTGAAAACCGTTAGACTGCAAATTTAACTTGATTCTATGAAGAGTTCAAACAAGTAGGTAGTATTAAGTGAATTACTTTTAGGACTCAGTCAGTGCTGACGTTTGGCTCAATTTAATGAAAATAGTTGAAAACAAAGATAGATAGTCGCCGACTGTCTGGAGAATGGCACGCGGTGTTCGTTACCAAACGATTCGGTATCAAACGAATCAATGAGGTTTCGTAAGCCCATTCATATTCTTGAATGAATAGCCCGCGAAGGAATCGTTTGAATGAAGACTCAATGACCTAAATCAGTAAGTTCCTTGGCGGCCACTGCTGGGGTTTTACGTTCCTATTTAAAAGTTATTCATATTAGTATATATATAAAATAATGCTTTTAATTAAACTTGTAAGTTTAACCACATTATTTATGCAGTTGTAATTTTGCAGCATAAATGCATTAATGGCATGCTACATTTGAGCTTCATTACATTTGTCTTTGCATCTAAAATGCCACTTCAGCTGCTTCACTTTATTCTGAAGTGGAAAGATCATTAGATTAATTTAATTGGTAACAGTCCTATAGTGTCTCATTATATTAACTGTAATTATTAGTAAAATTTATTTAACTATTTGAAATGAAAAATTATGCATATATTTAATATGGTTAGTAAAAAGACTGCCTTTATATTGGCAAAAATGACCTGGAAATCAATTTAAGTAAATTTTAGTATGCAGTCGTGGACTTTAATAATGTAAAATGTAATTTCCCAACAACAAAATTATGGCCGGTGAAAATGCTGAGTGGCTAGTAATTTTGGAAAACCACTAGCAAATAAATCTAGATTTAAACGCAAAGAGAAAAGATAGCCTATGTATGACCCGACGATTTATTCATATCCAAAATGAGACGATGTGAACATTACGGAGCATTAAACACTCTCATGCAGTGTATGTTTCATTCATACTCGAAGTCGGAGGGCGCTCTCGCGCAGAAACTGCAAAACGGCCTCATAGAAGTTATAACTTATGACATGCCAGGAAATCCCTAATATGGACAAAGGGATCCAGCCATTACTGTAGTAAAAAATAAGTCAATTCCAGGTAATAAATAAATAAAGTATATGAAAAATGCAGTGCTAACTGACATAGCATTTATTACAGTATAGAAACTATCATGAAATTGTCATTATAAAAATATAGGAAAAATATTATAGCATACAATTTATTGGTTATTTTTAAGCAGTGTATTAGATTTTTTTTTAGCCAACTAAAAGTGATATTTAGACAAAAGTCAGGAAAAAAGTTTTCTTTTCTGTCCTCCTTACACACACACACCCACACACACCACATTTTTTTTTACATCTTGTAGATTTCTCTCATTTTTAACGTGTTTACCGAAAACCTGCCAAAATCCAATAAGACTACAGATTTACATTCTCAGAAAACACGTTATAGGATTATGTGGTGATTCTCAAATAAATGTATCTTGTTTCAAGAATTTGTAAACATTTTAATTGGACACTTTTTGGTATTGTACATGAAGATCCTCATCACTTTTCGAGCCTCCAGTCTTCCCTTGCAATGCACCTCTTCCTTTTTACGGAGCCCTTCGGTTATTTAAAATCCAGACAGACGTGACTGTAAGTGCTGCTGCCTTGCCTTTTAAAGGGAAAGTAAATGAGTGCAGATCATATAAATTAGCACCTGCATTTCCCTTATGAGGACACAGACTCTTCTTACGCATTTGGTTCTCATCTCATTGCCTGACCTATGGCACAGGCCGAGGACAATGGGAATCACGCTAATGCTAATTACCGCACACTGCTAGAAGTGACGTCATTCTCAGGCTTTAATAGAGACATAAGTGTGGGTTATAGATTCAGAGAGAGTCACATGGATGTGACATGATGGACTTTGGAGGTCAGAAGGCTGGACAGTCTGTAAAAGCTTTGAAAATGATAGGTTTGCCATGTCAGTGATTATTACCTCGTGAGATAGTCTAGTGAATCTCCCAGCTTTGGCTGATGTCTCACTCTGATTGGTTGAGATTTATAAATATTGGACCATTTAAATCTTTAATTTAGACTCGGAACCAATTCTTTATTACATTTTATCAGCAGCGAGCAAATAAAACCCCAAATGCATCAACATTCTTTTCCTTCAAGCACAAAGCTAAATGTCAATTATTAACCCTTATAATTGACATACATACTTTATGTATTTAAAACATTTTTTACACATGAATCATTGAGGTCTCTAGGAATGCATACAGTCAATATTTTTGCTTTCACTACAGTAAGTCACTGTTAGGTTGTTGTTTTTATCTTTGTAGTGTCAGAGGGAATGAGAAACAACTTTTTCAGACTCGTCTTCTGGGCAGTATCATATTCCTCTTCTTTTAACCTTTAGAGGGCACTGTAGCTCTATAGGAGACACAGTTTTGGGCTCTGATGCATTGATCTATTGAGGGGAAGTGTGTCTTAGCACGTCCAGAGCAGGAAAGGGTAAATTAGAAAGTGTAATTAAACCGTATTGACACCATATGTGCTCCGCCTCTCTCAGCATTTGTGCTGTGTGGTGTTTAACCTGTAATTACAGACAGACCGCCTCCAGACTGATTTATATAACACACACACACCCACAAACACACACCCACACACACACACACCACACAAAGGTTGAAATCTAAGTGTCAGGCAGTGTGTAGATGCACCGTAGGCAAGTGTCAAATTAAATGTAAAAAAAAGTACAATTAAATTAATATACATTTGCATTTTTGCCATGACAAATACTCTTAAAATGCTTAAATAATAAAGTTTTAATGTTTTAATGTACATAATGTTAAAAATTGGCCCCATTTACTTCCCGTTAAAATGCCTTTGGAACAAGCCAAAAACCAGGAATATTCCTTTAAAATATTTTATCTTTACCCACTTGCCATATATTTGCTGTATATTTGTCATTAGCCTTCTTTTCCAAATATTTATCAGTTCCTCTCTTGTAGTATTAACAATTCACAGATATTTGTGCATCACTCAAACTCTATCTTTTTTCACGTTTATTCTTATTGCGAGACTTTTTTAAAACTTATCATTTAGACCGAGATCAAAAAAGAATGATCAGCTTCGCCTGAGTATAATTTCTCATAAACGACTGCTCCGATTTGATTTTTTGAATATATTATGCACAGACGTCTCATGACGAAACCGTGTTTGTGGGAAAACTGTGTAACGCAGCACAGCTACGAATGCTTACATCGGCATCAGGTCTCAATCAGCGACTTTTCTTCCGTTAACGGCTGTTTTCTAATACTGACAGAGTTCGGAGGTTATCAAAACAGCGTGACACTGTATTATGACGTCATCACACACCTTGTGGGAAGATGACATTAACAAATAGGTTGTTAGCGCCTGATACGGGACTTAAAATAAACACAAAAGTCATCCAATACAGCTCAAATCTGCAGGCAAACATGATTAAACTGTTTTGAGGGTAGCCAAACTTTGGCCCACACAGTAACTTGGCAGTTCCGCAAGGGATTTTAAAGGCTAACGGTGTAGGCAGATCAGTATAAGGAACATTACTGCCTGTCTAAATATTAAAAGCAGTCAGCTTGAGTCGCAGACAGATATACAGAGAGATTATTTGACCCCTGGACTTGTTTATGAAAGTCAGACAAAATAAGCGGAGGAGTGCAATCTCTCTGGCTCACGAGGGACCGGCTGTGTGGGTGGATCGCTTCGCTGGAGGAGCCCCAGATGGCCCCAACTCACCGTATCCCATAATCCTTTACCAGGCCCATGAGGAAGTGTGGAGAGATGCAAAGAACAGAGATGTGTAAAACAGTGAGTTAACAAGTACGCAATCTGTTGAGATCTGGCACGGTGAACTGACTGCTCATCCCTCGCTGTACAAGTCACGCCGGCACTCCAAAACATGCGCATCAGAAAACAAACATACATTCTGTTACTATAAGAGCTAGCTTTTTTCGTAACAGGGAACAGGGTAAAGGTTTTATCCGTAGCTGTCTCATATGTTAGTGATTAAATCTCAGACATTAAGAATCGCAGGTTTTCCAGAAAGTCTTGTTTAATATGTAAACTAAGGTGAGATGTTGAGTGTATGCACTAATTAAATATGCCTCTTTGCATAGGCATCGATCAGAAAATTATAAAGTTTAATTTGTTACATTCAAGGGATTTTTGGTTTTAATCACGCAATAACCAAATAATAAAAAATAAATAATAAATAAATAAAATAAAATAAAAAAAAAAAAAAAAAAAAAAAAAAAAAAAAAATATATAAAAAAATAAATAAATTAATATTAAAATAAATTAAATTAAAATTATAATAATAAATAATAAACACAATATAAATAAACAAAAATTTCACCATGTTTTAGGGAATAAAATGTTGCATAAATCAATGTGAATGATATATGACCGTATCCTTCTGTAAAAACACGTAGAATATAGATAGGAATTAAACTGTAAAGTTCGGTGTGTGAAAGTGCTGATTATGTGGATATTTATGGCTCAGTGCATGAAAAAAAAAAATCAGTTTGGGAAAACAGTGTTTAAAGATATGCATTTTAATTAAAATCTAGATGCGATTACATAATGTAAGAAAACAATGTGTATTTCAATGTGTCTTTTTCCACTATGAAAGAGACTGTATGGAAGCAACATAGTTCAAATCTCCACATTGTCATGTGCATAAAAACTAAAATAAAATAAATAATAATAATTTACTTTAGGCTACACAAAGACCTAACCCTCACTCAACCTGGATCCATATGCAAATATAATTACATTAATAATTAATTTTATTTTCATATTTGATATTTGCTGGGCAGGGTTATGTGTTCGTGAAGCTGATTTTTCTTCATTGAAGCAAATACTATTTTATTTTAATTTAAGACCTTTGACACTATTTGACCAGTGCAAAGGAGCAGTCTTAGCCTTATCGAGAAGCTGTTTTCAGTTACTTTGGGACGTCAGTGCTAAGCCCTTTTAATTAGCGCTCATCACGCCAGCCTCTGATCCTCCTTCACACAGCTTGCGTTCACAGCGTACAGATGGAAGCTACGGCTCAGGTGTTCACAGACAGATTTACAGGAATATTCTGGGTTCAGTACAAGATTAATAGACAGCATTTCTGGCATGATATTGACTAGCAACAAAAATGTATCTTAGATAAACATTGAGTCATTTGCAACGGACCCTTATCACATTTCTGGGGTTCTCAGGAGCAGAAGTCATCATTGTTGGGTAAACTTGTATAGTGGTACGGAAACTACAAGAAATAATGCTTTGCCATAAAGATTTGCATTTGTCACAATAGCAAAAAAGAAAGAAAAGAAATCCACAATAACGTTTCTATGACTTTCCAAAATTAAGAAAAAAAAGAGATTGATTTAGTTGGTCAGAAAAGAGAATCGTAAATGTAAAATGTATCATCTCTCCCTCAGTCTTTGTATTAGAAACACTCACACTGTAAAGTAAACCTGTTTAAAACAGAGTATCATGTTGTAAATGTACATTCATCATTTAAAACAATACAAAACACACCTTGCTATATTTACAACGTTAATACCTTTGGAAACGCATGAACATGAATCCATGAGCGTTTCAATAGCCACAAGACATGCTGTAAACAACAGGGCTGTTGACCTGTATTTTTACTCTGTTACTGTACTTAAATATATTTTTTAAAGTATCTGTACTTCATCAGAGCATTTCTATTGAATTACTTCACATTCTAAAGCATAATACTGTACGTTTCACTCTTTCATTTCATGAAAACCAGAGGTGTAAAGTATTGGAGTAAACATAATTAGTTACTGTACTTGAGTATCTATTCGGATACTTTGTAGTTGTACTGAGTATAAAAAATATTAGCAACTTTTACTCTTTACTCCACTACATTACTGAATGAGTATCTGTACTCTTTACTCCAATACATGTGAAATGAGTGTTGCAGTTACACATTACATTTTGCATGGACCTAGCTTTTCTGCAGCAGTTTATTTCTGCTACAAAAGACGTGATACTGCCTATCACAGGTCACTGAAAGTACTGCATCTTCTACGTTTTGCCCTTACTCACCCAAACTTATCAACAAGGCTACTTTATGTGAATGCAAGTTCCTCAGCAAGTATTTGTGAATCACAGGTGTTTTATATATGAGATGAGGACATGAATGCAGCCGGCAATGAGGCCCAAACCAGCACATCAACTGCAAGAAGGCTTCGGCTTGGTAATTTGACCCTTAAACAGATTTTTATATCCAGGATTCTGAAGAGACTTTTTTGAAGGATATTGTTTTTTTGTTTTTTTAATTTTGAGGTGTTCAGTTTTATTTTTGTTTCAGAAAATAAACGTGATTGCTCTCCTCACAAATCACCTCTTTCTTGTTTTGTTTCATGCTCTCTGTGCCTTGCACTGGACTTTAATGTCACTTCCTGTCTCCCGTGGTGTTTGTAGTCGGTGTCAAACTGGTTCCACTTGATTAGTCTCCCCAGGTGTGTCTTATTTTGTTAAGCTTGTTAGCCCCCTGTGTGTTTATATAGCCCTAATTTTTCTTTAGTTCCTTGTGAGTTGTTGAGTGTAACGGTTGTCTGTTTGCCAGTCATTCTGTCCTTTGGTTTTTGCTTTATTGTTTGTTCTAGTTTTTACATGAAATACCAGCACATAGATCCTTGCCTCTGCCTGTTTTCCGCAGCTTCTCCACAACGTTACAGTTTATCACTGGCATGTCTCTGTGACTAGTGCATCTTTGAGCCTATATTTAGTATGAGTAAAATACTTAAGTACTGTTGAAATCAGATACTCTAAGACTTTTACTAAGGTTGTTTTGGAATTGGTGACTTGTAAAGTGTAGTGGAATAATTTTCACTGTAAGGTACCTGTACTTTTACTCAAGTATGGTTTTAGGTACTCTTTACACCTCTGATGAAAACACATCGTTCCTTCGGTTATTTCGAACTGAAGAAATCGCGATGTCTGATTCATTAACAAGCTGATTCTTTTGGTTCACAAATTGCACCGAACGAGTCATTTGCACAATTAAATTATTAACAACTTAAATTTATATTATAAAGCAGAGAGTTCCGGTGCTTGACTCTGATTGGCCGAGCCGCGTTCGTTTTTTTTTTTGACGCTGTGTGAATGACGCACAAAGTAACACACCTTGTTTAATCGTGTGTTGCTCAGGCAACCTTTGTAGCAACCACAACTGTTTCTGAGGAACTACATTGTTTGGTGGAGGAATACTGTTTTTATTAATATCATTAATCTTTATTTGCTCTGTTTTATTTTGTTAAACCTTACTACGTATATGGAATAACAGGTTTATAAAAGCAATAAGCCCCGTGAAGCGTGGTTTACAGTGATGTATTCACAGCAACCATGGCTTCTGGGTGGACACATTAGTATTAATTCCTTCTAATTCTCGTCGTTGCAGGCGTGTTCCTTTATTGGACCGTATGAAAAGTAATTAGTGTAGCCCGCATAAAAAAAGCCTTGGAACACAACAGGACAAAAATTGTTGATGTCTAGATATAATCTTTACACAAACTAGATGATTCCTTTGGCGACAGGGAATATAAAGTGAATAATATGTTCTTTAGCCATATAAAAACAGTAGTCATGTGCGTGGGTAAAATTTACCTGCTGGCGGTTTTAGGTATACAATGACCCCTGGCGGTTCTAGTGTTAACGAAAACTCAAGATCTTCGCAATTTAACATCGCAAAGGCCTTTAGATTACACTGACCAATTATGACATTAATGTCATTAACAACTAGTTGACAGGCCCGTTTACATTGACACGGTGTGTGCAACTATGCGACAAAGCAGTTCATTAAAGAAGCAATTGTTTGACGTGATACTATGTCCCAAAGCTTGCCTACACTTCTACTACACACTCAAAAGCGTGTACATTTTCTTCTCCAAAAGAGTACATACAAAGTGCAAAGATGAATTTAGTTGATACTGATTTCATTTGATTGGTTAGTAATTTTTACTGATTTTGTCTTATTATTGAATGTATTGTTTTAACTAAAGAGTTTGAAAAAGTTTATAAATTACATACATTTAATAAGGTTAGAAATGTATATTTAATTTGGCCAAAATTACACAGGGTGCCTGTCTTGATACCAGGAAAACATATTTTAGCGGAAATGTTATAGATTTTAAAGATTTTTATAGTAAAATACATCTGAAAGGTCATCTAAAATTAGTTTGTGCAACTAACATATAACTAATGTAAATAATGGATTGACAAAATAATAATATTTATAGTATTATATACTGTAAATAGTATAGCTGTACTGCCCAGCGTGACAACCGCCGGCCCGCGGTGATACGCCAAACACATTTTTGTGTGTGTAAAAGTTGCTGTTATATATTAGACATGGGTCAAGTACAAAGGCTTGTTTACATAATAAATTATTGTTTAACTAAACTTTACATCAAAAATATGGAAACATTTGGATTTATAATGAATGAGAGGTAAGTCCAAATTTGGATTAAGCCATATGCTCTGTATTCTATTTTTGCGAACTGCTCACCTGAGGCCGGTTGCACCAGCTGGATGTACACCTGCTTGTAAGGCTAGGCTGGACATAAAATGCGCTTAAAGTCGTGCGTAGAATTTATACCCATTGCACCATCTCGGCGTAGTGCTACGTCTGAAACTAAGGGTGCTTTCACACTAGCACTTTTGGTGCGCACACGGGTTCGATTTACATCAGTGTTCGATACGTTTGGATGATGTGAACGCTGTCTTCCGAACTCGGGTGCGCACCCGCGAACCGTACCCGAGTCCGCTTAAAAAAGGTGACCTGGGGTACGGTTCAAGTGAACTCCGGTACGGTTCGCTGCTGATGTGAACGCAATCGTACCAAATCACAGAAGTGAACCGCTATTAATGACGTATTATTTGATAAAAATTGTGTGTTTCACTCACTTTCCTGACGAGCGTGACTGACGCGCTGCAAGCAGAGAACTGTATATCTCATTTCTGTTCACCTTCAGAGTACTTTAAAGCATTTGCAGTACATTCGTAAGGCAGACGTAAGTGCCGTTATGTACTGAAGCTTTGGAAACAAAACCAACGGTTCAAAAACATAAATATGAAATTGAAGAGAGCAATGCTATGCATTTTGCCGTCTTCTCCTGCGCCATCATTACTAAGCAACGAGGTAAACAGCTGCTGGCTTGATGACGCAAATGAACCGCGGTTCGGACCCAAATAATATAATGTGAACACAGTCCAGCGGGGGCAGGGGGAGGGGGGGAGCAATCAAACTCGGGTTCGGACCAAGCAATCGAACCAAGTGTGAAAGCACCCTAAATCTTACGCCTAGTTCAGAGGGGTAGATGTATTTGTATTGTTATACGTAAACTAGAACGAACCTAAAACTATTTGAATGACCAAAAACATGACGATATTTATTGACGATTTTTCGTCAACGAATAAAAGCGAGACGAAAATGTTAGGGAGGGACGATTTGGGAAAAGATTCATTCAGAAAGAATCTGCTGCGTGGTTCGGAGATTAGATGCGTACATATGAACGGCCGGGAAATAAGCTAAAATAACACTTGCTGCAGTCGCAAAAACGCTCAAAAAATGTCAATATGTGGGAGTAAGAGAAGAGCAGATATATGGATAAATCTGACGACGCAAGAGAGAACTCATTTCGGTCCGGTTTTCTGAGCGCAGACACTGAAGCATAACGTTACACACACAGAAAGCGCCTCTCACAACACGTGAGTACTCTTTCACGCCGCATGAACGGAGAATTACACACAAAATGTTGAATTGTCCGTTTTTGACGATGTGATTCCGTAACACAGTGGGATTCGTCTTAAGGAACGTAAACAGCAGGGAGAAGAGAACGGTATCAGTACATTGCATCCATTGCAGCTGTGCATTCGGTTTTAAAAGGACAGCAGCCTAATTTAGTTGCTATTGTCTGAGCCATTGATGTTAATCAAGCAACAAAAGAAAGACAGAAAATCACGCACTGCTCTTGACTGAAAAACTTTAGTAGCCCTACAGATTAATCTACATTTATTTATAGAAATAAATATGTCTGCTTGAAAGAATGAAGAATATGGTAAACAAGTCGTTATAAAGAATGCATAATTAGCCTAACCATTGTCATTTCATTAAAAAGAAGACCATGTTCATGTTCTTTATGAGAAGTGGTTTAATTTAATTTTAACAAAGTCATGTTGTGTGTCACCACAGTTAAATCGGTGTTTATCATGAAAAAACTTTAATATCAAAGCTATATAATGAGTTTGGAAATTTTAGAGAAATGCTTAATAAATGCACTGTAACTAAACCCATTAGATTTTAGCCAACTAAATTTACTGTAGATTTAGTCGACTAAAACTAAAAACAATTCAGATGACTAAAATATGACTCAGTCTTTTGACTAAAATGCCATTTAGTTTATGACTAAAACTAAATCAAAATTTGCTGTCAAAATTAACACTGGTATAAAGTGAAAAGTCATGATTTGCACGGACATTATTAGTTTTTTAGGATTCATGTCTGTTAGTTAATTATTACTGCAGACGTGAACTGTACTGTTTATGGTCTTTTCGGGAAGGATAAGTGATATCAATCGAAGCTCAGTGTAGACTAGGCTATACCACACTGCCGACAGTAACTGACCTAATAAAAACTATATTTCTGTACAGCATGTAATTACACATGATCTGGGATTATTAAAAGAAACTGTACCATTCGACATCTTGCTTGGAAGGACAGTATTATAATGCTTGGAAATATTTCACGTCTTTAATTCATTCATTATGTAGCGTGCCTGCCATCCAATAATCGCAGTAAGTTTTGTGCTTTGTTGCTTTTAATCAGAAATAAAGTATCAGCTTTCATATTCTGTCAGTTTTATCACAAAATACGAACTATAAATGTGGTTTTTCAGCCACAGAAAGATGTCAGTAAAACAATGTCACGTAAAGTCACATTTACCTCAGGAAAGACATTTATTGTACATAAACTCGATAGTCAGATAAAAAAAATTACTTTATAGAAAGAAACATTGTATTAGATTCATTATATTTTACTTAACCTGCTGCCTTTATTTTTAATGTTCGTTTGAAGAAATCTGTGCAGGGAGACTTCAGATAGCCTATAAAAACCGTGGACTTGTTAGAAAATGTTTACTCAATAAAAACATGGTGCGGTGGCTTCATTTGTTATGATGTCTTGAGCAATTCAGTTTTATATAAGTAGATGTAGCCATTGCAGCGTGAAGTCGTCTCAGCCATCACTGCGGGAGAATGTGTCAGCGTGGACGCATTGTCTACGCCGGGCGTAGATGAAAAACATTCTGTAAGCTTTATATTCGAATCTCTGAAAACGTGGGGGCAAAGTTTTGGCAGAGATGTCCTTGCGTTATCCTGTGGGTGGCGCACTAATGTTGAGTGACAGGCTTGAAGTAATGCTATATGCATAAAATGCTGTATAATAATTGCCTTAATATAGTATTTATCACCTCCAAATGTTGATTTAGAATGTTACAAGTTGTGGAGCAATTCGGGTGAGGAAAGACGATCATATGTCTATTCTCAGAATAAACAAAACAAACAACAGAACCATATAAAGGCTATTCATGTGAGCACATTTAAACTAAAGGATGTAACGTATAGCCTACTTTGTTAATTTGATCCACTACTCCACAAAGAAAAAAAAAAAAACAGACATGGCAAATTACTGACCTGATGCAGACACATAGCTGAAGCGGATTGATATCGTCTTGGTGGAGCGAGGTTTACGTAAGGTAATGTGAAAATAAGCAGGGCAGTCTCAAATCTGCCCCAATGGCTCTCAATTAGAGCGCGCTGCAGTTCCCCTTTTCACCACAGATTTACGTTGCAAAATTGTGGGGCGCTGTTGAGCTCGGGTGGTCTCAGGCACCATCTGCCCCGCTTAGTATCATGTATACATGCCTGCTAAAGCCATGCGCGGGATTTTAATATAATACTGCTTACTTTATGACTTAAAATAGTCTAGAAAATCCGAAACATATTTGTTGCAGAATGCTGAACACATTTACAATTTATTATTGATCCAGTTTATATAGAGATCTATGTTGTGGATGAATATTTTGGTGGGGCTCTGCCCAGGTGAGGATTAAGACGCTTGGTGCCCCCCCCCAAAAAAATAGATAAAAATGATGAATGAAGATGACATGGGCTGCATGTGATAATTGAATTTAAAAAAGGTTTTTTTGCGAAAAATATCTATGTAACAAAACTGATCTGATAACAAGGCTACAAAAATCCTTTACAAAATCAAGTTTGCCACTTTTACAGGTGTACGTCTGAAAGTATTATATAATTTATATAATAATTATGATATAAATTATTTAAACTTGGGAACTCTACATGTCTACTCTTTCTAAAATGTGATATAAATCTGAAACTGTAAAAGCCATCTGTTACAGGTATAATAATAATCCAATCTGTTAATCACTTCAGACTCTATGGAAAAAAGAAAGAGTGGATAATCTTTTAGTGTCATTGTTGTCCTCAGCTCATTTTTCATTCATTTATATTTAATTTACAAAAACATGTTCTAATGTTTCACTCCCTTGTGTAAAAAGGGTGTTTTCAGAAATTCAACAATGAGTGCATGGTCTTGTTTGCAATTACATATACAGTGCTTAACAAATTTATTAGGCCACCACCCAATAGGTTTGTGCCACAGCTGCCCTAAACCAAGTATCACGGATTTACCAAAATCATTTTTAGGTTTCTGTAATGGTAATCCACCAGTATGTGTAAGCTCTTTAGCCACAGTAATGTTTCTAATGCTAAAATATAGTTATTGTTGGGATTGAATGATTCTAAGATAGATTGCACAAAAGTTTAATCAAAAGCAAGTCTTTGGGAACAACTAACTATTTGGAAGTCGGTAACAACAGAGACTGTGGAAAAGTGCATAAAAATGATGCCAGCAAGAATGCAAGCTTTTATCAAGGCCAAAGGAGGCCATACGCAATAAAAATAAAATAGCCTATTTATATTTTTTTGGTTTATTAGTTTTCGGTTATTATGTGTGAATAAAGACTATTTAAGTCGTTTTAGTTTGTTATTTGCCCAATGATAACACAATTTTAATTTCAAACAGGTTTTGACGGGCGGTCTAATAAATTTGTTAAGCACTGTATATAGCTACATATAGTTTTGTGAGGATTTGAACTGAAAATAAAACTTACAAACTCACTCGTTTACACTTTGCCCCTTTCTTGGTTGCCAATGGCTGCAAACAGGGCTGATGAGGGTAACGGGCATTTTCCCGGTGGGCCGACGCACTCAAGGGGCCGACTTTTTTTGCCGAGGACCATCACGCAGGGATAGCGAGCAGCCAGTGGCCCATTGGTTTTGTCTCCTGTATTGACAGCGTAAACATCCCGTCACAATGTGTTATAGACGGAGCGATGAAGTATTTTGTTCCGCCTATATAAAGATCGCATCACCTCAACTTCTTCCTCGTCGGCATTTCCCACGTTACGTTTTCACAGCAGATTTATCAAGAACAGGCTTGCTCTGCGGTGAGTGATGCGGGCCAAAGAGCAAGGCAGGAGGAGAAGAAGACACTACATACACTACCAGTCAAAATTTTTTGAGCAAGAAAGATCTAATAGAAAGATCAAAAGGTCAGCATTTATCTGAAATAAAAAGCTTTTGTAACATTATACATATACCATTAAAATGCTTTGAGTCAGTATCATGACTGTGGTGATAGAAATGAATACTTTTATGTAGCAAAGATGCATTAAATTGATTAAAAAGTGACAGTAAAGACATTTACAAGGTTACAAAAGAAAAGATTTATATAATTCAAATAAATGCTGTTCTTCTGATGTAAAGCATTCTACTCAGCTGTTTTCAACATAATAATAATAATAATAAATGTTTTTTGAGCAGCAAATCAGAATATTTGAATGATTTCTGAAGGATCATGTGACTGGAGTAATGATGCTAAAAATTCAGCTTTGAAATCGCAGGAATAAATTATATTTTAAAATTATACTAAAACAGAAAACAATTATTTTGAATTGTAGTAATATTTCACAATATTACAGCTTTTGCTGTATTTTGGATCAAATAAATGCAGCGTTGGTGAGCATAAGAGACTTATTTCAAAAAAACATGAATGAACACCCAATTTACTGTTCAAAAACTTTGGATATACATCTATTAGATATATATATATATATATAAGAATACTATATAATTATATATATATAATATAATCTCTCTCGAAGTGGTGGTGGGCCGCCTGGACCAAACGTGAAAGCGCAGGGCTGATCAACGCTCCGTAGCGGATTCTCACATCCATGAGCGAGGCATTTCAGTTGAAGAGACGGGAGTTGCGCGACAGCATGCTCCTAGAATCTGTTTGAGTAATATGTGGCCGTCGAAACGAAAGCGCAAGGGTTCACGCAGTAGGCTATAGCCTATGTGTGAATCTGGCGATAGATCACGCATACACTGTTTCACGCATAAGAGAAGAAAAACAAACTTTTAACAAAACTTTCAGATAACTTACGTTCTGATGAAAGGGTAGCCGTATAGCCCACGGCTAGATAACGTTAGACGTTTGAGAAAACATCGCTTGTTTTACCGCAGAACATTTATTTGCTTGGTGCACCCCTGGGCACTTGTCCAATTGCCCCTATGGTTATCCGTCGGCTCTGCCCCGCCTGCCCATAGACGAGCCGCGCCTGGCGCACACACACATCTAATGAGGCATTTATGCGATAACATCGCACAAGTTATGAGAATTAAATGAATGGACTTACCGGTAAATTAAACGGAACTTAAGCTTGGTTTACAGCTGTCTGAAATGGCGTTTTATCCGAAGCTGAATTTACTTTCAGTTTCGATTTCTATCACTTTGAAGGATGACTAAAACCCCCATTATCCCGACTGTGATTGGTTCATCCGGACAGCAGACGTCCCTTTCAAAAAATATTCTGTTGTATTCCATGTGGTAAAACATTAAAAGTCAAGAATTTACTCCACAAACATGAGACATCTGCCCGACGTGCAGATCATGTCTATATTGCGTCGGTCGGTCCAGGACTATATCTGTACGTCTAAACGACATGCAAATCCGGTGTTGTTGTACCGAAACCCCCCGTGAAAATCTTGTCCCCCCTCGCCTCACACATTAATACGCAGCGCAACGACTTAAAATGCATTTCGTCCGGCTTTTCTTCGATTTTTACTGAATATTTTTCGATGTTCCACACAGCAAGCACCTTATAAGGAGCCTATATGAAAGCGTTGTCGACATTTAAAGTAATAAGCAGAAATTTAATTCGTCCGTAAACTGTCAAGACTTCCACAGGGTTAAGAATAAAGCTGCCAGCTGGCAAAATAAAGCTGTTAAATTCACATTGTATTGACTATCCTGCTGCACGAAGATCCAGGTCGTATATGCTGCTGTCATTTCTTAGTTCACTCCGTGATTCGAGTAAACACTGTATTACTCTGCCCATTGAACTTGCATATGCAAGAAAGCAGTGGTTCCCAACCTTTTTTTCACGAGACACATTAAAAAAAAAAAAAAAAATGAAGACCCCCCCCCATGCAAAAACACTAGCAAACACATTTCATTTAATGTGACAGTCAGTTTTTAATCAATGCAAAAACAGCAGAATGCAAACCATTAGCTGCAACTTGCAACTATTGATTTTTTCCTAAACCTGATGAACAAATAACAGCATAACATTATATTCTGTTAATGTAAATATCAAACACATCTATCCATTACCTTAAAACCCTGTAACAACATGCAAGGGTTCACAAGAACAAGACTTTTCTTTCGGCTGCGGTTTTTAAATGATGAAAAAACGGGAGCAAATTAAAATCTATAACATGAATAGAACTTAATCAGCGAATTACTGTATTATGGTGTTTTGTTTATTGGTTTTGGATTCGTAAATAACTAAAAACAGAAACAATGGCATTGCACCTCGCCTTTTCTTTTTGCGGCGTTTTGTACTACTCTTTTTTTTTTTTTTTTGTGTCTTCTTTGTAGTAGGTCGTAAGTTCCCATTTCTCGCGATATGCCTGCAAAAAATTCCTCAAGTTAAGAGAAGTTCTTCTATTTCCTAAATGAATTTTTTTTAAAATATTTAGAATTGAAAATTTTGATGCAGTTATAAAATTATATATATATATATATTAATATATATTATATAGTGGGTACGGAAAGTATTCAGCCCCCCTTACATTTTTCACTCTTTGTTAAATTGCAGCCATTTGCTAAAATCATTTAAGTAAATTTTTTTTCCTCATTAATGTACACACAGCACCCCATATTGACAGAAAAACAAAGAATTGTTGACATTTTTGCAGATTATTAAAAAAGAAAAACTGAAATAAAAAAAATTCAGACCCTTTGCTCAGTATTTAGAAGAAGCACCCTTTTGATCTAATACAGCAATGAGTCTTTTTGGGAAAGATGCAACAAGTTTTTACACCTGGATTTGGGGATCCTCTGCCATTACTCATTGCAGATCCTCTCCAGTTCTGTCAGGTTGGATGGTAAACGTTGGTGGACAGCCATTTTTAGGTCTCTCCAGAGATGCTCAATTGGGTTTAAGTCAGGGCTCTGGCTGGGCCATTCAAGAACAGTCACAGAGTTGTTGTGAAGCCACTCCTTCGTTATTTTAGCTGTATGCTTATGGTCATTGTCTTGTTGGAAAGTAAACCTTCGGCCCAGTCTGAGGTCATGAGCACTCTGGAGAATGTTTGCGTCCAGGATATCCCTGTACTTGGCCAAATTCATCTTTCCCTCGATTGCAACCAGTCGTTGTCCCTGCAGCTGAAAAACACCCCCACAACATGATGCTGCCACCACCATGCTTCAAAGTTGGGACTGTATTGGACAGGTGATGAACAATGCATGGTTTTCTCCACACATACCGCTTAGAATTAAGGCCAAAAAAGTTCTATCTTGGTCTCATCAGACCAGAGAATCTTATTTCTCACCATCTCACAACTCCATGCGGGCTTTCATGTGTCTTGCACTGAGGAGAGGCTTCCGTCAGGCCACTCTGCCATAAAGCCCCGACTGGTGGAGGGCTGCAGTGATGGGTTGACTTTCTACAACTTTCTCCCAACACCCGACTGCATCTCTGGAGCTCAGCCAAAGTGATCTTTGGGTTCGTCTTTACCTCCTACACCAAGGCTCTTCTCCCCCGATAGCTCAGTTTTGGCCGGACGGCCAGCTCTAGGAAGTTTTCTGGTCGTCCCAAACGTCTTCCATTTTAAGGATTATGGAGGCCACTGTGCTCTAGGAACCTTAAGTGCAGCAGAAATTTTTGTAACCTTGGCCAGATCGGTGCCTTGCCACAATTCTGTCTCTGAAATCTTCAGGCAGTTCCTTTGACCTCATAATTTTCATTTGCTCTGACATGCACTGTGAGCTGTAAGGTCTTTATATAGACAGGTGTGTGGCTTTCCAAATCAAGTCCAATCAGTATAATCAAAAACAGCTGGACTCAAATGAAGGTGTAGAAACACCTCAAGGATGATCAGAAGAAATGGACAAAACCTGAGTTAAATATGTGAGTGTCACAGCAAAGGGTCTGAATACTTAGGACAATGTGATATTTAAGTTTTTCTTTTTTAATAAATCTGCAAAAATGCAACAATTCTTTGTTTTTCTGTCAATATGGGGTGCTGTATGTACATTAATGAGGAAAAAAATTAACTTAATGATTTTAGCAAATGGCTACAATATAACAAAGAGTGAAAAATTTAAGGGGGTCTGATTATTTTCCGTACCCACTGTATATATATATATTATTATTTTTTTAAACGAGTGCAATTGGCGACCCCTCGAAAATTATTAGCGACCCCTGGGTTGGGAACCACTGCAATAAAGAATAATAATAGTTAATTGCATTTGTTTCTCGCATATGCATTCATATACGCAAAACACGCTAGTAACCTGAGGCAATAAATGTGTGCACACTTTAACGTGGCATGTGTCATTACATCAACCAAATAAAATTATTACCAAATTTTTAAAAAGGTGTGACATGATGAAAAAAGGATGTAAAAAAACTTTTTGAATTTGTTAATATATATATATATATATACACAACCACACACACAGTTGCAATCGAAATTATTCAACCCCCAGAGAGTGCATACTTTACAAATACAAGGTTTTCTGAAGATCCAGCACTTTGTAAAAAAAACAAAAAATGCATCTATAACAGATTACTGGCATACATACAATTAAAACACAACAATATCCATTGCATGGCCCAATGGTTAGAGAGTCAGACTCGTAACTAAAAGGTTGCGGGTTCAGAGTACGTGACCGGCAGGGATTGTAGGTGGGGGGAGAGAATGTACAGCGCTCTCTCCCACCTTCAATACGACTGAGGTGCCCTTGAGCAAGGCAACGAACCCCAACTGCTCCCCGGGAGCCGCAGCAAAAATGGCTGCCCCACTGCTCCGGGTGTGTGTTCACACGTGTGTGTGCACTTTGGATGGTAAATGCAGAGCACTAATTCCGAGTATGGGTCACCATACTTGGCCACATGTCATGTCACTTTTTTTTAATGTGAACTCTGGGCCTGCATATCTAGGGCTAGAGATTGGATATAGGCATGCCGAAAAGTCATTGTGCACTTCAGCTTGTTGCGTGCCTTCGTGGGTTTGAGTTACCAGAGAGCTAAAGCAGTCGCGACAGGTATGTTGTGGCGAATGGCCAGGAGGATTCTGGTTGTAGCATGGTGCGAAGCTTTGGGTGCGACGTTTGGGCCTTTCAACCAGCAGAACGTTGTACCCGTGTTCGGTAAAGAATTCCTCAGAGAGAATTTAGACTTGTTATCCAAAGAGCTCGTCCTCCGCTTCTAAATACTCCATGTCCTCCTCCTGTAACGGGGCGACAGAGACGTGAGACGTGTGGATCCATGTGCAAGCTTTATTCTGAACAGAAGACAGAGACGTGGTCGTTACAGGCAGGGTCAAACAATAGCAAACAGGTATATGGCGGCAAAACACAAGAATAGTCCTAGGGCTAGCGTAGGTCGACGATCGCAGACAGAATCACGGGTTGTGAGACGAAGGAAACGCCAGGCCACCCGAGCCAGCAGAGATCAGAACGAGGAAAACGCAAGCAAGGCACAACAAGGACACAGGGGAAAGTGGAAAACAGGAAACTAGGAAAAACTAACAGCTAGCATACTCGGCAGGCAATGGTAGTTTGCCTTGTGAGTTTTTGCAAGTGATATATAGTGAGTGAGTGATGTGAAACAGTTGTGTGCAATCCGTGCTGAGTGCAATCAGTGCAATGAATGATGAGATATGTAGTCCGGGATGATAAGCAACAGTAGGTGTAGTGCGAGAGTCAATGTAATGGAAAGGGTGATCTCTGATGGTAAGCAGATGGAAGTTCATGGACCGGATTCGTGACACCTCCTTTGTGGTTGATTGGATCCATTACCCATGCGCATTTGGCGACATGTTCATTAACATCCGAAAATCGTGATTTCATCTCCTCTTTAATAAAGTTAACGATCTTTACAACTGTCTTCAGTGTTTCATTAAGTTCATCAGAGAGGTGTTTGCTGGCCAGGGCTTGATGGTGTATCATACAGTGAAACACAAGACAGTGGGGAGCCTTTTCCTTCAAACGTGTATTGAAGCCCTCATTTTTTCCCATCATTGAAGCAGCTCCATCTGTGAATGGGATGCTTGGTGAAGTACATGTCAATCGCGTGGAAAATATCTTCTCGTGTTGTTGTAGACAAATTAGTTCACAAAAGTATGTCCTGTTTTATTTCGCCGTCTTCAATGTACTGCACATATGCAATGAGGACTGCTTCATCTACCACAGTAGACGTTTCGTCAAGTTGGATAGAAAATGGGTGCATCTTTAACTTTGCAACCAACATGTTCTCGACATCATTCGCCATTCTGTCGATTCTGTCTTTTATTGTATTATTGGACAGAGGTACAGTTTTTAGTTTCGAAGCCACCTGTGCCCCGCACATTATTTCTGTCATTTTCACAGAGTTTCACAGGGTTTGAGCAGAGTTTCCCTGATGGTGTGTGGCTTTTTTGATTGGGCAATTAGGAAAGCACACTCAAAGGATGCAACTGTCTATTTTCATTTCCAGCTCTAGTCAAAGCATCTCTGATGTTCTGGGGTATATTTGACATAAGTTCTTTTTTCCTTAGGAAAAATTCTCTGGGTTTACCAACCGTCTGTGGGTGTTTGGTGCTCTGATGTCTCCTTAGTTTGCAGGGCTTCATGCTTTCATTCTCTAGTCTCTCACCACAGATTACACACTCAGTTCTCACCTTGTCCATTGCTTCAATGAAACCGAATTCAGGATAACTGTCCAAATAAGTCCTTGTTTTCTTTTTAGCGCATTAATTTTTATCTTCTCTGGCGCTTTGCCATTTTCTCTTTGCTGCGTCTTTTTTTAAAGTTACGTCTGTATGTTCCCACTCGCGCGATACGCTGCTAAAAATTCTCGATGTTAAGAGAATTTCTTCTTTTTCCATAAATGAATTATTTAAAAAATATTTAGAATAGACATTTGAATATATTTTAGAAAATAGAAATATTGATTGTGCTGTTATAAATGAAATATATTTTAATTACATTTTTTTTATACGAGTGCATTTGGTGACCCTTAGTCCGAGGGTCTGCTTTCAATTCCGCCCCGACTGCAAGCGGCTACTCTCGCCGATCGGTCTGCGCAGCGCTGCATGTCGAACACACCTATTCTGACTCACATTGTGAAGTATTGTTTAGCTGTTGCAGACTCTACCAAGCGTTTTCATTGCCACTGCCATAGTCATAGTCTTGTTTCATTGTTTTGTAATTTTGACTGCTCACTTGGATTTCGACCATTGCTTGTTCATTTGGATTACTATTATATTGTTTGCTGGATTTTGACCTTGCCTGTTTTGACCACTCTACTGTGTAAATAAAGCACGCATTTGGTTCTATCAAGTGAGTCCCGTTACAACTGGAAACTTGAGTATCACACTACTACAGTAACTGTAAATATAGGCTACAAGAGATTATTCTAATGCACAATCATTGTGATTTTACTGTACAAACTATTTGTACTATGATTAAACTGTGCTTTGTTGTTAATGTAAGTTATTTATATTAAAATATGAAACCAACAGAAAATTGATATTCTTTTTTTTACCAAAGTTTGTATTTATTTAAACAAAGAATGTGCATCAAAGATGTAAAGACAGAAGAATCAGAAATGGCATTTGTAAAGCCATCCTCGACCTAACCACAGGCTCTACTCTTCAGTAAAATGGTAATCTCCCCAAAAAGACAGACATAACAGAAACCCTTTTAAAACCATATATAACAGAACATTAAACACTAACAGATCTCCCCATTTAAAGTCAACTAGGACATTTGTTAGGTTTTACAGTGTGCCAACTTGTGGTTTATCCCCAAAAGGTAAGATTAATAATGCATTTATTTGGTTGTTTCAAATATTAAACATTACAAAATTATAAAACTTGCAACTTATAATAAATACTGTATATTTTAATATATTTACTTAATCTTTTCACCACATCAACATCCCTAATGGAGTTGATTACTGCTGAAACAGACGCCGCTCTTTCCCATGCATGCCGCTGTGGTGATCCAACCTCCCAAGGAAAATTTTCATTCATGCGCTTGTTTCATCTATAAAAACCTCCAGATCATGTCAACTGAAGGCATTGTTTCTTTTCTTCTCTTCCATGTCAAATTAGCCAAATATCACTTTCCAGCAGGAAATTCTCAAATGACTGTTAATGCTGGATAAGTAACGTTAATGATCTATTATAGTTCACTTTCAAATAAATAATTGGGATGGCATTGCTACATTAAAAAAAGATAATAAAATGATTCATTTAAAAATTGACAGTATTTTATTTGTTGTAGCTATTATACTACTGTCATTTTCTTAAGCAAAAAAATATTTTCATAACAAAATTTTTGGTACCTTAATAATTTTGCAAGAATTGCACGTAGGAAGATTCTAACCATTCTTATCTTATTTTCTTAAGAATTCTTATCTTTTCCTAACATCTTGCTTAAGAAGATTTTTGTGAATCTGGCCCCAGGTAGCTTTGAACAAGTATTCTGAAAAGTCACTTAAAATGTTATTGTTCATAACTTTGAGAGAACCAGAACAGGGTAGCTAAAATAGTGTAGCCCTGAGAATTGTTCCATGTTAGCTGGGCTTAAGGGGCACGGTTCAATACCGCGTCTTTTACGTGCTCAAGTTCGTTATTTCAAATGTAGACGTGCCGGTAAGAAGCGAGCCGCACCACCCCCGCAAGCGAGCATAAAAACACTCTACAAACTTCAGTACAGAAACTGACCGCAAGCGACAAGTAAGTCTTAGGTTGTATGTAAGCCAAGATGCTGATTCGGCAAAAACGCTTGGGAAATGCCCCCGGTGTGCCCACGCTCGAATCACCTGTGAAATCGAGTCTAAGGAATGGCGAAAATGGCAGCGGGCGGGGTGATTCAGAGACCAGAGTGCTTTAAAGCTGCATCCGAAACGAGCAGCGGTAGCTTCTATATGTTGAAGAAAGTAGCTCACAAGGTGAAGCCAGAGAGTATGCAACGCGAAGGCAGGAATTACGGTTCCCTTCGGGGAACCAGGGTTAGATACGTAACCTAGAGACGTTCCCCTTCAGGAACTCGAACTGCATAGAAAATGCTTTGGGAACGATTATGCCCACGCCATCATACTGACAAATGCCTGTCTAGTGTGAAATCATGGCGAGCACCGCTAAGACAGAAGCACCTGAAAGTCTGGAGCAGTACCATACTTCTCCTGGCCTCAAGCACAATGGCTGGCACGGCTAGAAGACGGAGCTATTATTAGGAGAAGCTCCCATCCCAGCGAAACGTTCCAGACTACTCCCAGGGGGAAACAGAGCAATCGGTACGTTCGGCACCAGTAGCACCAGTCCGAGGAGCCATAGAAGTAAGATCACGGAGAGGGAGAGGGAGAACCAGAGGGGACAAAGTAAGGTCTCTCGGGACGCAAACAAGTCCACCTGGGTTTGCTTTCGAACTTCTTCCAAATCTGTTCCACCACCTCAGGGTGGAGCCTCCATTCACGAGCATCCATTCCCCGTGCCTCGACAGGATGTCTGCTCCCATAATAACTGTCTGTGCGAACTAGCATATGATGGCTTCTCCGGTCCAGGAGAAAGTGTTTCAGAGCTTGAAACACTGCCAACATCTTCAGGCAAATCATGGCCACGTGAGATGGTGACCTCCCCATAGACCCTGGGTGGAGCGGTCACTCATGAACGCTCCCCAGCCTGTCAGGGAGGAATCTGTCGTTAGCATACACGACGACAAGGAGTCTCCAGCACTGGGCCTTGTGACAGGAACCAAAGTTTCTTCCACATGTCCAAGGCACGTAAACATCGCCGCGTGACCTTGATCATGCGAAACGGGTTGCCCCTCGGCAAGTGGTTCTCAAAACTTTTTACGAGCGGCGTAAACCCCCTGGGGAACTATCGTTCTTCGAGACCCACTATATTCACTTGGCCACTTCCAACTGCTTGTCTGATCGGCTCGACACGGGTTTGCGTTTCCACTGCAGTTTAGTACCGCTTTAGAGTGGGCGGGATTATTCACATGTCGTTATAGTTGCGCCGCCTCTACTACCACGACTCCTAAAAAACGTTTTCATTCCGCGTCGCCCATCAAGCTCTCGCTGGATCCGCTCCTATGCTATCAACGAGAGGAACGTCTGTAAAGACAACGAAACAGCCACTTTTTGGTCGTTAAAAAAGGCGCGCTTGTTCAAAACAATTGCGTTCGATCCTTCGCTGGCTGTGCTGACTTAAATCTAGCGGTTCTGTTGTGTTTGTGCCGCAAGTTCAGTGACACAGGTAGTGACAATTCTCTCCGGCAAATCCGTGATCAGCAGAGCTTACATGTCACGTTTTGGTAACGGTACAGTTCACTTGGAACCCCAACCAAGGTGGTACTAAAAAAATTACCAGGTACCAGGTACTGTACCCAGTGGAAAACCCCCCAAAAGTAAACCGTACCGAGCCGTACCGTGCCGTACCATGCAGTGGAAAAGCACCATTAGACCACAGTCACACCTTTTCTATTAAAGGACAATATTTGCCCCCTTAAATTGATTTACAGGTGCATTTTTTACCTTTATAGAGGCAAATATTTTCTATTCTTATTAATTGTATGTCATATTTTATATCATATTCTTAACATTCCATTAAGTGTATTATTAATATAATAAATAAAGCAATAAATGATGGCAAATCGAAGTGATACTTGTAGATTTAAAAAAAAAAAATGCCATAGATGACGGCAAGTCGCTGTCTTAATGAGCCAGACATCGCGTCATTCATTCAGTAACGAAGCAAAATGCTGTAGTTATGAATGGGTTATTAATCACTGACTCTCCAAATCATTCAAAGCATCAGATTCATTCGAAACACCTCCTGTATGTTGCCTGGTGACACACACCAGATGATATTTCGTTGGAACTATTATTTCGTTGCAAAATAGAACAAACATGACATTATTCTGTTTAAAATGTAGGCTACATTTAAAATGTAAAATGTTCACTTAATATTACCTTTTTTGTTGAACTGTTGTAAAAATTAATGCCACATTAGCCATCGTTTGGATATTCAGGGAAATTTGCATTCTTGATCGTATCTTAAACATGAAAACAATAACTCGCACAGGGTAGCCTATGTGTCTGTATCGAAGAGAGTTTAAATCGATCTCAGTCCGTGTTAATATTTGCTCTTCATGCTGTTAAGTGAAGATCTACTTTAAAGATATATTGAACAGCAGCGTGATTTGCTAAAGCAGCATATTCAGCGGGCATCCTATCACATGCACGCTGCTGGTGTGGATGCAGTCAGTTTTGACCGCAAAAAAATAGGTAAGCTGATTGGATATCATGTATCTGACCATTTACGGCACCCCCATTTTCCTGTTTTCACATTAGAAGCGGCATTTTTCTTGTCAGAAATACGTTCGGTTTTAATGTTACTTTAAGTTGGGGTAGAATTAAATGAATGCCAAAACTCTGAATTTTGTTTGCGTACCCCCCTCCGTCATCTCACGTACCCCAGTTTGAGAACCACTGACCTACGGGTGGAGAACCCTATGGTCCTGCGCCATTTCCACGCCAGGGTCTCATAGTCAGCAGGCTAAAAGGTATCACGTTGGATGCAGCTGCCATCAGACCTAGCAGTTTCTGAAACTGCTTGACAGTGAGTGAGTGGCCTTCTCTCACTATCTTGACTGCCGTGAGGACTGACTGATCCGAGCAGGAGACAGACGTGCCTGCATCGTAGTCGAATCCCACACCACGCCCAGAAAAATGGTTCTCTGTAATGGAGAAAGCACACTTTTCTTGCCGTTCAGTCGCATCCCCAGTTCTTTCATATGGGCAAGGTTCTTGATGTAGAGCCGCCAACCACTCTGATTAAGCTAATATCAACCAATCGTTGATATAATTCAGTATGCGGATGCCCTGGAGTGGCAAAGGAGCCAGAGCAGCATCCAAACACTTGGTGAAAGTGCGGGGTGAGAGTGCAAGACCGAACGGAAGAACCCGATATTGGTAAGCTTCGCCCCTGAAAGCAAACATGAGGAACTTCCTGCTTGGGAACGATGAAGTACCTGCTGTAGAACCCGGACTCTGTCACGAGGAGGGACCACCTCGATGGCCTCCTTCCTCAAGAGTGTGGTACTTACTGTCCATTCCATAGAGACATGCAGTCTGCAGGGACACATTGTGAGACATTGGCAGAAGTTTCCAGAGGGGCCGAAAGTCTATAGGAATCAGTCTCTTGAGACTGACCTCTTGTGAAATTGGAACGGCTAGTTCGGTGCCCTGATGCGGAGGACCGGCAGGGGACAACCAAACTAGCTGCTCTGGAGACCTCCTTAGAGGTAGCAAGCCTCTCCAAGCGCCGCTACGTTCGGACGGATGCTGAGATATGCACTCGCTGGAGACTGCTGTGCCCTGAAGCACTGGAGGTGGCAGGGTTGACAGACCGGTCTCCTGAGGGCACTGAGGAGAGACGGGCACTATGTGATGAGGTGTACACCGCACTTCCCCAGAGGGGCCTGCCCTCAGATGTCCTGAGCAATGGGCATCAGGACTTTTTGGCTGAAGTCCCCTATTGAAAATGACAGTCCTCAGACCCGTCATCTCCTTGGAAGACTTAGATTGACACAACCAGAGCCTGCTCGGGGCAGGACCCAATGAGATACTTTGACAGGGGCTCCCACACCACCAGGTGACCTACTAAGGGACCTCTCGAGACTGGCCTCTGGTGTACTTAGAGCTGCTAGCTCAGTGCCCTGAAGCAAAGGACTGGCAGGGGATGATCTTGGATCTGCATGGGTTCAATGGCTGGTTGCGGAGTGCTGGGATATTCTGGCTGCTGGAGATGGAGCTAATTTTGGCATGGATGTTCCTCCATACATCGTCTGACTTGATTTGCTACTCTGATTGAGAGTTGGATGAATCGCTCAAGTCTGATGGTGTTGTTGGTCAACAGGGAACGCTTGTTCCATCCACTTGAAGCAGCTAGAGTTCTGAAACATAGGGCATAATCTTGTATGGAGCTTTTGCCTTGTCGAAGATTATATAACTGGTCACCAATCGAAGAATCTCCTACTGGTCGTCCAAAAACGAGTCATAAAAGCATCCAAGGAGTGAGTAATCTGACCATCTTGCTGCCGTATGGATTCAGCCCATTGAAGCACTCTACCTCTGCGAGGACGAGTGAACAATGCAGGAGGAATCTGTTGCAATCATCCAGCGAGCAAGAGTAGGGCGCTAGGTTGACCATGCAACTGGCTGTGTAGATTGGGACAGAAGAAAAGACAGATGTGTTAACTGGTGCTGGTGGTGTTGTTATGCTAGCCTGAGTGCTGAGAACTCTGCGAAGTGAATCCACCAGCTCCTGGAATGGATCAATACCTGTCGGGTTCATGATGGTATGGTCTGGTCTTTTGTCACGGGATACCAGACTCGGAGACACAGATAGTATTGAACCCATACAGGTGAATGAAATGGACAATGGCAGATAAGCAATGATGGAGATAAAGACTTTATGAGTGATGATAATACGGCTAATAATCTTGGTTTGTTTAATCAGGTGGATGAGCACACAATTAATGTTTTGGGGATGAGGATGGTAATCAGGAGCTGGAGGCTGGTAAGTAGACAGGTTAGTGTCAGGTCAGGGAATGTCTGAAGATGTTGGAGAACATGAGGGAGATGAAGTAGATCTTGGAGCAGGATATAGCCGGTAAGAGTACATCCAGATTGAGTCTTTAATCCACAAGGGAGACCAGACAATGTGACAGCGGGAAGTGTGTGCTTTTATAGTGCTGGGAGCGTGATGAGATTATGACAAACAGGTAGGACTGGGCTGTATATCGAATTTGTACGATATATCAATATATTTTTTAAGTGAAAGGTTATGAGGCAATACCATTTATATCGATACACAGTAGTTTGATACGAGCGCATCTGAATAATAGCAGAGGACATAGAGTGAGCTGCTGCAGTGCATAATCCAATTTGTCCTAAACATGAGACATGTTTTATATTAAGGGCTTTAAAATAACTCTTACGACTATAGTAACCATTAGTTTAAAGCGCTTGCCAGTCAGGCTGCTTGTCAGACTGGCAAATACTACTTGCACTGTTTAATGCGTTTGAGATGTGCTATTTTCCTCAGTGCATACCTTACATTTTACAGGTATAATCTCCATCTGTAAACATTAGATAGCCATGGAAATATTTCCATTTTGCTGTCAGGAGCCTTCTGCATGCAATTCTCCGCTAAACTTCACAGACTTCAGTGACCGAGCGTCGCCATCAAACAGACGGAGCGCAATAGAATAGGAGTGGAATAATTGTGTCATATGTAGAATTCTAAACCTACAAGTAAGTGTATTTTATGATATCAGATAGCAGTAATGGGTGTGGTGAGTATCCCAAGGGCAGATCAGCATTGCCCTGGAAATGCCGCTCCTTCACTAATCACCAGCATCGAACACCTAAGCTTGATGGTCAGCGCACCTGGAGCTCAGTCGGGACAGCTTTAAAAGCCAGGAGGAAAACCACGCCAGGGGAGTTGCATACTCCCTAGATGAGACTAATGTGTGTTTTCTCTCCACTTTTACAGAGAATGACTGAGCCCCTGGCAGAGCTGCTGTAAAAGTACTTTTCAGGTGTCTGTAGTTTATCACAGTGTTCATTCCAAAGCATATTATTGTACTTTTTACTGCACTACGTTTCATATTAAATATAATTTAATACTTAATTACATTAGAAATATATTACTTTCTAACTTTTACTATTACTTTTTGTAAAAGTAATTCAAAGATTTACTTGAGTACAAGAAAAGAACTACATTTTCAATGTTCTTAAGTATTAAAGGTAAAACGGTCAACAACTTTTATTTATGAAATGAAGTGCAGTAAAAAGTATGACATTATGCTTTACAGATACTTTTTAAATTTACTTGAGTAAAGTATAAATACTACTGTCCGCCTCTGGCCCCTGGCCACTTGCTGCGGTTCACGGACGACCACAGACACTATCACCATTGGGAACCAGAGCACCTTCAGAAAACCCTGTATTATCATTTCTCTGCTTAAAAACACAAAAAAAACTCCAGGGGTTTCGCTGTTAAACTCCATCTACTGTGCCCGTGTTCTCATTCACCCCGCTACATGGGGTAATCAAAATATAATGCAGTTAATCTTGTTTATTTACTTTCATTTTTAGTTTAAAGGTGACATATTTTGCCCCTTTTTACAATATGTAATATAACTCTCTGGTGTCCCCAGAATGTGTCTGTGAAGTTTCAGCTCAAAATACTTCACAGATCATTTATTATATAATTTTGAAAATGCCTATTTTGAGTGGAAGCAGAAACAAGCTGTTTTTCGGGCCTGTGTCTTTAAATACAAATTAGCTGCTGCTCCCTGCCCCCTTTTCCAGAATAGAGCAAGCCATTACAGCTTGTCTTGCTAAAAACATGTTTTGGTTCTGATTATCATGTTTATTGCTTTGAAATCATGCGTTTTAAACCGTATGAGTTTAAACTTCAGATATAAGGTTTTCTGAGCGCACACATCCGAAGCACATGGACAGAAAGCGGCTGTCACAGCATGTGAGTACTAAACTAAGTTCTCATTCACACACAAGTTTACGTTAAAAACACATGAGTTACAAAAACAGTCGGTTATGTCTATGAAGGTAAACAGCTGGGAAATAAATCGCTTGTTTATTTTAGATCTGTGTGGCAGCAGCAATATACAGTATATAAATCATTAAATCCTCTGCTCTCTTGTCTCCTCTGAGGCTGGCACTCTAAACTGTGTTCTGTGCTCGTCTGTGCAGCCAAAGACAGAAAAGTTAGCATGTTTTTCTCAAACTTTCGCCATGGCATTAGAGTTGGTACACCGTTGTCGCTTGCGAAATAAAAATGACAGCGCCGTGGGTGGAAACTTACAGATTAAGGGCCGAAAATATTATAATGAGATCCCTTTGCCAAGTCACCAAGTGAGCGAAATCAGACGCACTGGTTTTCTCAGACGCGTGCAGAAAAAGGCTTACCAAAACAAAGTGATTGGGTTAATCTTTTTTCACGTTTCCTTGGTTGGTAGATGCAATGGGTACTTGATTATAGCACTTAAAACCTGGAAAGTCAGATTTTCATGATATGTCACATTTAATGAAATGAACTTTCCTTTAAAAAAGCATTATTTTTGTTTGCCGTGGTAGTAACATGTTAGAATGATAGTGGTTTAGCCCCCTTTTTGCAACAAAGGGATTGCCATTAGTTATTTTACTATATTTGTTTTATTGTTTTCTTTAATATAAACATTGTTTCAGGGACCGGAGGTTTAAAAAAAACTTATATATATATATATATTATATATATATATATATATATACAAAAGTATAAAATTACAGAGATATATACAGATCTCACATTTCAGCAAGGAAAAAATTTAATACAGAGATATGAAATTTTGGCCATATCGCCCAGCCCTACAAACAGGTGTGTAGTAGTCCTTGGGGGGATGAGGGGGGGGGGGTGCGCTGAGTGGTGGTGGAAAGAGAATGGCAGTCACCGTTACACATTAACAGCTCTGCGCATTACATCAAGAAAAAATATATAAACTCAGATGTTTTAGTTAAATCTGGGGAAAAAAAAGTTATGTTTTTTTTTTTTTTTTTTTCAAAGGATTAATTAATATTGTTCTCACATTTTAACTGAAACTGGAAAGATTAAAAAAAAGTGATCAACATAATTCATGACTTGTGATAATATTATTATGTAAGAAAGACAGATTGTAAAACCAGGTCAAGACTAAGAAAAGAAAAAAATGTCCATGTTTCACAAACAAACATTATATATTGTTTTGTGTGTAATATGAGTCTTAAACTAGGACTGTGTGATCTTTATTTCCACTGGAATGAACATTACTGCAATCCTTTAAAAACTCAAATTCAGTATAAACGTACTTTGTGTCTTTATTGAAACAACTCGGTGCTCTCTGATATTTTTATTTGAGACTAGTACACCATCAATGTGGAATGCATATGTTGATGTGTCTTACATAGGCATAGGTATCCAATGATGTTGCATGAGCAAAGAGGTAGTAACAGTAAGTAGGCAACTATTCTCCAGCCAACATTTTAGCCACTTGTGAACAAATATTGTGGGATTTTCTTCAAAGCTATAAGCCATTATTTGGTGTGGCCCTCTTTGCTTAATTTAATTTGTCTCAAGTTCACTTTTGTACAGTTTGTAGTTGGACGGTAGATTGATCCAGTATCTCAGAGAAGTTGCTGGAATTCTGTGGATCTACAGCAGTGGTATTCAATTAAAGTTCAAAGGGGTCCCGTTTCTATATTTCCTTCCCTCCACTTATTGTCTGGACAATAATTTTTGAGAATAGTTGTCCATTTTTATGTGGGCAGGAATTAATAGTTATAATAATTATACAATATGTAATAATAATAAAATCCTAAACATTCAAAAATAGTTTCAAATGAGATTATGGAGCCAGAGACAGACAAAGCAGGGGTGTCTGTCACTGAATTTTTTTTTGACTTATATATATTTTTGTTTATATATATACACATATACAGGTGCATCTCAATAAATTAGAATGTCGTGGAAAAGTTCATTTATTTCAGTAATTCAACTCAAATTGTGAAAGTCGTGTATTTAAATAAATTCAATGCACACAGACTTTAGTAGTTTAAGTCTTTGGTTATTTTATTTTAATTGTGATGATTTTGGCTAACATTTCACAAAAACCCACCAATTCACTATCTCAAAAAAATTAGAACCAGGGGTTTTCAACGGTGGGGCCCCAGGGGGGCGCAAGCATCAGTTAATTCAGAGACATTCCCTTGAGGATTTATGAATATGAGTTAGCAAATCTTTAGCCATCCACTAGGGGGCAATCTGACTCCCACTGCTAATCGACAGTTAGAGCGGAGTTGGCTCAAGTATCAGTCACGCTTATCGACAGTGTAAGATGATTTACGATTAGCTGTGTCGGAAATCCAACCACTGATTGGCATGTTGTTATCTCAGAAACAGGCTCAGACATCACATTGAATCAGGTAAACTGGTTATACATTTGTTTCAGTATAATTACGCATGCTATACCAGAGGCGGTTCTAAACCCTTTTAGGTGGGTTTCAGCCCCCCTATCTGTCACCTTAGCCCCCCAAAACTATCTTAACGATCAGGCCAGTGCTGCTTCCTCAAAAAAGTTCTTCATTCTCACCTGTTTTAAGTTTTGTCCGGTTAAACATTAAAGTAATTTTAAGCCATTAAGCCCAAGACATCTCAATGCGGTACACACGCACTGTGATAGAGCGTTTCTATAGCACCGCTCACAACCACTGTGCAGGGAAACAGATTAGCCTTCTCGGAAAGCAGGTGAACCAATGGCTGTCGTTGACAAGTATATTGTAAGCACCGTCGGTTGTTTTAATTTTGTGAACGTAAACAGTAAAGAAAATGCATGCATTCGTGCATTTCTGATATAAATGTTAATCAAAAAGAGCAAAAGAAAAATCATTCGCTGCTTTAATAGCTTTAATGGATAATTGCGTTATGTTGATGTTAATAAAGTAATTCGGTGAGAATACAGTACAGGGGGGCGCGCAAGTGAAATTAGACAAACTTGGGGGGGAGCATGTCCTAAAAGGTTGAAAACCCCTGTGCTAGACCGACCACCAAAATGGTGTACATTTGTGTACAAAAACGTCCTATATCATTGGCTGGCTCCAGCCAATAAAACGACGTGACTACTTTTTTTACGGTTATTTAAAATCCTGTAAAAACTAAAGATATTTAAGGAAAATATTTTCCAAGCGTTTTAAAAAAATAAACTGATACATATGTATCACGCTGGCTGGCGTTGTTCGTTGGTCAGGCATGGATAATTAAAATCTGACAGCTTGATTGGTTATTTAAAATAAGACAGATTTTAGCACAGATTATATGCTGCCATTTTTAATAAAGATAACCTGGGAAAATGTTAATCACATTAACATTTAGAAGAAATTATATCAACCATTTTAAAGATTTCCGTTCAGACAGTCAAAATCAACCGTTTTAAAAAAACCTACCATTAATGTAATCCTTTATTATAATGCACTTTAATTAAATAAAGCTGAAATTTGATTTATTGCCTTTATATATACTGGGGAGGAACTGAGATTGAATAAGAGTAATACATTGACATGAGAATTCAGTTTCAGTTGATTAAATAGTTAAACCTTTTGGTATCTTTTGCTAGCTCTGCAAGTCATCCTTCGATCGGCCGTATTATATTTGTTTTCTGTAAAATGACTTTCGCGAAAACAGCTTTTATTTTGGTCTGGCGGTGTGACGTCATAAGGCTGCGCGCGCTCCCGCGTCTGTGATTCGGCTGAAGAAAGGTTTGTGTTTTTAATTAGTTTAAGTGTTTCAATAAACTAAACTCGTTTAGTGAATTATATATTAAACTGTTAAATTATTTATTAACCTGTGTAACACTGTAATGATTTATCTTGTGTTAAGGGGTATTTTATGCGTGTAAAGCGCATCCTATATAGTGAATCACTTCGGTTACTGGCAGGTAGTGTCGGAGAAACGGATCTTTTTAAAACTCAAATGAATCAATTTAATCGCGAAATGATTCAGTGAATCGAATCGCTCGAATCAGCGCACGCTGACTGTCACCTGCTCAAAACAACAAACAAACTTGTGCAATGAAAACTTTTACAAACCAGCTGCCAATGTTTTCATGAAAGTGGAATCTATTAAATATAACCTACGAGTCAGTAAATACCAAATATACATTTTAATACAAATGTGAACCTGTATATAATTTGTGTCCTTTTATTAATTTGAATGCTAGTGTTTTTATTATTTTTTTATTCTCACTCTGACTCCCTTACTAGTGCGCTGGCTACTGAACTACAGGGAGCTGATTGAGACACACCCAGAGAATTAGTTTGGATTTATTTGTCTTTCTGTTAATTATTCTCATCTTAAACAGGACAGAGTGTCCAAACACACAGAGAAACTCCTGCTGAAGCAACTGAGATCCACGTGACACACTGTTATAAAGATGGTGTTTATTAAAGAGGAGAGTGAAGACGTGAAGATTGAAGAAACATTCAGAGTCAAACATGAAGATACTGAGGAACAAACAGGTTGGTTTTCATTCTCAGAAATATATAAAAGTAATACATTAGTAGCCTAAACCAAAAATGCATTTTGTGTAACATTAAACCCAATATCTGATTACAAAACAATGAAAACAGTATCTAACAAAAACATTATTTTGCATGAAGCAAAAAAAACAACAACTTAGTTTGGCATTTGTTTTATTTGATTTTTTTTTAAATTCATCCTCAAAAGTGATGTACTAACATTTGAACAAACCTTAATGTACTGTAAATAGCAATAAATGTTCATTACAACACATAATAAACAAGTCATATGTTCAAAACAACAGTCTACTTAAAATAATAAATATAAAATAGTAAAACATTTCTCCAGCTGACACAGTTTGATAGTCACTGCATGCTGATTATCTTTGCCCTTCATTTTAAAGATCTTTGGTGAGCAAATAATACAGTCAGTGACCAGTTCTTTATAATTAACGGCAGCATAATCAATAACAAAAAAAAAAACAACAAAAAAAAATTAATGTTTTTGAGCGACACAAACAGTTGATATCAAAGACCTCAGTAGTGCACTAAAGAAAACATCTGTTGTGATTTTCACATCTTATATCAAGCTCAGTACTAAATGTATCATCAGAAGTTAATCTAGGATGAGTGATTCTTCTCAACTGATCTCTTGTAAAGAGAGACTGAGACCAGGGGCCCGTTCTTCGTACGTCACTAACTCAGTTAGCTGGATCTGATTGTTGACGATTTGGCATGATCTTGAATTGTTTGGTTCTTCGAAGCTCATCCTGGACTTGCTGTCATAACAACAGGTCCGTTAGCTTAAACCTGCTCGGGAGCAGCTTATTTAATGTAAACAGGAATAGATTGCATCTTTTTAAGCAGAATTAATACTCAAAATCTGTCTGCTACCACTGCTACTTTATTACAAGAGTACCCAACTAATCCAGGGACAATAATTTAAAATAATAATCATTACAAATATATATAATAATAGATATAATATATATATAAATTAGATAATAATATAATATAATAATTTTATGTAGCCTTTAATACTATAGACACAGCCAGTTTTACTCACTGAGAGATTTATTCGTCATAAAATAATCTTTTAGGTTGGAAGTCAGATGTCCCCAGATTACCATTTACCACTGACATAAAGGGGGGTCATATGATGTTGCTAAAAATGACATTATTTTGTGTATTTGGTTTAATTAAATGTGTTTATGCGGTTTAAGGTTTAAAGTTTTTTTTATTATTTTCCACATACTGTACATTATATGTTTCTCCTCTATGCCCCGCCTTTCGATTTTCGCCTTACAAAGCTCATCGGTCTGAAAAGCAGGTGTGCTGTGATTGGCCAGCTATCCAGAGCGTTGTGATTGGTCGAATACCTCAAACGTGTGACGGAAATGTTACGCCCCTTACCATATTGTGATGATACCCTGTCAGGCCGGAGCGATGATTCAAACACATTAAAACCCATTATAAACCAGGCAGTGTTGCATCCAGTGGGGACATAATACGGATTATAATGACTTATACTGCCTTTTTACACGTTGCGTTGCATTGCATCGCGCCGTGTAAACATAAAAACATGTCTGCATTTGTGGTCGGAGAAATGACAAACAAGCCCTACTTTACACTGCCCAAAAACCTCACTTAAATAAAAAAATATAAAATATAAAAACTCTTAAAATATAAAAAAAGTACGTACAGGCCGTGAGTAGAGAAACAGCCCGCATTGTTAGTTACTCTACAGGATCGGAAACAGTCCTCATAAAAGTGCCTGCACACTCCGATATAGGGTTGAAGTGTTCGGCACAGTGTTTGGACATACAACTTAACACAGAAGGCCAAACAAAGTAGTTTTGCTTTCACAACTAAACACAGCGTCTCACACGGCGGCCTAGATTGAGCAGAGGCCGGAGGATAAAGTGAGGAACGGCCGGTTGGCTGAGTGAGCAGAGGCGGCGGATTTGGCGAAGGAGCATGCGGAGGGCTTGCGGCAACCATATGTGACGACCCCAGGCTGGACTCCGCATCGTCCACAGTGAAAGCCAATCCGGCGATCCACAGCGCAAAGTTGTAGTATTTCCTAAGCGACCAGCACGGATCAGCTCCAGGCGTGACAAAGCAGATATCGTCCTCTTTTTGAAGACCAAAAAAGTAGTTTCGCTTTCACAACAAAAAACACAGCGCCTTCACGACATGGCGGCGGCAACAACAATACTACAGCAAGAATAAAAGTTACGCCTTCATTCTTTGCGTGAACATTTGGGCGGAGTTATGCAAATCTTCCCACATAGTGATGTAGATATGTGGGGGCGTGTTAGAACGAGCTGTTTTAGGGGGGCGTTGCAGAGTCTTAACTTTTATAAAGAATACCTCTATGGATTTGAGACTTTAGTCTTTACAAATTTACAGATCTTATTTATGCACCAAGAACTTGTAACACTACAAAGAGAAAGGAAAAATTGAAATCGCATCACATGACATTAACCACACCAACTCTAGTGTTCATTTTGTCAAGTATTATTAAATTTGGTCTTAGGTGGAAAAAGGCTGTGATTATCCCCCCCCAAAAAAACATAAAAAAATTATGTGAATGCAACAACCAACATAATGGTACATCCTTCCATCAAGATGTAGATGGCTGGAGGTTTTTGGTCATTGTTCTTTTGGCTTGTCAAAATTTAATACAAGGAAATAGTTTTATATGTATTTAATATATTTAAGAAAGAATTTTTCTTTTAAGAAAACTTGGAGAGTTTGCAGTCTTGTCAGGTTGTGAAGAAATATAGAGCTGAGTATCATCATCATAACAGTTATAATGATAACGTCTTTCAAATGAAGCATACACACGGAGAAAAGCAGAGGAGTGAATACTGAGTGTTAGTGGTCAGATAGACGGGAACAAAACTGTGCTAATTCTTGTCCCTTTTGGTTTATGCTCCTGAAAGATCTAATAGCACTAGAATAGAACTTCAATAAGCACAATTACTGTGCTATGATGGGGCTTGAACTTTAACAAATGAACAAAAATGCTATTCTACAAAACTGAACATATTGAGAGGATTTTCTAATATTTTAGACATAAATGACAGAAATGACCAGTTCTCCTTGGTCAAAGCCTTGCAGTCCTCTACCATGGGTGTTTGAAAAGGGGTTTGAAAACTGCCTTAATATTTATTTATTGGAGGTTATAAAGAATAAGGGTTTCTGCACTTAATTTGACTTTTGATTGTTTAGAGCCAATTAGATTTTATTCATGATTCATCAACTTTACATTCTCAGAATCACTCAAATGTATTAATGAACTTTATCTAATAGTTTACTGATTACTTGAATTGAATTGTTTTCATAAAATGTTGTTCTACGCAGTAAAATGGCTTGCAGGTCAAGGAGGTTGAATCATTTTGATTCCAGCTGTAGTTGGGAAGTGTCCTAAAAAAAGCAAAGAGTTAAATTATTGGCAAGAGGTTCTGAGATTAAATGTTACACCACTTTCAGTAGTTTAGTAGGTATAAGATTTAGCATACATTAGATTTTATGCTTTTCATGTCATGTTTCGATGTCTGTTGCTTTATGCCAAACTGGTGTTGTTATTTTTCTCTTTTCACCACAGATCGAATGGCACTGAAAGAGGAGAGTCAAGAACTGAATGAAAAAAAAGGGAAAGATCAAAATGAGAAACATCATGATTTCAAAACTGAAGAAAAATCTTTCAGTTGCTCTCAGACTGAAAAGACTTCCTCACCAAAAAAAGCTCAAAAAACACAAACTACAAACCTTAATTCCCAAATGAGAATTCACACTGGAGAGAGCTCTTTCACCTGCCAACAGTGTGGACACATTTGCAATGGAAAAGAAAGCCTTGAAGTCCACATGAAAATTCACATTGAAAAGAAACCGTTAATATGCCCTCAGTGTGGAAAATGTTTTACACGGAAAAATCACCTTAATGCCCACATGATCATTCACACTGGAGAAAAACCTTACACCTGCCCTCAGTGTGGAAAGAGTTTCACGATTAAAGGAAACCTTAAGATTCACATGAGAATTCACACTGGAGAGAAGCCTTTCACCTGCAAACTGTGTGGGGAGAGTTTCTCATTAAATAAAGGTCTTAAGACTCACATGAGAATTCACAATGAGAGAGCCTTTTGTATGTGATCGTGGGGAAAGAGTTTTACAGAGAAAAAAATCCTTCAATGCCACAGAGAATTCCACACTGGAGAGAAGCCTTTCACCTGCAAACAGTGTGGGAAGGGCTTCACAAATAAAGGAAACCTTAAGACTCACATCAGAGTTCACACTGGAGAGAAACCTTACACATGTGATCAGTGCGGAAAGAGTGTCAGATGTAAAGAAAAACTTAAAAAGCACATGAGGATTCACTGAAGACAAATTTTTTTTAAATTTCATTAGTGCAAAAGGAATTTCACAGACAGAAACCACCTTAAGAATCAGGTTAAAATTTACATCGGAAATCAATCACTGGGAATGAGTTTCAAAAACAACCCCTTAAAGGGTTAGTTCACCCAAAAATGAAATTAGCCAATAAATTACTTACCCTCAAGTCATCCCAGGTGTATATTAATTTCTTCTTTCAGACGAATCCAATCGGAGTTATATAAAAAATTGTCTTTGAACTTTCAAGATGTTTAATGGCAGTCAGCGGGTGTTGCAGTTCATCAGTCCAAAAAAAGTGAAATAAAGCGCATCCATCCATAATAAAAAGTGCCTGACACGGCTCCGGGGGGTGAACAAAGGCCTCCTGTAGCGAATCGATGCATTTTTTTGTAAGAAAAATATCTATATTCAAAACTTAATAATCAATTTAATCTAGCTTGCGCTCACTGTTGTACACAGAAGCAGCTCCGGGCGGATGACGTAAGATGTCGGCGTTGCGCATGCGCTGCTCAGAAGTGACGAACGCGGAAGCGCAAGGGAGAGATCAAAACAAAACAACGGTCACGAATTAGAAGTACAAAACGAGGATTTATATGAATTCCTAGAATTGGTTCACGGTATCTTTGTGTCCAAAGAACATAATGCTGCGTTCACACCAAACGCGAATAGAGCGTCTGGCGCGAATGATTTCAATGTTAAGTCAATGTAAAGACGCGTTTATGCGCGTCTGGAGGTCTCGCGGCGCGAATGAGGTGTTTAGCGTGGCGCGGAAGACGCGAATTCGCCTCATTCTTTGGCGTCAATGACCTGGGCCTCGACCCCCCCCATGTTACTGGTGGTCTCCCGTGGGGTGACGAAGGGCTCGAGGAATCCCAGGATCTGTGAGTACTTCCACTTCTTCACTGACCCTGCTGCTGACCCACTCCTCTTCTCCATCTCCTTCCTCTTCTCCTTCAGGTAGGTGTCCCTGAGGCTTTTCCACTTTTTTCTGCACACGTCCTCTGAATAAACACATTATCTTGTTAGCGAAAAGTAGCCGTAGGGGGGAAATAGTTGTAAAAAACGGCGGGAAGGCCGTGGGTCGATAAACGTGTACGTGACTCAAAAGTGAAATGTGTATTTACAACTTACCAGGTTGCCCAATCTCCTCACCGACACTCTTCCAAGCGAGGTCCTTTTTATTCCTGTCTCTATAGAAATATGAACTTGTGTCATAAATCTCTGGGTGACTGCTCACTGATAATATCAGTCGTTCCTCCATTTAGAATGAGTGACTCCGGGCGGGCCTGCCGCCACAGCAGCAAGCAGGCTCCTGATTGGTTAACGCGGCGCGAATTGACGCCAAAGTTAAAAGGGAAGTTCCACCGCTCCTGGAATCCCTCTGCGATGGACCTCCAGTCATCAGTGGTGGGCACAGCCATGTAGTCCTCCACAAGGCAGTCCCAGATGGCAGTCACTACCTGGGGGACGATCTGGCACAACGTGGAGACACCAACCCTGTAGCTGGACGCTATGGTCCTGAATGAGTCCCCAGTGGCAAGAAACCTAGAAAATATTGTTATAAATATTATTATAATGTTATTATAATAATATATTATTATTATAATATTATAATATTATTATAAGTACACTGCAATAGTACCACTTTATTGAATTTAAAGGAAGCCTAAATCACAAATTAACAAGGATTAAACCGTGACTGAAAAACCAGGTCTAAACCAGGACAAAAGTAGGACTCAACCAGGTCTAAACCACGATTATACCAGAACAAAATCAGGTCTAAATAAAACTAAATCAGGACTTAAAATACAAAGACCTACTGAGTATCACTAGAAAGAGCACCAACAGTAGTATCCGTAGTTTGAGAAACATTGATAGCATAGCGTATTTTAGCATACTGTATTTAATATATATAATATACTGCATTTAAAATACATACACATTTACTAACCGAAGACAGATGGACAGGCGCTCCGCAGCTGAGATAGAGCGCCTGTAGTTGGTGTCCTGGAGGGCGATCCTCGCTCCGACGCGGGACAACAGGTCATCAAATTGGGCGCGAGACAGGCGGGAAGTACCGCTGAAGGGCCCGTTCATCCAGAGCGCAGCTCCTGGAGCAAATGATGAAACTCGCCAAACTGGGAACGCCTCCGGAAGGTCTGGTGGTCTTGTTTTTTTACGCGCGTCTATTTCGCTCTAGACGCGTGAATGCATTCAAAATGTTCAAGCGTCAAACTAGATGCGGTAGACGCGAATTTGATGCTCTATTCGCATTTGGTGTGAACGCAAAGTAACACGTCTCCCAGAAATCCTGTAGAATCCAACCATCCTGATGACGTCTTCTAAACTCCTGAAGTGTTTCCAATGTTGTGTGCCATATGTATCAGAAGTTTTTCTACCTTGCTGGGAAAATTCTGGGTTTGGTGGGGAAGTGTTGTCTCATAAATGATGGAAAATACCGTGTTTGGTGGAGAAAGAGTTAAATGTAAAATGTTTTAAAACATGAAATATTAGATGCAGAATCATCTTTGCATTGCTGAGTGCTATCACGCCAAAGATGAGACAAATATTCATGTGCATTTTTTTTTTGTGGTGTAAATATAATTTATTCTGAAGCAATATTCTCATCACTGTCAGCTTTGACATATTTGAATCTGCATATTTGTGATAATTACTCTGCTGTAATTTTTCCCCATGATCTTTTTAAATTTTCATGTTTCATTTTAAATTCTTAAATTGAATCAATATATTTAATTAAAATAAGACACTGTAGGGCTGATAAGAACTTGTTTATTAAACTGTTGTATGAAATCAGTGTCACATTTTCAGTTGTGATGGTATTCTTGGTTGGTTATGTTGCTTAATTTTATAATATGTTATAAATATAGAAAGTCCACATTTTGAATTATTACCGAGATAATAATAAATCAAAAAATAATTTTAGGGGATTCATTGGGGAATGCAGCCTGCATGACAGGTGTCTGAAGCACGTGTGAAACAACGCCAATCTATTGGTCCACCTGGCCTATGACATCATCAGGAAGTATAAAAGCGCACCTGCTGTCTTCAGGAGCCGTCTGTTACGAGCAGTGTGCTACTATGTCTGTCAACCCGCTTTTCAAGCTTTTTCGAGCTTTTCAAGAAGTATGTGCCTCCATGTTCTAGGCATTTGACACCTGAGGACATGCAGGACATGTGCATTATGTGCCTGGGGGAGGAGCATGCGCGTTTGGTGCTTGAGGGCTCCGAATGCGTGTATTGTAAATACATTTCTATGCGAAAGCTCCGATCACGTTTATCTGCAAGTGTCTGCGCCTCACGGGTCGAGTCCCACTGCTGCCGAGGCACGGCAGAAACTCAGCTCGTGGGGATCGCAGGTTGAGCTCACGGAGAAGTTTGAGGAAAGGTATGGATCTTTCAAAAACGTCTGCCGCGAGCTCTAGCGTGCTACGGAATCCAGACACTCTTTCATTAGAGTCATCTGATTCTGATAGCACATTGCTGGGATCTTCTAGTCATAAGAACGACGATGAAGAAGTTGATGTGATTGATGATGATGATGATGAAAGTGCGAGCACTAAGTCGTCATCGACTACCCCCAGCCGTGTATACCGGGATATGCTGGATGTGATGGATTGCGCCACTAAGCGGCTTGATCTGGCTTGGACGCTTAAGAAGCCTAAGCCGGCTCGCAGCCGACTAGATAACTAGCGTTTTTTGGCCGGTCTTGATCGTCCCGCCCCCAGGAGTCTTTCGTTTCACCCAGATCTCCACTCTGAGATATCTAAATCCTGGGGGAAACCGTATTCCTTTCAGTTGCATCCCTTTCAACATGCTGACTATTCTAATGTTGAGGGTGTGGCCAAGCGCGAATACGCGTGGATGCCCCCTGTTGAAGAGATGTTTGCGAGCTATCTCTCGCAGGGTGAGTCATCATCTTTAAAGACTCCTGCCTTGCCGTCAGTAGCGCTTCAGACCACCTCGCGCTTGAATGGCAGGGCATAAGTGGCAGTGGGTCAGACTGGTGGTGCTTTGCACATCATGGCAGTGTTACAAGCCTATCAGGCTGACTTGCTGAAGGATTTGGATAAGGGCAGAGGTTTGTCACCTGAGGCGGTCAAAGAGCTGCGCCAAACCACAGATTTGGCTCTCCACACCACCAAGCAAACTGCTGCTGCCATTGGGCATTCAATGGCGGCGATGGTGGCTATGGAGTGACATCTGTGGATCAATCTCTTGGCCATCGGGAAGAAAGAAAAAGACTTTCTCCTCGACGCTCCGCTTTTGCCGACCAGGCTTTTTGCCACTTCCGTCAAGGCGGCTGTGGAGAAGTTCAGGGAGGCGAAAGCATAATCAGCTGCTTTCAGGAAATTCATTCCTCGGTACTCCAAATCCTCTTCTAAGGGGGATTATCGGTCTAGAGCTGAGGCTCATAGACAATATAAAAAAATCTAGCATTGCTAACCGTGCCCCTCCTCCCTCTAGGAGTCGGCAAGGGAAGCCTATCGGTAACATAGGGAAAAAGGATCTCAGGAACATGCTAGATAAGAGGCGTGGTCATCTTCCACGTCCCGAGGCTGGCACTTTCTAATCATCTTTATGATGAGCAAATAATTTACTGATGGTCTGAGTCTCCCTCTTGTGAGCTTCTGGTCAATAACACAATAGTTCGCTAGCCTGTGGGACTGACCCGGTTTGGGGACCTGTGTATTATAGCCATCTGTGGATGGTTATATTCCAGCCCTGCTATGGCAGGACAGGTTTACTTAAAATATAGCCATCCGAGGTTTTAGCTGCAATTAACCCTTTCCAGACCATAGCTATCTGAGGATAGCTGTATGGTAGCAGTGCTGTCTTACCTTTTGGGTTTAATTAGACAGTCACTGCTGGTGGCAATTGCAGTGGTCCCCTTTCCTAAAGCCTAGCTATCTGAGGATAGCTGTCTGCTAGCTCGGCCCCTGCTTAGAGTTTAAGTAGCAGTTTATTGAGCCCTTAACTAGACAGTGCTGTCTCCCCTCTTGGGTTTAAGCAGATAGCCCACTCTCTGTGGTCTGGGTAGTTTAGTTGGTCCCCCTTCTGGTAGCCCCTTCCTGAGTACATAGCTATCTGAGGATTTCTGTGTGCAAGCTCTGTGATTGCTCCCCTTCTTGGGCTTTTTAAGTAGCGGTCTCCTTGAGCCCCTGCCTAGACAGTGCTGTCTCCCCTGTTAGGGTTGTAATCAAATAGCCCACTCTGTGGTCTGGGTAGCTCTGCAGGAAGGTCTTTCCTGAGGAAAGGCTTGGTGTATGTGTCGCTTCTTTGGTGCTCTCCCACCAGGTGGATAGGCATGTGCCTCGGCACGGCATGGTTGGATTTTGTTCTTCCCCAATGTGCCCCCTAGGGGGCGCAGCGTGGAGTTCCCTAGAAAGAGAACGTCTCGGGTTACGCATGTAACCATGGTTCCCCGAGAGGGAAAGAGATGCTGCGCCCCCTCGCCATGGCTTCATGCAGGCTGCATTCCCCAATGTGTCCCCTAGGGGGGCGCAGCGTCTCATTCCCTCTCTGGTATTTTTTCCTTTAGGTTGGCATGATAGAGGATAAAGTATGCCATGTTCAAGTGGCTACAGATATGGTGGAGATGAGGGGCGCCAATGTGGAGACCCAGACAGGCTATGTTCAAGATGTATCTGGACGTATTAAAGTCCAGTTGTGGGAGGGACAAATTGGCATGTTGGTGTATGGTCATTCCTATCAGATGCGTAATCTAAGCACACTGGAATACTTGTGCATAACAGTTTGCAAAACTAACGGAATGCATAGTTCATGTAAAAAACTGGATGACTAGTAAATTCCAACTGCTAAATTCAGAAAAAAAAACAGAGGTTGGGGACACTTCATTTCTGGCAATATTGTCAGCTTGATTGCACAGACACTATTTGAAGAGCACTGAACTGAGCTGGACAGTGACATCACTTAATCAATGATGAACTACCATTAACTGAAAAATTGACAGTTTACTATTGTCCTCCTGCATTATCAACACACTATTTTCCTGTTATGTTGGTCGGCATATAGGGCTGCTTAAGAATAAGAATGCAAATAAATCAATCTTGACTCATTGAACCTGGAGCATATTAGCGAGATTGTGTGAACTTAAATTGTTGTCAATGGAACTGCTTTAGCCCGATTGATTTGTTAGGTTATTTCAAATCACAAACTGCCAGCACACTCTTAATATGCAAAACACCCTGCTAGAAGACAAAGGATTATAAACTTTCCCTCCGAAAGTGGGATTATTGGCTCACTTACATCATCATCATCTTCACACTTTATAAGAACCCCAATCACAAAATCATGGGTGGATCCTGAGAAATCCTGATGTGAAGATGATGCGGAGTTAGAAGTCTTCACAGGACCCATAAAGGCTGATATATACTTCTACATCGAAACTACGCCATAGCTACATTGTAGGTTGTGCGTTGTCTACGGCGCAGGCTGAAGTACATCTCTCCAGAAATGTAACAACGTGTCAATTCTACACGGACCACAAGTGCTGTGATTGGTCTGCTACAACCACTATAACCCCTCCCTTTCAGGTAAAAAAAAAAGTGCAATAGCACCACATTTCCTCATACGCATTCCCTTGTCATCTACTGTTTTTTGGTTTAAATCATTATCTGTTCTTCGATATTTAATAACTCAAGCTGCAAAATAAGTCGCTTTCTATTTGCCGTCATCACTGCTGCAGCTTCTTCTTTGGTCTTTTCCTTGATACTGTGGATTACACCATCAACGTGCCTGTGGACTAGGGATGTAACGGTAAGAAAATTCATCTCCACGATATAGTGACCAAGTTATCACGATTATCAATATGTATCAAGGTTGGTTCAAATTAGCTGAAAACGTTAAAAAAGAACTGGATAAACACATGAAAACATTCAATAAGTGATATTTGAAACCACTAACAAACACACAAATACAATCAGCAGCTCTATGCACTTTTTTTCGCATAAACAGTAACAATGAAACATAACATGAAGCCCTATAATAATTAATATTATATATATATATATATATCTATATACACACACACACACACACAATGTGATTTCCGTTTGTGGTCATGTGATCTTCAGTTAGGAGATCTAGCAAAGTTGGGGTTGATTCGACTTCACATACAAACGTAAGTAGAACAGGCTAATTAAATTTGTCTTTATTTTAATGTAATACAAAATATTTTTGTCAGTGATAGAAATATGATTTAAGATGGTAGTGTAAGCAAGTTTTGTTTGAAAACGTTTAATAGTAAATAAGACACAGTTAGACAATATTTGAATAAAATAATAATGACAATAATTTATTTGCAACAACTTATTGAGTACTGAATGCTGCACGCACGCGCAGTGTTGTCAAGGTAACATTTGGTCAGTTATTCCCTTCGCCAAGGGAGTTTCAAACGCTTTTACAAGACACTAATGCCCTACACCCTTCAAAGAACACACTCCAATGGCTCTGCCCTTTGAAGGGAGTAGGGCATAGGGATGCTCACTTCCGTTTTGGAATTCGCCCAATGTCTCTTGTATCACCGCAGAGGCGCGGACGCGCTCTCTTGTTTCATTCAAATGCAGCTTGCGTCTAATTTTTTGATTGTATTGAAAATGAAATCATAGGAATTTAGTATTAATACTACTATAATTTCGCAGTAGTGATCATATTGTCCTGACGATTATTTTGTACACTGTTCATAATGGATTTATAAACAGGTACGATTTCAAAACATTAATCTCAATTCAATATTTCATATTCCCGTATTTATAAATTATTATAGGTTAAAAAAAAATCCATGTAATAAGTTAACTATGAATAATACAATACATTATCCCTTAAATGTCAAACTTAATAGTTTGAACGTTCGTTCGTCTTGGCCCAAAGCCACTTGCTGAGAACTTTTCTTAGCGGAAGCTTTGCTTTAAACAAGTGAGATAACAAAATATTTAATCTATAATCAATATTTTTTTGTCCAATTATTTGCCCAGTTATTTTTGGTATTGAGGTAAAAGTTACCTTGAATTCGCTACATAACACTGGGTGCTGGTCACGAAGATGACGGAGCAAATTTGACACGTTTCCCCCTTTTGCAGCGACTTTCTTCTTGCAAGATCGGAAGACAGGGTGACGTCCTCGATTAAATTGCCTTCAGGACTTTTGTAAAAGCCAAAATACGACCAGACCTCTGATTTGGTTCTCTTAGATGGCTGAAAAATCTCCAGAGCGCTGTCACTGCCTTCCGCCATTTCCTCTCGTGCCAGAAAAAAAACAACAACAACATTGCATGCTGCTTCTGCGTCAGATTGATGCTGGCTGGACAGGATTTACAGCAAATTTTTTAAATCGCGATAATCAAACACGGTTTTGATAATTAAATTTGAAACGGTAATACTAACCGTCAGGGCATTTTATTGTGATTTATCGTGAAACCGGTAATCGTTCCATCACTACTGTGGACATTGCATACTAGCGGTCTGCATATGTAATTGCACTTCGATGGGACAAAAGCAGAAGTATAACTGAAAACCATGCGTAGCCTACGGCGTAGGTCCGACGCAGAAGAATATATCAGCCTTAAGTTTGTGCCAGGCTGCGGCCTTGTTTTTCATTCATCAAGTCCTTCTGCATCAAACCTGGTTCTCTCTCATCAAAAAAACTAAATTTCATCAGAACTCTCTTTCAAACAGCCGAGATGTGCAAGTATCAAACTTAAGCTGGGGACACACTACACAACTAGCTGAAACATTCTCAGACTAAACTCAACACACTTAAAGACTGGACTGGAGCAGATTGTAGTCAGTCAGAGAGGAGCACAAACCTGATGACTGAATCAGTCCACTACACGACTTTCCACTAGTTGAAGGCCAGTCCACTAATTGGCCAGGAACTATAAGGAATCCTTAGTTATAACATTTATGGTCCTGGTTTTAAACTTTTAGTCAAACAATAATATATTCATTATCTCATGTCTATGTTTAAAATCAGGAATTAAAAATAATTTGGTTCTGAGTAAAAACATGAAACTATTTTTTCCCCCTATACAGTTGACCAAGCTACCACATACCAGTTATGACAAGTCACTAAACATTACTAGCTCATTTAATCAAAAACAAAATGCTATTTGTGTATTTAATTTTTAATTTAGTCTACAGCGAATGTTAATGCTCCCAATGCTATCTATGGCGTTGTCAACACTGCACACCGACAGTTGACCGAAGAGCTGCAGAGAAAATCAAAGCTGATTTCCTCATCCATTTGACACAAAACTATTATATATACTTAAACTGATAAAATGATTATATTTACAGGTGTCATATTTGTGATTTATGAAAAAAATTTTTTGGTAACACTTTATTTTGATGGTCCCTTTTGAACATTCTGTTGACAATAAGTAATACTGCACCTACATGTCTACTAACTCTCCTCAGAGTATTAGTAGACTGTTTGCTTAATATCTGCTAACTAGTTATTGTCATGGTCGCCCAACAGACATTATACTGACTATAAATAACTTTGCAAGTACATCAACATTCTAACCCTAACCCTACCAGTCTACTAATACTCTAATGAGAGTTAGTAGACATGTAGGTGCAACGTTACTTATAGTCAACAGAATGTGTTAAAGGGACCATCAAAATAAAGTGAAACCAATTGATTTTAAGAATAGTCTAGCTATTTGTTATCTTCGTATAGCCTATTCGTTATGAAGAAAAGTTGTTATGAAGAACATTCTTTAAAATGAGGGAATTCACTGACATTCTTAATTTATTTTACTTCGACTGCAGAAAAGAAAGCTAGTCTAAAACTATTTTACCTGCAATGTTAACTTATGAAATAAAAGAAACATCTCAACAAGATGTGCAATCAAGAAATTTGACACAATTACAAAATTAACGATAAAGGATGTTTGACAGTGAGCGCATTTCAACTGCACAGCGGCATATACAATCGCTGGCATCAGTTGCAGTTATTAAACATGAGATGCACAGTTTAGTCAGCTGTGGCCAATTTATGATTTTCACCTCCCAGTGTTCAATAAACCAAGTTTTGTGATCTCCCACGAGCTCCTTGTCGGTGTCCTCCCTGATAAACTGATCGACAGAACAAAGCCACAAAAAACAAACCCCTCGAAACAGCATGGGGTTAGAAATCTGAAGCTAGTGATAACCCACACGTGTTACTTATTTGTTGGCTGCGTATTACAAGTTGTTGTTGACAGTAAAAATAATGTCCTTGTTCACTACCCTGTTTCAGACTCTTTCATCTTAAAAAAAATAGAATATCGTGGAAAAGTTTTTTCCTCATCGGGGTCTCGACCTGATTGCAGTTCGTCGTCGTAACCGACTTGAGTGGGTAAATGCTCACATTCGATGGCGTCTGGCACTTTGGAGAGGTGTTCTCTTCACGGATGAAACCCGGTTTTCACTGTACAGGGCAGATACAGACAGTGTGTATGGCGTCGTGTGGGTGAGCAGTTTGCTGATGTCAATGTTGTAGATTGAGTGGCCCATGGTGGCGGTGGGGTTATGGTATGGGCAGGCGTATGTTATGGACAACGAACACAGGTGCATTTTATTGATGGCATTTTGAATGCACAGAGATACCATGACGAAATCCTGAGGTCCATTGTTGTGCCATTCATCCACGACCATCACCTCATGTTGCAGCATGATAATGCACGGCCCCATGTTGCAAGGATCTGTACACAATTCCTGGAAGCTGAAAACATCCCAGTTCTTGCATGGCCAGCATACTCACTGGACATGTCACCCATTGAGCATGTTAGGGATGCTCTGGATCGGCGTATACAACAACGTGTTCCAGTTCCTGCCAATATCCAGCAACTTCGCAAAGCCTTGAAGAGGAGATCAACTCTATGCGAAGGAGATGTGTTGTACTGCGTGAGGCAAATGGTGGTCACACCTGATACTGACTGGTTTTCGGACCCCCCAATACAGTAAAACTGCACATTTTAGAGTGGCCTTTTATTGTGGCCAGCCTAAGGCACACCTGTGCAATAATCATGCTGTCTAATCAGCATCTTGAAATGCCACACATGTGAGGTGGATGGATTATCTCAGCAAAAGAGAAGTGCTCACTAACACAGATTTAGACAGATTGTGAACAATATTTGAGAGAAATAGAAAAAGTACATAGAAAAAGTCTTAGATCTTTAAATTCAGCTCATGAAAAATGGGGGCAAAAAAAAAGTGTTGCGTTTATAATTTTGTTCAGTGTATTTCTCTGCTATAAATGTACTGAGGAGTAACAATATTTACATTGTTATTGTAATCTCTTATCTTTTTTTTTCTCACCCCTCTTTTATGTAGGGTTGTTCATTACAGTGAAATGGCAAACACTGAATATTAATACAGCACAGCTGTCATGTTACCTTACAAATAAATGTGCTAACCATTATTTTCCGTATGAGTCAGTCTGGTAAGGACCAAAGTTGATGCTTCACAAGTGACCCCCCTATCATGCTCTGTGATGTCGACGACGTGGACTTATGTATATATACGCTCCATTTGGAAGACTTATGCTCTAGCTTTACAGCCCGAACCTTGTGCATCAAGGTATTTTTCCCTGAGTGACCCCGGCCCTTCGTACCCCTAGACCCACTGTACATGTTTGTGCGCATGGTGCCGCCAGTGCTTATATTATTCTTTTTAACCAGCTGTCACTAATGCATGACCAATTTCTGTTTCTATCACTTTGGTCCACGAGCATCTGGGGGATGCTAAATTCCCCTTGTCTATCAGTTAAGTCCTTATGAATAACACTATCTGTTGTGTCTATTATTTCTTATGCCGGACACTTTATCCTCAAGCCCACTCCCCCTCATTTCCTATTCCCTCCCGACCTATATACCCATTTTCACTTACTTCAATACCTGTGAGGCCAATTTTACACTTGTCATTCCTTATTTTATTTTTGAAAACCTTTCCATTCATTTGCCTTTATTTTTCTCAAACTATTAATCACGCTATTGTCCCCGCCCTTGGATTCTTTTCTCCGATATACTGGCGGCCCCAGCAAATTGTGAAAAGAACAAGCCTTTTGCCCAGAAGGTCCGCTGTTTATTTCAACACTTGGGTCAATTGAGTCGAAATTGCGGCTGTTTCGCATGTTTCACCACTACAAATACTGCCTCATTTGGCTTAAACTTAGAAAAGCGTCTTTGCAATTGTTGTAACATATTCCCCCTTCCGCTCCTTTTTTTGGTGGGTGGAGTTAATGTAAATAGCTTCTGCCAACAAGACAGGCTATTTGCACTTGGTTTTAGAGCCTTTTTACAGTGGAACTGAATTCTGTAAGCATCATTGAAATATTATGTTGTTATCCTGTGTATCACTGTACTGCTGCTTTGAAACAATCTGTATGGATGAAAGCGCTATTATGATTTAACAAAGGCGATTAAGTTGACTGGGATAGATCGTGCCCGTAGAGATTAACGTAACATTTGTAATGATATTGTTTTAGATTAACAACTAATACGTTTGTAGTGTACAGTAACATGTATTTATTACTATAAAGGGGCTCAAATGAGTGGGGGATGCAGGGGTGGTTGGCCATCCCTTGTTGAACAAAACAACTGAGAAAAAGCATCCCTCTGCTAAACCCACAACTTTTACCCAGTTCTCCTGGTGGTTTCAAGAGGGTTATGGAAAAATTTATCATGCAAATGAATTCTCTGCGGGTACTAATCATTCGAACTAAATAAAGGCGATTGTAAAGTATTGATTATACAAGTGTGCCATAAGTCAAGAAAGTTTTGTCCATTTTCACACAGCAAAAGGGCTTCAATTCCCGCCTCCTAATCTTCCCTGATTTTTTCGTTGTCTTTTCAACTAAAATCACAGAATTAATACCCCACCTATCCTGTTGTCTTCATACTTTATAAGGACTTATTCCATGACACAATCCTTATTGTACGGTATATTCCCATATGTGACATGTGCAGGACATGGGGAGGAGGGAGCTTTTTTGAGAGCGAGCAGAGAGACGCATGAAATTAGAGCTATATCATACTGACTTCTCAAAATACTGCGAGTATAAAGCAAGGGCTGTCCAAACTCGGTTCTGGAGGGCTGGTGTGCTGCAGAGTTTAGCTCCAACCCTAAATTAAACACACCTGAACCAGCTAATCACAAGCCTAAAAACCTTCTAGGCATTAGAACTTCCAGTCAGGTGGTTGTTGAGGCAAGTTGAGCTAAAACTCTGCAGGACACCCGAAAAACTGTACGAGTATTTATTGATTGATTTATTTAATATTTATCACACAAGCAAGAGTACCTTCCTGAATAGCATGCATGCTGGATCTCAAATGTGCTATTCTTTTTATACAATAGTGCAGATCACTGCATTCCTGAATGAATCTATTTTTTAATTAATCTAGTGAGCCAATGATGCAATGATCCATTTATAAAGATAGTCACTTGCTTCATTTCTAAATTAATCATCTGCTTTGAACGAATCATTTGAATGAATGACTCAATGAATCACTTATTAAAACAGGGAATCTTGGCTATGGTTTTAATTATAAGATTTATTTATCCATGAAGGCTTAATCACAAATGTCAATCAAAGAAAAAAAATCCTTTCAGGCCCGAAGGAAGTGTTACACAATGATTACAAAATGATCTCATTGTGTAAAATTAGCTACAGGACCCCCGCACCACCAAAAATACTTGACCACACCATCCCCCCTGATTTTTTTATTTTATTTTTTACAATTCAACCACTGCTTATAAAAGTGTTACAGTTCACTCAATTTTGAAACATGATGAAAACGAGATGAAACATCACATGGAGTGCGTTGCATTATGGGAAACAGTGTCTCATGCAGTGTCTTCAGATGCATGCATCAAATTTCAGCAAATGTAGCAGGTAATCCAGGAATTCCATGCATTCAGAAAATTCACATACTATTCACAGTATACACATAGCATACTGAAATATAGTAGGAGTTGTATGGTAGTATGCCATTCCCAACATTTTCAGTGTACTTGAGTTACATTTAGCAGATTCAGGCACATATGAGGTAGGTCATCCGGTATTTCCATGCAAACTGAAAATTTGCATTTATGACAATTAACAGTGGGTACAGAAAGTCTTCAGACCCTAATTTTTCACTCTTTGTTATATTGCAGCCATTTGCTAAAATCATTTTTTTTTTTTTTTTCCTCATTAATGTACACACAGAACCCAATATTGACAGAAAAACACAGAATTGTGACATTTTTGCAGATTTATTAAAAAATAATGAAAAACACAGTCCTAAGTATTCAGACCCTTTGCTGACACTCATATATTTAACTCAGGTGCTGTCCATTCTTCTGATCATCCTTGAGATGGTTCTACACCTTCATTGAGTCCAGCTGTTTTGATTATACTGATTGGACTTGATTAGGAAAGCCACACCCCTGTCTATATAAGACCTTACAGCTCACAGTGCATGTCAGAGCAAATGAGAATCATGAGGTCAAAGGAACTGCCTGAAGAGCTCAGAGACAGAATTGTGGCAAGGCACAGATCTGGCCAAGGTTACAAAAAAATTCTGCTGCACTTAAGGTTCCAAAGAGCACAGTGGCCTCCATAATCCTAAAATGGAAGATGTTTGGGACGACCAGAACCATTCCTAGAGCTGGCCGTCCGGCCAAACGGAGCTATCGGGGGAGAAGAGCCTTGGTGAGAGAGGTAAAGAAGAACCAAAGATCACTGTGGCTGAGCTCCAAAGATGCAGTCGGGAGATGGGAGAAAGTCAACCATCACTGCAGCCCTCAACCAGCGGGGCTTATGGCAGAGTGGCCCGACGGAAGCCTCCTCAGTGCAAGACACATGAAAGCATGCATGGAGTTTGCTAAAAAACACCTGAAGGACTCCAACATGGTGAGAAATAAGATTCTCTGGTCAGATGAGACCAAGATAGAACTTTTTGGCCTAATTCTAAGCGGTATGTGTGGAGAAAAAAAGGGCACGGCCTCCCTCACCCTGTCCACAATAACAGTCCCAACAGTGAAGCATGGTGGTGGCAGCATCATGCTGTGGGGGTGTTTTCAGCTGCAGGGACAGGACGACTGGTTGCAATTGAGGGAAAGATGAATGCGGCCAAGTACAGGGATATCCTGGACGAAAACCTTCTCCAGAGTGCTCAGGACCTCAGACTGGGCCAAAGGTTTACCTTCCAACAAGACAATGACCCTAAGCACACAGCTAAAATAACGAAGGAGTGGCTTCACAACAACTCTGTGACTGTTCTTGAATGGCCCAGCCAGAGCCCTAACTTAAACCCAACTGAGCATCTCTGGAGAGACATAAAAATTGCTGTCCACCAACGTTTACAATCCAAACTGACAGAACTGGAGAGGATCTGCAAGGAGAAATGGCAGAGGATCCCCAAATCCAGGTGGTAAAAACTTGTTGCATCTTTCCCAAAAAAAAACTCATGGCTGTATTAGATCAAAAGGGTGCTTCTACTAAATACTGAGCAAAGGGTCTGAATACTTAGGACCATGTGATATTTCAGTTTGTCTTTTTTAATAAATCTGCAAAAATGTCAACAATTCTGTGTTTTTCTGTCAATATGGGGAGCTGTGTGTACATTAATGAGGAAAAAAATTTACTTAAATGATTTTAGCAAATGGCTGCAATATAACAAAGAGTGAAAAATGTAAGGGGGTCTGAATACTTTCTGTACCCACTGTACATACCGAGTAGTGTAATAGCATGCAAATTTGAACACAACATAACATTTTAATTCGGCGGAATCAATACATGGAATTGAGTGAGAACTCTACATGGTAGAAAAGACGACGACAATTAGGTATGGCCACAGGAGTACATATGCACAAAAAAAGCCTTATGGTGAAATATAAAGAGATGAAGGATGCAAGTAAAAGAATAGCCAAGAAGATGTCAATCAGATGTAGCCCACATTTTTTCTTGTCATACTCTTTAACAAAGAACATAAACAGGGTCTCACATTTCTATGACTTTTCACATGTTTCTGTAATTGTGATGGTAAACAAATGTTTTTAATTCACTGACAACTGAATTGTCTTCCAGAATGAATGCGAAGATTATTGTAGAAATTACTCCTTTTTCTAAACCTCTTGTCACTCTAACAGGAATTTCTTCCCAGAATGAGTTTGCAAATGCCATTTCAGTTTTTGACATGTGAAACTCTTCTCACACTCGAGACACTCCAGTGTGAACTCTCATGTGAAGCTGAAGGGTTATTTTCTGACTGAAACTCTTTCCACACTGTCCGCAGGTGAAAGGTTTCTCTCCGGTGTGAATTCTCAAGTGAACCTTGAGGTGTCCTCCTTTTGAGAAACTCTTTCCGCAGTGATGGCACATGAAAGGCTTTTTTCCAATGTGAATTTTAACATGATTCTTAAGGTGATTTGTGTCTGTAAAACTCCTTTTGCACTGATGACATTTAAAACTCTTCTCTCTTGAGTGAATCTTCATGTGATTATTAAGGTTTACATTATGTCTGAAACTCTTTCCACACTGATCACATGTGAATGGCTTCTCTCCATTGTGAATCCGCATGTGAGTGTTTAGGTTTCCTTTAATCGTGAAACACCTTCCACACTGAAGGCAGGTGAAAGGTTTCTCTCCAACGTGAATTCTCATGTGGGTATTAAGGGTTCCCTTTTCAGTGAAACTCTTTCCACACTGAGAGCATATGTATGGTTTCTCTCCAGTGTGACTTCTTATGTGAGTCTTGAAGTTTCTTCCGTGAGAAAACGCTGTCCACACTGAGGGCAGGTGTAAGGCTTCTCTCCATTGTGAATTCTCATGTGGGTATAAAGTTGTTTTTTCTGCTTAAAACTCTTTCCACACTGATCACATGCAAATGGCTTCTCTCCAGTGTGAGTCTTGAGATCTCCATTTCGTGTGAAACTGTTCCCACACAGTTTGCAGGTGTAAGGTTTCTCTCCAGTGTGAATCCTCATGTGAACATTAAGGGATTTTTTCTCTTTAAAACTCTTTCCACACTGAGAGCATATCAACAGGTTCTTTTCAATGTGAGTTTTCATGTGGACTTTAAGGCTTTCTTTTCCATTGTAAATTTCTCCACATTGTTGGCAGGTGAAAGGTCTCTCTCCAGTATGAATTTTCATGTGGGAATTAAGGTTTGTAGCGAGTGTTTTTGTGTTTTTTGGTGATGAAGTCTTTTCATGTGAGCAACTACTTGATTTTTCTTCAGTTTGAAAATCATGCTCATGACCATTTTGATCTTTCTCTTCCATTTCATTTAGAATCTCCTCTTTCAACGCCATCAGGTCTGAGGTGAAAAGAGACACAAATACAAGTTTAAAGGGATAGGTCACCCAAAAATGGAAATTTGATGTTTATCTGCTTACCCCCTGGGCATCCAAGATGTAGGTGACTTTGTTTCTTCAACACATTTGATGATTTTTAACTCCAACCGTTGCAGTCTGTCAGTCAAATAATGCATGGCAATGGTAACAAAATCTATGGGAGTAAAAAAAAAACATGCACAGACAAATCCAAAAACCCTGCGGCTCGTGATGACACATTAATGTCCTAAGACACAAAACGATCGGTTCCAGAAACCGAACAGTATTTATATAAAAAAATTTTTACCTCTAATACACCACTATGTCAACTGTCTTTGGGCGCGCGCACGGCATCCGGTGCGTGAGGTGTGTACGCGCTCTGGCGTAGTTTACGTTAATGGGTGTGTTGATATCCAGCCGAAGAGCAATCAACCATAACTTCAGGCGAGCAGGCTCAGAAGTTGGGAATACATGGAAAGTCACCACTCCCGAATGAGTTTGCGCGAGAGAACATAATCTTTTAGTTTTATGTCGGTTTGAACAATCCGGATAAGCGCAAGTAAGTACCATTTTGATTAGCCGTCGTACCTACAATGACTGCGTAAACAATGAGTGACGTATACGCGTGAGAGATCACTTCCGGCATTTGCGTAAACTAAGCCAGAGCGAGTACACACCTCACGCACCCGAAGTCGTGCACGCGCCCAAAGACAGTTGGACATAGTGGTGTATTAGAGGTAAAAAATTATATAAATACTGTTCGGTTTCTGGCACAAACAGATCGTTTCGTGTCTTAGGAAATCAATGTGTCGTCACGAGCCGCAGGGTTTAATTTGGATTTGTCTGTGCATGTTTTTTTTTACTCTCATAGATTTTATCATTGCCATGCATTATATGACTGATAGACTGCAACAGTTAAAGTTAAAAATCATCAAATGTGTTCTACTGAAGAAACAAAGTCACCTACATCTTGGATGCCCTGGGGGTAAGCAGATAAACATCAGATTTTCATTTTTGGGTGAACTATCCCTTTAACACCAGTTTAAAGGCATAAAGCAACAGGCATCAAAACATTTAGACATGAAAAGCATCAATTCAAACACGTGCTGGATCCTATACATTCTAATCTACTGAAAAGGGTATAATCTGTAATTTCAGAACCTCTTGTCAATATTGTTAATTCTTTGTTTTCTTTAGGACCCCGTTTCCATTCTTTAGGACCTCCAGCCTCTTGATGGAGGGATGTACCATTACATTGTTTTCCACAATCACATATCTGGTTGTTGCATTCACAAATTGTTTTGTTGGTAATCATAGCCTTCTTTCACCTTATTGCAGGGTCAACAAATAAGCTCTAGCTGGTTCAAAATTCAGCAGCTAGAGCAGAGGTGCCCAAACTTTTTCCTATGAAGGGCCAAAAATAAACATTGCATGATACCAAACTCTATTATATTAAAATTAAAGTTCGCAAGATTCCCATCATTTTTAAGTTCATATAATATTGAAAAATTAATAAATAAAAAGAAAACGTTACTCTGAAAATAAAACTGCATTAGTTAAGCAGATTACAAAGTTGTATAGTTCAATTAAACTTATAGTACAATGAAAACAATCCCAGTTATAGTACGAGTGAGTTCAATGCCTAATACAGCTATTCAAGATAAAAGCAATACAGCCATATGTTTGCAAAAACAGTGACCTCTAATAAGAAAATCAAATGTTTTCCAAATTGGGCTGCAGCTGACTGACAAAGTCAGAATACTATGTAGGTGATAGTTAGTTAGTTAGTTCGCTTCTTATTTTACACTTGTTCAAGTTCAACAGACTGTAAGTGTGCTCACAGAGGTAGGTGCTGCCAAACACACAATATCACTTGTGCCTGTTTGCACAGGACTTTCATCAGGAAACTTTGCTGGCAGTGATTTTGAGTGGATCAATATTAACCCTATATCATTATTATATTACGCTATATAAAGAGACTTTCCAAAAGTACTGTTATTGAGTAGTCATCATTAAACCGTTGCGTTCATTCAGCTAACGCTTAAAATCACAGATTCATTTATGAATTAAACTAGGTGCTGAAATTAATTTCAGTGCCACTTTATAAGGCCCAATCAACGATCAACGTATGTGTCACCTGAGTAACGCTAAAGCAGATGTTTGTACCTTGTATTCTTGATTCTACATGCGTTTTGGTTTTTTCAATGCACATTTGAACAGCGATGTACGCGAGTTTAGTTCAGTGGAAATCCCATGTGATTTAATGTTGAAAGGCTACTCGGACCAAGATATGTTTTTCCTTTGACAATGATGGAAACGGTTTCACGAAGTGTTCTGGTATCTGACTGTAGTGTGTGTTATGAAGGACAGACGCAGGTAAGCGCACACACTCAGATCCTCGTCTCTCTGTGTGTGTGGAGGAGCTTACTGAGTTCATAGTAATTATCTTGACAGGCCAAGCGTCAATGGTATTTCCAGCCTCCCTCATCTCCTATATGGCATGTCGGGCCAAATTAAACGTCACCACGGGCCAACTTTGGCCCGCAGGCCCTAGTTTGGGCACCCGTGAGCTAGAGCACTTACTAGTCACACTGACCACTGTCTGCATCATCTTAGTCTGAGCACTGACTGCACAGAGAATAAGCAGTTACTGGCCACAGCATTTGCCAAATTCAATCTGAAACGAAAGGCACTTCAGCAGCACCAATTCTCCCTACACGCAAAACTACGCAAGTTGCATACGACCCTCGAACCATTGCAGATAGTTTTTTTTGCGCCATTGATGTGTTAGATTTTTAATTTTGTTTTTTATTTGTTTGTTGTCTCCCACTAATTATGACATTATAGTTTAGTGTCATTTAAAGCGGTGCACTGTCAACCTTCCTTCCTGCAAGTTTGTATTGTATTGTATTCCCCAGGTGGGTTTCCGTGCACATGATCTGAGACAGTGTGAGAAGCAGACAAATATAGGCTACTGCTCTGGATTTGCAAAAGCACAAAAACATGTAAAAAGGTCAGTCTTGGTGATTTTTCACTTAAAGGGGTCATATGATGCTATTTTAAAGATCATTATTTTGTGTATTTGGTGTAACAGAATATGTTGACATGTTTTAATGTTCAAAAAACACATTCTTTTCAAATACTGTACATTATTGTAGGTATTCTATGCCCCGCCTCTCTCAAACGCGTAGTTTTCAACAAAGCCCCCTCCTTTGACAAGCGCAGTCTGCTCTGATTGGCCAGCTGATCCAGTGCATTGTGATTCGCCGAACACCACAAGCACGCGTCGGAAATGTAACTAACGCCCCTTACCATAATCGCGAGCTTCAGCCTTTAAAGTAAATATCAAGACAGTTAATAATGTCGTTAGTTTTACCATCAGTTCAAGCCGAAAGGTCAACAGAGTCGCGTGACAGACACAGTAATGATGCAGTACACAAGCCGCAGTTAAGACAGCTGACTGTTGCCGGGACTTTTTGATTTCTGACAGACAGTTCACTCTCCTGTGATGTGACCTGTTCCCCTCACACAAACAAACACACACACACACACACACACGCGATGTGCAAAACTCTGCATTTGAACAGTCAATAAGCAAATACTTCAACTAATAACAAAGCATACTTACAGTCGCTGATTCAGAAGCGCCAGATTGTCATAGCAAAGTCGGAATTTACCCCCTTTTTTTTTTAGAAATAGCCTGGCTTGCCAGCCTGTACTCTTCTAGGTTAAAAAAAAACTGTCGTCCATAAAATGCGTTCTGCATGCATCTGGGTTGTGCTGTTCTGTTTTTAAATAAATCTTAACCAATGATTCCTAATTGCATCTACTTACGGAAGGCCAAATATAGTGCTTTTGCTTTCACAATGAAACACACACATGGCGTCTCCACGACATGGTGTGCTCAACACGGACTGCTGTTCCTGAAGACCACGCTTCTTTCTTTGCGTTGCAATTGGGCGGCATTATGCTAAATTTCCACCACTACTTGAACACATAGTGACGGTAGACGGGTGGGGGCGTGTAGAAGAGCCGTTTTAGGTGGCGGGCGATTCTTAACTCTTTATAAAGAATATCTCTTTGGATTTGAAACTTTAGCTTTTGGGCCCAACATTACAATCTTCTTTATGCACCAAGAGCTTGTAACACTACAAAGAGAAAGGAAAACTTGAAATGGCATCATATGACCCCTTTACATAGTCAGTCATGTCTTCAGTGAACATAAACAGTTGGGAAAGTAATCCAGTGCTTGTCAGTATATTAGATCTGTGCATTCAGTCTTAATCAAACAACAAACGAAAGTGAGGGAATCAATCACTTCTCTTCACTTTAAGTAACTTTAATCAATGTACATTTAATTAATCCGGTGAAGACTATGCAGTGTTTTATTTTTACATTTGATTACTGTATTCTATTTCTGTATGGGAAGGTATTATTTTTTAGTATACTAAATTGTTTATTTCATTTGCATTTATAATTCTGTTGTATTTGACCTATTGTTTGTCATTTTATTATATATTTTATAGATTAAGGGGTCGGGGTCATTTTTGTTTTTTTATGAATATACACTGACAGGGGCCCCCTGACAAAAGTTTTGCTTAAGGCCCCCAGAAATCTAAGACCTGCACTACACTTCAGACATGCATCTATGTGGACAAATGCATTCTGACATGACTTTCAATCAAGTTTTTGATGAAACCATTCAATATGGATTATAATTACATTGTATTACTGTTACAGTAAAACATCCTATAAAGCTATTTTGAAACTATGTGTATTGTAAAAAGACATATACACATAAATATGACTTGGCATAAATAAGCAGCCTTGCACTCTATTTGTGGCGGCACTCCCCCCCCACATATATACACTAGGGGTGCGGGGTTCGTCGACTAAACGATACAGTCCTACTAGTCGACACGGGAAAAACAATAGTCGATTACCCGACAGAAAAAAAACATGATTTTATCATTCAAATTACAATAATTTTAACATTGCATTTAAAACAAGTTAAAATAAAACGTTTGCAAAATAATACATTATTTTTAAAAGTTTATCTAGGCGGGAACTACATCTTTACCTCAGACCTCACATGCGTTTTCTTCATGTCAGTTGCGGCGAGTTAAAAAATGACCACGCGAAAGACGAGAAGGTTTGGGATTATTTTGAATTAGAAGGAAACTGAAAAGTTTTGTGTAAACTGTGTAATGTCAAATTGTCTTACAATAACTCTACTGGAGCGATGCGTAATCATATTCAATACAGGCACGTAGGCATTAGCTCAGAGGCTGGCCAAAGCCAGAAAATGTGTCAATCACGTCATTCACTACAACCCACACCGATCCCATCCGCGCCGTCTATTCCATTAACGATCAACCACTTCGGTGGTGGTGCGGGATATTCAGGCGCTTTCTGAAACTCTATCGGCTTGCTTTTCTTTATATCTGCGTGCCTGCGACTTCAGTTCCTGCCGAGCGCATTTTTTCAAGTGCAGGAATTGTTAATCGCCTCAGGTCCTGTCTTTCACCAGACCACGCTGATAATTTCACTGAACAAATAACGCATGGTCTGAGTAAGTAAAATGGGCATTGTTGCATTTTGTTTTTAGACGATATAGCCTACACGAAGTACGTTTTTAAAAGCCGTTTTAATGCTATTTCTTGATAAACCTTCCTATTGTTTTTGACTTGTGTTTTAATATGTTCGGTAACGTTATATGAAGATGAAGAATTCTGTCAGGCTATTGATTGATTTTCCATTGTTCTGCATTTCCCCAGCTGATTTGAATAAATAAGCTATGCTTTGGCCGACGGTGAGTGTAGCCTATACTCTTTTTTTCTTCTTCTTCTTTTTAACGACCGCCTAAAATGAAATGATGATAATGTGAGGCAAGTAATTCATTGAGGAATTTGACAGTGTGATTCATAGATTAAGTATTTCAAATATAAGCTATTATATATGCTACACCAGTGTTTCCCAATCTTTTTTTAGTTGCGGCTTCCTTTAGAAAATTTTAACAAACGTGTGGCACCCTACAAAATTAATTTTGTCACAATATTTGATTTTCTAACTTCGATATGATAATTTGAAAAGTATAGATATTCGGTACAACAGGGAAGAACTGCAGAACATAATGTCATACAGATATTTTTAATATTATTAAAAAATGTGTCCATCAATGGTGGCAATCAGTAGGCTAATTTCTAATGAAGAGACCAATTTATTTGACAGAATTTAATGTAGGCTTTTATACATATGCAAACATTATTTAATTACCATTATAACTAGCTATCTCACAAATTTTTGCTCACTAATGTTTTTTTTATTTTACAGTGGGGTAAATTTTGGTGCAGTAGCACGAGATAGCTTGATTTCAAACTTTGAATTGAATAAAAAATGACAAGTAAGCAGTCAGTAATAAAATAAGAAATAAAGAAATTAATAATGATAGCACAAATAAAAAATAACGACAGGCCTTCGAATTAAATAAATAGCTTTTTAGTTTTTCAGGTAGGTCTAACAGTAGGGTTAAGATATTTAACTATTAATTTTTTTTAACAATTATCCAAATAATGTTTAATACTAGAAAGCTATTATTATCAGAACACGTGAGCATAACATAGCGGTTAGCAGATCAATGAATGAGAAGGCAGCGTTACCAGAGTTGCCATATAAACACACAGTCATGTAAATACAACACAGTAGGGCTAGTGCAGACAGAAACAATACTGTACTACAAAGATGTTTCCTGTCGGCTCAATTTTTGAGTGGACTTTGCTGTTCCGATGAGCATGAACGGTATACGAGTGGAGCTGAGCGGAGCGCACACGCATAGAGCGGGATAATACGCAGAGCGTCACCACGTGAAAGTGAAACCTGAGCGGTAAACTCATTTTCGGCAGCCGAAAGTTTGGTGCATCTCTAATTAATGGTGACATCAGAAATTGATATTATGTAATAGATGCTTTTTTGAACATTTAGCAATTTAAAAATATTAAAAAAGGATTTTTTACACAGCACCCCTGCTCTCAACAGTTGGGAAACACTGTGTACACATACATACTGTAACGAATCGGTCCATGAACTTCCATTTAAGACTCTCGCACTACACACTGTTGCAACATCCTCCGGACTAATATCCATCATCATGAACCTGATGGCACAGCACGGATTGCACACAGCTGTGTACGGATTGCACCAGCTGTTTCATATCACTCCCTAACAATTTAACAATCCACTCTGTTCCCTTCCCTCGGCCGATATTGTATAGAGATTATCACTTTATAGCGAGGGGGGGGGGGGTGGGGGGGGGGTTAGCTACTCTACAGAGCCCTAGGTCCATTTTCCCTGCCTTAGCCTTAGCCTTGTTTTGCCTTGCCTTGTCTGTTTCCTTCGGTGTTGATCTCGAGTATTATTTAGCGTTTATCGCTCCCCTAGCAATAGCTACACTACAGAGCCCTCAGTCATTTACCAGCCTTAGCCTTAGCCTTAGCCTTAGCATGCCTGTCTCCCTCCTTCGGTTTTGATCTTCGCCTGTTTTCCTGGACTTCTCCCTTTAGCCTTGCCCCTGTGACTCTGTCTGCCTATCGTCGACCCACGCTAGCCCTGTGACTATTCTTGTGTCTTGCCCGCCGTATTCCTGGTTGCCACTGATTACCCTGCTTGTCTGATGACCATGTCTCTGTCTTCTCCAAATAAAGCTTTGCATATGGATCCGCACGTCTCACGTCTCGTCAGCCCCGTTACAGAATACTCGGCCACACAAGGATCCAGCGACTTTTCAGTGGACTCTGGCCTGGTATGGACCCAGTCACAGAGCTACTACATCTTCGGCAAGGAGGTCTTTCCATTGAGGAGTATGTTCACCGGTTCTGTGTACTATCTTAAGCAGGTACCACTATATGATGAAATTTTATTTAAAGACTTGTTCCGTTTTGGAATCGATGAACCCACGAAATCTTGGATGCCAAAAAGTAAAATTAACTGTAGCTTAAAGGACTTTATAGACTATGCCTTGCTGACTGCTGGTTCAGCGTTCATGGTGGGTGTCGCGGAGGAAGGAAGCGACACCATGTCTGTGACTGAAGTGATGGCTGTATCAGAGCATGCTCACAAGATGGCGGCGACCGAGGAGCCTGATCACAAAATGGCGGACACAACAGCGCAAATCACAGCTGATCTTCACGAGTCAAGTCAAGTCACAGCTGATAGTCATGAGTCTAGTCAAGTCACAACTGGTCGTCATGAGTCAAGTCTAGTCACAGTTGTTCTTCCTGAGTCAAGTCAAGTCACAGCTAATCTTCCTGAGTCAAGTCGAGTCACAGCTAATCTTCCTGAGTCGAGTCGAGTCTAGGCACTGTTGATCGTCATGAGTCAAATCGAGTCTCAGTGTATTATCCTGAGTCTGGTCAGGTCACAGCTGATATTCATGAGCCCCGTCACGTCACAGCTGATCATCCGGAGTCCCGTCACGTCACAGCTGATCATCCGGAGTCCCGTCACGTCACAGCTGATCATCCAGAGTCACGTCACGTCACAACTGATCATCCAGAGTCATGTCACGTCCTGTCTGTCACACCCAGATTCTCAAAGTCAGCCCTTCGGTATCCCAGTCTGGTATCCAGTGTGAGGGATGCACCGCTGGCGTCTGCACGCGCAGCTGGTATCCCCAAACCCACTCACTCTCACTCATCTATTCATGAACTCATTCCCCTGTCTGCAGCACTTCCCATATGGGGGGTTGCTTTATGGTGTATCTGGGCCGCGTACTCCACCGCTGATTTGCTAGAAGCAGCGGCATCGGCTACGACATCTCCAGAGCTGGCGGCTTACGCTCCAGAACCTCCCGAGGTAGCGGTGTCCACCGCCGTGCTCCCAGAGGCCACGGTGTCCACTGAAGTATCTTCAGAGGTGGCGGCGCAGGCTGCAGATCCTCCCGAGATGGCGACACTTGCCTCGGTTCCTTGCGTGGGGGAGGCAACCAGCACACAAAAAAAACGCACTTTCTGCCTGTACTGTTCCGGCCAAGGAGGCCGTCTATGAACTCTCTGCCTGTTCTGTTCCGGCCAAGGAGGCCATCTATGAACTCTCTGTCTGTCTTGCTCCGGCCAAGGAGGCCGTCTACGAACTCTCTGCCTGTTCTGTTCCGGCCAAGGAGGCCGTCTATGAACTCTCTGCCTGTTCTGTTCCGGCCAAGGAGGCCGTCTACGAACTCTCTGCCTGTTCTGTTCCGGCCAAGGAGGCCGTCTACGAACTCTCTACCTGTCCTGTTCCGGCCAAGGAGACCACCTATGAACTCTCTGCTTGTCCTGTTCCGGCCAAGGAGGCTACCTATGAACTCTCTGCTTGTCCTGTTCCGGACAAGGAGGCCGCCTATGAACTCCCGGTTCTATGTTACAGTTATAGAGCCGTCTGCCAACTCCCGGCTAGTCCGTTCACGGCTAGGGGAGGACGTTACGTGAATCTTTGTGTGCTTGTGTTATGACAAAGGGAGGTCGTTTGGGAAACTTCGGTCCTGTCACGAGCCCAGGCCAAGAAGGCTGCTTCTGAATGCTCAGTCTTGTCTATCAACACCAATGTTCTGTCTGTGTTGTCTGTCTCTGCTCTCTCGTTGTTACAGTTTCCGCCATGGTCTCCTGGTCGGTGTGGTTCACCGGGGGGGTTTCCTGTTCCTTCTGCTCCGCCGTGGTGGTCCTCTGCCCTGCCGTGGTTCTTCTGCTCCGTCTGCTCTGCTGTGGTGGTCCTCTGCTCCGCCGTGGTGGTCCGCTGCTCTGACGTGTTGGTCTTCTGCTCCGCCGTGGTGGTCGACTGTCTGGCTCTGGTGGTCCTCTGCACCGCCGTGGTGGTCCTCTGCCCCGCCATGGTGGTCCTCCGCTCCGCTGTGGGGGTCTACTGTCTGGCTCTGGTTGTCCTCTGCTCCGCCGTGGTGGTCTACTGTCTGGTTCTGGTGGTCTTCTACTCCGCCGTGGTGGTGTCAGTCCTGTTCTGGGGTCTTCTGCTCCGACAGGGGGATCTGCGGTCCTGTCTGTTTTGCTTTGGGGGTCTTCCGCTCACATGCTGCCAGTTCCGCCTGGTTCTCTGTCAGCCAGTCTGTCAGTGACCGGTATATCCAATTCCAGGTGCCCTCCGTCCCTCCCCCTGTTCCGACTCCACTCCACCGCCCTCCGGAATCATAAAGGTTTTTTGAGCATCTGGAAGCCGCTCCTTGGGGGGGGGTGGCTCTGTCACGAATCCGGTCCATGAACTTCCAATTGCATTGACTCTCGCACTACACACTCTTGCACATCACCCCGGACTACATATCCCACCATTCATTGCACTGATTGCACTCAGCACGGATTGCACACAGCTGTTAACACTGATTGCACCAAGCTGTTTCATATCACTCCCTCACTAATTAACACTCACTCTGATCCCTTCCCTCAGCCGAGTATTGTATAGCGTTTATCACCCTCATAGCGATAGCTACTCTACAGAGCCATAAGTCGTGCCTTAGCCTTAGCCTTAGCCTAGTTCTACCTTGCCTTGTCTGTTTCCTTCGGTTTCAACCTTAGCCTTAGCCTAGTTTTGCCTAGCCCTTTAGCCTTGCCCCTGTGACTCTGTCTTCCTATCGTCGACCCACGCTAGCCCTAGGACTATTCTTGTTTTTCCCGCCATATACCTGTTTGCACTGATTACCCTGACTGTCTGATTGGATTCATGTCTATTCTTCTCCAAAATAAAGCTTTGCATATGGATCCGCACGTCTCACGTCTCGTCAGTCCCGTTACACATACTACGTGCACATCCCTAATATACATAAATATATATGCAAATTCATTTTCTGCCAGCAGGAGGCGCTTTTAGAGCGGGAGAGATAGAGGTTTCTCCGATAAAGGCTGTACATAAAGCAGCGCTCCGCTCACAAACGCTGCTTTATCAGGCATTACATGCAAGATTTAATGAAAATGACATTGAATGACAATTTTCTGAAGACAGTCGGTTTCCTTCTTAAATACAGTGATATAAAAACACCCGCGTCGGTTTTTTATTTTTAAACGTGCAGTGCTTGTGTTTATTCAACTAAGTCAAAGCCTTTTGGAAAATCAATATGTGGCGGTCAGTTTTGATATTGTGGCGGCCCGCCACAAATAAATCAATGTATGGGAAACCCTGATATGACTTTACTTGGCATCAAACAACTATTTTAATTGATGTGCTAAGATTAATTCTGTGTTATCATGTTAAATGGCAACAAAAGTCTAGTTACCTGACTTGTATGGTTATGTTGGTATCCACATTTGTACATTTTGACTCCCCTAATCAAAAAATCCTGATTCAGGTCATCAGCTCATTACTAAAGACTCTAATACCTGAAATTGGTGTGGGACATGTAAAATGTACACTATTGGCATATTCCAGGACAACGTTTAGCTTCACATTTTTATTCCCCTCCGTCTTGTGGACATGGATGTACGTCATTACTCACTTTGAGCGAGTGAACAATACTGGTGAAACATTTCAATGGAAAAACCTGGAACACTGTCTTATTACTTGCCAACTTTCCCTTATAAGTTTGGATAAAAAGTGTATGCAGCATTCTATAGGCCTATAGATATGAATAATCATTTATGGAAAATATAAAAAATACACAAAATTAAAATTAAATTATTTGTAACCAACGTGAAAAAAGAACGCTCTTTATGATCACTGTGATTAAGCAAGTGTAATATTTTATATTACTACATGGCTCTGTGGAATACTTGATTCTAATTGGTCAGTCGCGACATTCCGAGGTATGTTATCCCTCAATAACAACCGGTAAAAACTAATAACACAGGCTCATCCAGCTAACTGAAGTCGGCGCTATACTCTTCCCAGGAACAGTTTTTTTTCTTGGTGGAAGCTTTGCGTTTTTTAAGTTAATAAAACATTAAAACTCAGTCTACACATTTTAATCGAGTTTTATTTATGTGATCCTGGTATCGCAGACTCGCTCTCTCGTTTCATACAAACTGCAATGGATTATAAGATAACTAGCAAACTGGTAAGATTTTAATTCATCTTCATCTTAAATCTTTTATTGCCATAATTATTTATGTGGTGAAATGTTGTGTAATAAGTGGTTTGACTGCACCGTTTCCCCATAAATGTCTGTCTAGTTTGAATTTGCCGCTTACTCGCAACTGCTGTCTTCACGGAAGCTTTGCGTTCAAATATTTCAACTCAAATCAATATTTTGTGTATAATTATTTACTAATGAGGCAAGTAGCCCTGTAATAAGTGGGATAATGTACATCCAGCAGGTTGTTATCGCAGAATAACCCCCTTCAGGGTGATCAGGACCCTGACGCGAAGCGAAGGGTTCTTGTATCACCCTGGGAGGGTGTACATATCCCTTATTTGTATATAATAGCAGCAGGAAACTAGATGAGTACATGAGGTGAAATTCTATTAATTGTTAGACTTATAGGTGAATATCTGATGTAAAAAGAAATATCAAATACAATAATAGTGAGCAATACTCAGGACTGCAATTGTGAGCAAAAAATTGTGACACAGCTTAACCATTATGTTAAACTAGTTATAAATTTAATTGAATACAAATTTCCAGACGTATAGTCAAATAAAACTTGACTAAAACAACAACAAAGAAGAAAAAAACTAAAACTAAACTAGTCATATAGTTAATATACTGTAACTGTCAGTGTAAAAAGGAAATACGGGACATATGACTCCACTATAGTGAGTTTGACACCCTGAGTTATTCGGAACAAACAGCACAAACATGAGATGGATCTCAGTCTCTATGAAAAAGAAAAAATCCACACGGGGTGTTCAACATGAGTCAGGAGAAGAAACTCTCATCCTAGAAGCAACTTCGGATCATACATTTTACAAATGAGCTTGATCGAAGACGGCGGAGTAACATATGAACAGGTTTGATTTGATTATTGCTGCAGGCATTATGAAGTTATGGTCACTGAATGTATTATTTGCTCACCAAAGTCACAAGTAAGCCAAACCCTGATCCTAACCCTAACCACATATTAAGTACATGTAGCTAATTAATATTATTCGGTACTTAAATGCATAATTACACTGTAACAAGGACACCTTTAAATAAAGTGTAAACTGAAATCACTTACAGAACCAACAAAATGTCAAGATAAACAACTCAAAAGTTTTTTAGATCTCGTTTTTCTTCGTTTTCTAATCAGAAGTAGCTTCGGGTTTAAAATGTTACACAAAATAATGGTTTGTTTAGGCTACTTATGTATTATTTTCATATTTCTATTTCTGTAGAGTTGGGTATTTTAATAAGGATCAAAGGAGTGAGTTCAGCTTTGAGAATGAAAACCAAACTGTGTGTGTCTCAGTATCTTCATGTTTGACTCTGAATGTTTCTTCAATCCTCGTGTCTTCACTCTCCTCTTTAATAAACTCCATCTCTGTTTGTGTCTCAGGATCTTCATGTTTGACTCTGAATGTTTCTTCATTCCTCGTGTCTTCACCCTCTTCTTCAATTAACCCAATCTCTGTTTGTGTCTCAGGATCTTCATGTTTGACTCTGAATGCTTCATTCCTCGTGTCTTCACTTTCCTCTTTAATAAACACCATCTCTGTTTGTTCCTCAGTATCTTCATGTTTGACTCTGGGGGGGGACAAAATTTTGGGGGTTTCTTCAATCCTCGTGTCTTCACCCTCTTCTTCAATTAACCCAATCTCTGTTTGTGTCTCAGTATCTTCTTGTTTGACTCTGAATGTTTCTTCATTCCTCGTGTCTTCACCCTCCTCTTTAATAAACACCATCTCTGTTTGTTCCTCAGTACCTTCATGTTTGACTCTGAATGTTTCTTCAATCCTCGTGTCTTCACCCTCTTCTTCAATTAACCCAATCTCTGTTTGTGTCTCAGTATCTTCATGTTTGACTCTGAATGTTTCTTCATTCCTCGTGTCTTCACCCTCTTCTTCAGTTAACCCAGTCTCTGTTTGTGTCTCAGTATCTTCATGTTTGACTCTGAATGTTTCTTCATTCCTCGTGTCTTCACCCTCTCTTCAGTTAACCCAGTCTCTATTTGTGTCTCAGTATCTTCATGTTTGAATGCTTCTTCCTTCCTGTGTTCTTACCTATTCTTCACGTAACCCAATCTCGTTGTGTCTCAGGATCTTCATGTTCGACTCTGAATGTTTCTTCATTCCTCGTGTCTTCACCCTCTTCTTCAGTTAACCCAGTCTCTGTTTGTGTCTCAGTATCTTCATGTTTGACTCTGAATGTTTCTTCAATCTTCACGTCTTCACTCTCCTTTTTAATAAACTCCATCTTTGTTTGTTCCTCATTATCTTCATGTTTGACTCTGAATGTTTATTCAATCTTCATGTCTTCACTCTCCTCTTTAATAAACGCCATCTTTATAATAGTAATCTGGGTGTGTCTCAAGCAGCTCCCTAGTTCAGTAGTCAGCACACTGGTAAGACAAAGTCAGTCAGAGTGAGAGTTAATGGCATTAAATCACCTGGTTAGCCAAAAAAACACTCAAAACTAGCACTAAAAATAAAGAACATACATTATATTTAAAAGTTCATATTTAAGTATTTATTATTTATATTTGGTATAATTTGCAGATTACATTTAATAGATTCCACATGAGAACATTCCTGTATGTTTGTAAAAGTTGCATGTTTGTGTTTGTTGTCCTCGTTGCATTTACACTGCTTTGAGCAGCAGGTCTCGGCAGCGTGCGCTGATTCGAGCGAATCAAAACAGTGAATCGGTTCAATTGACTCGGAATTTCAAAAAGCTCCGTTTCTCTCAACATTAACGTTACTTGCCAGTGACTAATGTATGAAAACTGATTCACAAACAAAATGTTAGATGAAACATTACGTTACATTAAATGATAGTTGATCAATTTTACATCGCTTGCAAAAACTAAAGATGCCTGAACGGTTTTATCGATTTAAACGCTTTAAATGCTTAAAAACACCAACCTTTCTTCAGACGCACTGACGCAGGAGCGCGGCGCAGCCTTATGACGTCACATTTCCAGAGCAAAATAAAAGTCCTGTATAGTGAGTGCATGGAAGTTTAGGTACATACTGTAGAAACGTACATCCAGAAAACACATAAATAACAAAACAGTTCTTGTAGGATGTTTAATGTAACTTAGTTCTCAATAATCTTTTCTCAAGCCCTGCATGTGTAGTCTTCTTAGTGTTGCTTTGAACAGACATAAATCTACATCTGTCCTTTACATTGCTTGTTTAAGCTGAAGAGAAACAAATTCATTTTAAGCTCTAACATACTCAGTCTAAGAGAAAGGGCTTGATTTTTAAATGACAGACAGAGTTAACAATATACAACAGAGACATACAAACCCTTACAAAAATTAACCAGGGTCTTGTGCGCTGTACATTTTTGGCTGTTTTTCTTAATTTTCTGATCAACCCAACCACATTATATTCTAAATTCTATTCGTCTACAGAGCTAATCTGAACCATTTGAGCATAAACCTGTCTTGATCAAATGTTTTAAAATGCAGAAATAGGGGTTCTGCAGTCATCCTGCCGAATGAGAGGCACATCCACTTTACAAATGTATACTGTATATGCCAACTGAAAATGTTTGTTCACTCACAAAATAAATGCTAGTGCCTGGCCCTAAAAATATGTAATTTAAGATAGTTTCACATTCATAACGGCAAGAAAGTGGATTGCCCAGCAAAACTTTGTCTAATTTACTGTAAGGTAAACATTACATTGGCATGGCAAAAAAAGTGTCTCACACAGTTCCAGGGGGTGAACAAAGGCCTCCTGTAGCGAATCGATGCGTTTTTGTAAGAAAAATATCCATATTCAAAATGTAATAATCACTTTAATCTAGCTTGCGCCAACAGTTGTACACGGAAGCAGCTCTGGGCGGATCATACATCATCTTAAGGATGTTACGACGCAGCCTCATCTTGGTTAGTGGGTCTTTGATTAGCTTCATCTCCGATACTACCTGTTTGCCAAATGTTTGATCAACATCCTTGCTGGCATCTACCAGTGTTTCAGACACATTTTTTAAAATGGTCACTTTCTCCACTTCAAGATCATCTGCTGACTTCTCTCTTGACTTTTGTTTGGACCTGTAATGTGTTTTTTCAGAATTATTTTTTGTGACCTGATGACGCTGGTGAGATGATGAGGAATCAAGTGAGGTAAGTGGAGTTGATGAACTGAATGTTTGGTAGGAGGTGGAGGACTCAGACAAATCCTCCTCCGTTTCCAGGTCTTCTCCTCCCTCATCAGCGATGCCGTTTTCCAAGTCATCCAACTAAGATAAAAACAAGTTGTATAAAAAAACTAGTTTGAAGTAGTTTTAAAATCCTTAAGTTTGAAAGCAGATAGATAAATAGATGGATAGAAATTGTCAAAGATGATAGATGGATAGATAGATAAATAGAAAATGTCAGATGATAGATAGATAGATAGGAGAGCTCACAAATTTAACAGTTGGAAAGAACTGTAACAACCAACTTACATTCAGTGTATACTGAGATACCCGTGGTACAACAAAAGGTTGTAGAAATTAGAGTTTTTTTTAAATCCATCTCTGTCTGGGAGTTAAGTCTTTGTCACTGCTGCCACTTGGTTTTGGACGGAGTAGTTTCCCATATTGTGTTCGGAGGGAAGCTGCTTTTGTTTGGACCTCAACGACTAGGGAAGAGATAAGTAAATTACAAATCTAGCACATCCGAATGTTAAATGCCTCTGTAATCTATCGAGGTTCCTACAGCGGAGTTCCCCCCTATAGATATATATATGTATGGGTGTGTGGTGTGGTTTGTGTGTGTGTGTGTATGTGTTTGTTTCTGTACTGAATGAAATCGTAGATTGTGTAAGTAGCTAGGAAGTAGATCATTCTGTGCCAGCAAGAGGTGATTTTGGAGCGGCGCAATAGCGTTTCCCGGCAACCCGGATCTAAACACAGGCCGCCTGCGCTCATCAAGTTGACTTGAAATTAACATATGACAGCGACAATGTCGGAAGGACAATCGGTTAACTTCAAAGATACATTCATCAAAAAAACTCCGCCGGCACAAATAAATTAATGTATGGGAAACTCTGTGTAGCTATTGTGAATGAGAACACAATGAGTGATTTGCTAGCTTACATGCTAATTCCAGTACATTACTCACCAGGTTGCTGAAGCGCCTCCACTATCGATAGCCAACATTTATCTTTTTTTATTCTGTCATGGTAGTCCCTCGATGACACACTATACAGGCAGGAGTACTGTTGCCACAACTCCACGAACCTTTCCTCCATCTCATAAATCCACCTAGCAGCACCATCATCTCTCAGTCGTTTTGCCATGTTTGAAACCTGTGCATGAAAGAGATTCTGCGCTTCGATTTCACATTCAACAATGTGAAGGGAACACGTCGTTGGATGAGGGGGGGAAAAAAATTAAACATGGCTAGCTTTCGTGTTGATGTCGTGACGCGTCGCAGGACATGGCACGGTTGTCGGTACTATGACACACTACACAGATTAAAGATTGAATAATGCATCCCGAAGCTCTTGTGTGTATTACGAATACCCACGACACCCTACGCCAAGCAAATCGTGGCAAAATCGGGGTAAAATCGTGTAGTCTGAATGGGGCTTAAGGCACACCTGTGCAATAATCATGCTGTCTAATAAGCATCTTGATATGCCACAACTGTGAGGTGGATGGATTATCTCGGCAAAGGAGAAAGTGCTCACTAACAGATTTAGACAGATTTGTAAACAATATTTGAGAGAAATAGGCCTTTTGTGTACATATAAAAGTATTAGATATTTGAGTTCAGCTCATGAAAAATGGTGGCAAAAACAAAAGTGTTGCGTTTATAATTTTGTTCAGTATATATATCTATATATATATATATTAGGGCTGTCATCGTTAACGCGTTAACGCATGCGATTCATTTTACAATCCTTAACGCAGTTAACGCAAAATTACTAAAGCACAATTTATATTCTAACCATTTAACCCAATTTTGCTTCTCTGCTTGCAATTAGATCATTTTAAGCCACTAGACTCCGGGAAAGTTTTCAGTCAAATGATCCAGTAAGCGAATGCATTCAAACAATCCGTCCAAAACAGCGCTAATATAAAGGACACCAGGCTGATTACATCAGATTGCAGAGAAAACAGAGACTCGCGTTGCGTTTTAAGTGAATTATTCATTCCAGTGTGTTTCGCTTTAAAACACAAGCTCTGTCATATTCTGTCATTGTCTCTGAAGAGCGCGAGCCCTCACATGTCGCAGACTGAACGGGTTGTCAACACATCCCACTGCTGTATGACCAGATGAGATGCAAACTACAGTTTTTTGACTGGATAACCAGTCTCGCTAGTAAAGTTTTGATGGATGAAGACTGCAATCAAGGTAAAGACGATTGCGGTGGCGTACAGGAGTTGTACAGTACTGTAAGCACTCGTGAGTCCGTTATAATAATGCGTGTAAGAGTGCTCTTGACGCACTGATCGCACAATGTATTTATGCACAGGCACAGACATTTCCGTAAATTCATGTTTCCACACACATTCACTATAATGTTTTGATTTGTCATGTTTATTTTGCTGTGTTTAGTTATACTGAATGGATCATTGTACTGTAGTAGATATATGCAGTCAGTAGGTGGTTGGTTTAGGTTTTTTTTTGGCATCTCCATGTGGTCCTGTTCGGTATCGCAACTTGGCTTCTCTAAAATGTAAAAAAGCTATTTGCTGTTGCACTGTACACGTACTATAAAATTCTGATTTTGTTTTTTTTTCTTATGTGCTTATATGGGCTCTTTACATCATTTGGTTCTTTGGTGTCCTTTTGGAGTTTCTTAGTGTCCTTTTTTGAAAAGACATCTAAATTTATCTTGAAAAAAGCGTGCAGAAAATAGATTTTTTGAGGAATACCCTTCAATCTTTTGGTTACTTTGCTGGATATAGCAAATTATGACAAAAAAAACATTTGAAACAAGATAAATGGTATATGCTTAATTTCATGAAGTGTGCGATTAATCGCGATTAATCACAGAACAAGGATGTGATTAATTAGATAAAAAATTTTAATCGATTGACAGCCCTACTACATATTGCAAAAAAATCAATGACAGTTGTAAAAGAATCTTATGAACTTTGATTCTATTTTATCTCTGCAACACATATTTTCCATGCTCACACCTGCTAATTTATTTTCAACGCTCCATTTATTTAGAGTTTCAGTCAAGCGTGAACAGTGTGGCTGACTCAGTGAGTGGGCGGGGGGAACTGCCAGAAAAGCCGTCCATGTGATCATGTATCAGTCAACTACTACAAAGGGTGCACAAAGCCATGGTGATCTGAAAGACAGTGAAATAGAGACATCAGTCATTTCTGGTAAGTTCTCCATGATAAAACATTTGAATTCGGATGGCAGTTCATTCATGACTTGTGACACATTTTATGGCCATAATTATGTGGACGCCCCTAATTAACGGGTTATACTATTGCAAATATTAACCTTTTCACTGGTAAGTTCAAATTTTAAACTTTAAAATATTCTAACTAGGGATGTGCAACAACGATGGTCAACCGTCTTTGAACCTCTCTCACTGTACGACATAGGACCGTTTTATGAGCCACGATCACAGAAATTGCCACGATTCTTTCACAATGCCAATCTTTCGTCTGGGACAGCCGAAAATCGTGCAATGTATAGAAGGCTTAGAGTGTGGTTTTTTGGCCCAGTAGGCCGTTTAGTGTTTTTCCTTTGTCTGTGTGTCTGTGAGTTGGTGTATCCTGGGCATGGCTGTGCACTCCTCTCTGTGGCTGATTGCTGAATGTGAATCACCTGCTGCCAATCAACTCATCTGCCTCCAGTATTTAAACCCTGGGTCTTCAGTCATTATCTGCCAGATTGTTCAGTCTACTTAAACCAAGTTCACACTACATGACTTAAAACATCGGCAGATCGCTGTGCTGTTCAGACTACATGACTTGATTGTCTGTCTTGAAGTCGTTGTGGTGTTCACATTACGCGACACTATGTAAATGATCCGCAACAGGGGGTCACACACTACACGAGCTGACAACAGCTCTGTCACTGAACAACTCTATCCTGACCGCAAACCACATTTTGTCAGGAAAACACACGTGAGAAGTTTAAAGGGAATGACACGAAATAACAAGTGAAACAGGAGTTGTTTATTTGAAAATGAACATTGGGAAGAAATTAGCACTGCAAGCTGTTTGCGTGATGAAGAAATTTGCTCCATTACTTGTCCGAACTTTTCTTAAAGCTAGGGATGCACCGATACCGATACTGGTATCGGGCCCGATACTGAGCTTCTGTACTCGTAAAAATGCCCCAATACCAAACGCCGATACCACACAGCATGTGTTAAGTGCCATATTCAGACAAAGAAACATGGACGACAAGACAGCAGAATGGATTTATTAGAGATTAAGGATGTCTACGAAGTATATGTAAGCAATAAATATAATGTTAAACATTCAGTATTAACGCATTTATAGCTGATGTGCGCGAGCTGATAAACAAATGCTGAGTGGATTGAGCGTGCAGCGGCGCGAGCTTGTCGAGTGAATATATCTTTCTCACAGACATCACTGGAAAGTTTGTAGTTCGGTCGGATGCAGTATGTCAAAAACAAGTAAATAAAACAATGCACAAGTTACTGAGAGAGAGAGAGAGAGAGAGAGCGCACTTCTGTTGTGTGATCTTTGATGTTCACTCACTTAGCACATGCATCATTTGGATTAAAACTAAATCGTAAAAATAAAGCCATTTATAGGGGCATTCACTATAAACATTTATTTTTAACCTTAGGCATACACGACTTTCTGGCGAAAGTCAATCTAGTAGCCTGTGTGAAATGCGCAAGACTGTAGACTACTTGTCCCTCTCATTCTGCACCAGTACAAATACGTGCACACGTTGCGCTTGTTTTTCTTGCTTGAGTGTTTCTGCATTATATGAGTGGCTTTGGAAAATAAATCGCAGCACGTTTCAGATGAAAAAAAAAACGTGACTTCTATTTCTGAAAATATCACAGTTAGGAGATTTATAACGAGTGGTTCCCTGCATTATTACAGCAAAGCACGTGATTACAGTACTAAGCCGCTGCAATGGAGCAGCTCTAATGCTTTTAAATTAAAGATGATGTACCATAGAGCAAAAATGTTTTTTTTTAAAACAGTGAAAGTAACAAAATATTCAGAGACTAGATATAATATTTTTTTATTTTTTTTAATAGTGGGTGCAGGACACTATAGTTCATTTATGTAAGTGAGGATAGCAAAATAAAGTAAACTGTGACAAATTATACCCAAAAATTCTTCATACAGTGGACTACCAGTAAAATATACAAATTTGGGACCAAAAATTATTCAGACAGAGTCTGGTGGAAAAAAATTGAAGTTGAGGTTTGCATGAAGCTGGGTGACAGCATGCCAGGGTTAGTGTGGCTACTAACAGCTGTCTAATTTTTGGTTGATTGTAATCCATTAGGCTACATACCTTTCTATCAAAGTTATCATTTCATTATCAAGCTGAATTTGTTCTGACTCTGTTTAACTGAGTTCTTGTTATATTTTATTACCATTTTCTAAACTATAGCGAATAAACTGTGATAATGTGAGAAATGTTGAAGGTGTCTGAATAAATTTTGGTTTGACTATCTATTTAATAAATTAAGTTAACCAACTAACATTACACATACTCTTTTGTTTCTGTACCCAATATTTAAAAAATTTTACAAATGCAATGAAAATATTGGTATTGGTGTTCGGTATCGGCAAGTACCAAAAATAAAAGTATCGGTATCAGGCGAGTACTGGAAAAAGTGGTATCGGTGCATCACTACTTAAAGCCGTGTTGCTGCTGCTGTTTTTCTTCCGCTGACCTCAACCCATGCCTTGATTTCTCATTGGCTGTAGCTCGTCACGACGCCTGACACCACGTGATGTTGAGTCGGCTGACCGGTCCAGATATTTAGCATGCTAGATATTGGTTTGGCATCTGTGAGGCATTGGCGATGCGTCAGCGAGCCTCTTTGGCTGCGTTTACACTGGCACAAAAAATCAATTCTTTCGCTCACATCTGACACAGATCAAAATTTGTAAACACAAAAACCCACACGAGATCCAATTTTTTTGCATCCGATCTGAGCCACTTCCAAATGTGGATTTTAATCGGATACACATCTGATATCTGGACATCCGACCTACATCTAAACACACATATCCGATTCTCCACAGAACTCCCAATGCAAGGGCGACACGTTTGCTCATAAAGATTTTGTAATGGCTGTGTTTTAATGCCGGCGTGCTGTATGCGCTCGCATTTTATTGAGATGGAAACTTTTTATAGGTAAGAAATTGCACATTCAGCAGCTGGTTTTCAACCCATGCCCTGATAATTTTATAAATACAACAGCTAAAAGTTACATATATTTCTCAGCAATGAGGTGATAACTTGGCAGGTTTTGTAATTAAACCGACAAGCTTGTTTGCAATGCTTCACTCGCTCGCACGTGGGTGCATGCGTTCTTTCTCTCCCTCTCTCTCTCTCTTTTAATTCAAATTCATTTCAATAATTATCAAATTTATTTCACTAAAGAATTCTACCTCTAACGAGCTGTAGATAAAATAGTCTAACAAATTAAAATTACCGTTATTTTCCGGTCTTTATCTGTTCAGTCAGATTTTGTGCTGCAAAACATCCATGACAGCCGTTGTCCATGCTGGCAAATAATAATGGCCATTCGACGTGAATTATATAAATAATTTTAAAAGCACGGCCATTTAAAACCCGAGGGTCTACCATCTAGTAAAGTGATCACTGCAGACAATCCTTTTGGGTAGGAATTAATGTAAACAGATATCGGATACCAGTCGTGTCTAATGTGAATATAAACAGCCGTGCCAAAAAATCGGATATGGTCAAAAGATCGGATCTGTGCATTAAGACTTGCAGTGTAAACGGAGCCTTTGATGCATCGTAGAGTAGTTCACACATAAAGACTGCCGAGCGCTGATCACCCGCTGATTTCCCCCCGATCACAGCCCGACCTGTCGCGAGCTCATTAACGTGCAAATCTGTCTTAAATCGGGCTTAAAATCCTGTAGTGTGAACTAGGCATTATGTGATCTCACTCCACCTGCATTGTTTAGTTTCCAGCTCACCTCAGCCAACAATCTTCAACAGCAAATGAGAGATGGATTGTGTTGCTAGATTTTTGGCAATAAATAAATTTGATTTGCATCAGTTTTTGTTGTGTTTGCTTTTGGGTCCAAAGCTGTGTTTGGTTACAACACTCAGTGCGGAAACGATCGCTGCAATGCTCCTGGAACGCACTGCCGGACCGCAACCGCGTGCAGTGTGAATGCTCTAATCCGCTAACATGAGTTTGAACAAAAAATACGAACCACAGATGGCTTGCAGTGCGTATGCACATTGTTTGTGGTAAAAATAACATGGATTAACACCGAAAGGTAATAATTTCACAATAAATTATAGTCTACTGTGTTTCACGGTCAACACGTGGCTTTTTGGCTAGGTTTAAAATAAGGAAAAGTGGACTTTTAGATAAACAAGGCAACATAAGAGATGCACTAGTGGAGGTAGAAAAACAAAGTTCTTTAAGACCCGCGGGATTGCTTGTAATAAAGATTTAAATGCATCCATTCGGTGCGTTCCAAACGATATATCAGTCTCCAAGTGCCCTTTGGAGACTGATATATCCCGTGAAAACTGTCTTGGCTGCCATATTGAAGGGCCGTTCCAAACCGAAGTGCTCAAAACTGGCCACTTCCAAGGGCCCTTCGGAATGAAGGATTTCGAAGGGTACAACTGATGGACACTTCAGGCCCCTGTGATCCTTTGCACGGGGAAGTTGTTTGGCATATTTGGCGTATACATTGTATGGCATAATTTGGAACTACATGGCATGAATTATGCATAGGCAAAATGTATCCATTTCCAATTGCTTATGAATTAATATCTATTGGTCTTGGTGTGATAAACCAAAAATAAATAAAGTGAAAAGTGACGTGACATGTGGCCAAGTATGGTGACCCATACTCGGAATTAGTGCTCTGCATTTACCCATCCAAAGTGCACACACACAGCAGTGAACACACAACAGTGAACAAACACCCGGAGCAGTGGGGGGTTTGGTGCCTTGCTCAAGGGCACTTCAGTCGTGGTATTGAGGGTGGAGAGAGCGTTGGTTATTCACTCCCCCCACCTACAATCTCTGCTGGTACGAGACTCGAACCCACAACCTTTGGGTTATGAGGCCGACTCTAACCATTAGGCCACGACTTCCCCTAAAATAAATAGCTTGCACAATCCTCTCATCGTTTCGAGCGTGTTTTTTTTCCGGTTGTCAGCCAGCAGACAATATGTATGACGAAGGCGCCTCCTTGATTGTCTCGTTAAGGTGACGCAGAAGTGCGTTCCAAAAAAAGTTTTTTTGACCCCTACACCCTTCATCCCTTCAAAGCTCTCACTCCGGAGGGTAAACCCATTGAAGGGACTAGGGCATTGTGATGAGCCCTTCCGAATGGAACGCAGGGTGTGTGTGTGTGGGTAATACCTGATACCTGTGAGATCTCCTAGACGCGACACGGCACTGCACTGCGCTTTTTGACTGATGTGCAACTGCCATATTTTGTTATTTTGATTTGATAATGATCAAGTGTTCTAGAATAGAAGCAGTTAAAGTGTGAGAGCATGCATACAATGTCCATATGTATGCAATTTCAATGCTATGGCTTTCATGTAGATATTTAAAGATGGCTGTCTAGTTAAGAGTGTGCTAATTTCAACATCTAATACATTTTTTAATTTTTATGTTGCTTCTGTTAACATTAGTTAGTGAACTATGAACTAACTTTAATGATCAACATAATAATTTATATTATTTTTCTATGCATTACAAACAAGTACCGTTTTTTTTCTTTTTAACAGTGTTTCAGTGTTTAACACTTGCACATGACATTGTCTTAGGATGACGATCTTCTGACTGGGACCTTTGAGCCACCCTCGTCTCCTACACTACCATCTACATTATTAACAACACACCTATGTCAACATTTACGACACCTCCACCTATTGTTCCCCAGGTTGTGGAGACTCCTGTCTCACCACCAACAGAGGTCGCAAGAGGAGAGCAGAGCATGGAGGAGAGTTGACAGACTACCAGAGAGAACTCCTGCAAGCTGTGAACAAACCTCTTGATGAGGATGACATTTTTTTTTATGAGTTTGATCTTCATGTTTTGTTCATACTATAGCCTACATGTCAGCTTGTTTTCTGTTGATAAAACACATCGAATCACAAAAAAATAAAACAATACACTATATGTTAGATGATGTTTTATAAATGTGATGTTTGGATTTATTTTCTCTCATTGAATATAGAAGTGGCTTCTTAGAAGAGCCTTTGTTTTCATATTGATGTTAGATATATTGTGTTTTCAGATTAAGGTGACCACCCGTCCCTCAAGATGTAACGTGTGTCCTGCATTTTTATTTTATTTTTCATACCATAAATTACAATACTTAAGAAATATAATAAAAAAACTTGTGCCTGGCATTGAAAAATACATTTGTGCAGCCGTCATTTCTATTTTTGAAAATAACCAAACAACGCAATCGTATAGAGGTGTTTTTTCATTGATGAAGAATGCGTGGATGGCACAAAGGAATAAGTGCAGACCTCATCAAGTGCTCGAGCATCACCAACAGAAATGATCGAGCAGCACACGCGAGAATACACGATATTCTCTATTCGTTAAAAAATCGATTGCAGCTTTCAGACACGACTTTTTTCTAATTTTAATAGTTCGTGTGAGGCGGTCTCTGTGGAGTTATTTTAATGGGAAATGTTCAGAGCACATTATATGCCAGAGCGCATGAAATGCGTGAGCACAAATCTCTCCATTTGCAAGTGGATTACCATTCACTCTCACACAAAAAAATTACATGTGTGCGCTCAAACCATATCTTTTCTCCTGAATTTAATGTTGCCAGAAGCACAACCTTATGGAGTGTGGGCATCCACCGGCAGAAACATGAATTGAAATATGCCAACAGATGTAAATCAGTATTTACATGGCCTATCATTAGTAAATGTATATGTCTCACACGTGTCCCACAAAATTACATCTACTGTCCTGCAACAGATCTATAGCCCGGTGGTCACCTTACTTCAGAAGATGACAGCTGCATGCTGCCAGCACACTTCACCTGCAGAGGAGGAGGAATAGGTGGCAAACTTCTCTCTCACAGCCAGAGCTTCTCTGGAGGCATTGTTGCTGCCAACCTGGGTGATACCCTGCATGCCAGCTGATGGCTCATTGCACAAGGCTGTGCTGCTTGGATCCTCTTCATCAGCAGTGTGCTGTTGTGCAAAATGCATGTTGCCTTCACCTCAACTTCAGGTAACACTCCAAGGACTCGCCTGTACAGTCGGCACTTTGAAGCCAGGATACCGAAGGCACACTCCACCATCCTCTGGGCTTGAGACAGGCGGTAACTAAAAACCCTCTGCTCAAGTGACACATTGTGCCCAGGGAATGGCCCTTATCATGTTCCTCCACAGAGGAAATGCCTCGTCTGCCACAAAAACAAAGGACATGGCTCCTTCAGCTCCTTGAAGAGGTGCATCTGGTGGGAGGTTGAGGCTGTCATAATGGAGTACTTGGCCAAAGGTTGATGAGTAAAGCATACCTCCATCACTGCTTTTGGCATATGCTCCCACATCAATCATCCTGAAGCGATAAATGGAGAAGTAGCCTTTGTAGTTGTGGAACTGGGAGCAACTATTTGCTGGGGCTTGGATTGTGATGCGTTTCCCATCAATTGCTCCAACATAATTCAGAAAAATCCTCCGCAATGGCCTTCCAGTCCTCTGTTCCAGAAAATGGCATGTGTTCTACAACCAGATATGACCAGATAGCTTCACACACCTCTTTCACAATGCCCACCACGGAAGAGAATCCAACCTTGTATCTGAATGCAATTGTTCTGTATGAGTGGCTAGAAATCTGGGTAACAACTTTCAATAAAGTTCATTAGTTAACTACTTTAACATGAAATTATGTCTTATTAACAAAGTTCGGGAGGAGCACGTTCAGATAATTAACCCGGCCAATTCATCATCAGTAAAATTACACCATCTATCCTATCAGCTCGAGAGAGAACTTCTATAAATAGTCCAACCCATCTTTCCTTTATTCTCTCTACAGTATTCCAGCATCCCTCCACCACCCCGACTCCTCACCATCGGCCCGTTCCTACCCCAGCACGGGGGGGGGGGGCTAAATGCCAAGCTCGGACCCCTCTCTCCGGACAGGGGGAGTACCCGGGTTCAGGAGGAATTACCGAGCTCAGAGCCCTCTACCCGGACAGCACGCCAAACACGCATAACCTTTACTTAGTTCACACTTGCATATAATAAACAAAGTATTAACACTATAACCGCCAGGGGTCGTTGTATACCTAAAACCACCAGCGGGAACATTTTACCCATGCACGACTACTGTTTTGATATGGCTAAAAGAACATTATTTCACTGTATTATTCCACTGTCTTCACAAAGAAGTGTCTAGAGTCATGAATTGAACTTGTCTAGTCATAAACTATATTTTTGTCTTGTTTTATGTTCAAGGCTTTTTTTATGCAGGCTACATTAATCACTTTTCATAATGGTCAATATAAGCTAAACAAGCCTGCACTGACAATGAGAATTAGAAGGAAGTAAATACATATTTGGGTGGTGAAAAATTATAATACAATGTCATTAATCAACATATTAAGATAACCCATGTTATTTAAAGAGGTCATATGATGCCATATGATGATCAATTTTTCCTTTATCTTTGGAGTGTTACAAGCTCTTGGTGCATAAAGAAGAACTGTAAAGTTGCAAAGACTAAAGTCTCAACATCCGAAGAGATATTCTTGAAAAGTTGAGTCAACCACGCCTCCTAAAAACGGGGGCCGTTCTAACATGACACCAAAACGTCTACGTCACGATGTGGGAAGATTTGCATAACGCTGCCCAAATGTCCACGCAAAGAAAGAAGGCGTAACTTTTATTCTTGCTGTAGTATTGTTGCTGCCGCCATGTCGTGAAGACGCGTTTGTGTGCTGTGTTTGTTGTGAAAGCAAAACTACTTTGTTTGGTCTTCAAAAAGGGGACGATATCCGCTTCGTCATGCCTGTGCTGTACTGTGCTGGTCGCTGAGGAAATACATAAAACTTCGTGCTGTGGATCGCTGGATAGACTTTCACCGTGGACGAAGCGGAATCAAGCCCGGGGTCCGTCACATGTTTGTGTGTTTGCTGCAAGCCCGCCAGGCCCCGCTCTTCGTAGAATCCGCGGCGCCGCTCACTAATAGGCCACCGTGTGTGACGCGTGTTTAGCGAAATACTTTGTTTGGCCTTCCAAAAGAGGACACGATAGAAATAGTGGTTAAGTTGTATTCACACACTGGTTCCAGAACAGTCAACCCATATTCGTGTGTGCAGCACATTTTTGGAGGCTGTTTCATGATCGTCGTCGGTAGACTAAATTGCCGGCTGTTTTGACTCAAAGACTGTAAGTACATTTTTTTTATATGTAAAGAATTTGCCACTGACGATTCAAAACGCGAGTTTTGAGCAGTGTAGAGAAACGCTTGTTGTTCGTCATTTCTCCGATCACAAACGCAGACATTGTTTTATGTTTACGCGGAGCAATGCAACGCGTAAAAAGACAGTACAAGTCACTATAATCCATAATTATGTCCCCACTGGATGCAACAACTGCCTCGTTTACAAGGGTTTTAATGTTTTTGTCTCGTCCCTCCGGCCGGACAGGGCATCACAGTATGGTAGGGAGCGTAACATTTCCGTCACACGCTGAGGTATTCGGCCAATCACAATGCACTGGATAGCTGGCCAATCAGCATACACCTCGCTTTTTCAGACCGATGAACTTCGTAAAAATCGACGCATTTCAGAAAGGCGGGGCATAGAGGAGAAACAATAATGTACAGTATGTGGAAACTGTGTTTTTTTTTTTTTTTACTTTAAACCGCATATACACATTTCATTACACCAATACACAAAATAATGTTATTTTTAGCAACATCATATGACCCCTTTAAATGATTAAAATAGCCTATAGACCATAATAAACAAATAATAAATCACCACGCATAGGTATGATGCGATGACAAATTCAAGCGCACAGCTTCACCCAACTAATTATTAATTTTGTTTAGTTATGTCATTTCTAATTTAAATAAGAGATCAACACCAATAAGCAATAACCAATTTAAAAAAAAAAAGGTTTTATTTATTACATAATAGACCGGATTTTATTGTATTTTTTTCAGGAAACAGGCAGACTAGAATAAATAGCGACACAGTAGCAAACAATAAACGATAGAATTGGTGAAACAAAAATTAAATAGCCTAATGAATCCAAAGTTTGAACATTTATGAGTTGGCTAAAACATCTAAATATGATATCTGGATTGCTATCAGATGCTGAGCCCCAGGACACATCACTTATCTCCCCACCATCAGACTCTCCCATCGCTCACGGCATTTAGTGCTTCTAATACCTCTTCGGCATTCATAAATCACTTTTTTTACACATTGTGACTTTATTTATGAAACTGATAAATGCTAATTCAGTGAGTGAAAGGCGTTGCCTAGCAATGAACAATGTTAAAACATAGGCGGCGTGAAAATACAGGCATTACATAGTGACCCCCTGGCGGTTATAGGTATAAATGCTCTGGTTTTATCTAAACAATTTTTAACAAAAGGGGATTATAAATTACACAATTTTAGTAAAAGTCAATGACTGGGAGACTTTAATGTTTTATTGAAAATGTTATGTACATTTGAAAAACTGTTTCTAGTGTTAACAATACTTTGAGCATTTATTGATCAAAGTTAATGTTAATTTCAACATTTACTAATGCATTATTAAAATCAAAAGTTGTGCTTGTTAGCATTAGATAATGCACTGTGAATTAACATGAACTAACAATGAACAACTGTATTTTCATCAACTAACATTAACAAAGATTAATAAATACTGTAATAAATGTATTGTTCATTGTTTGTACATGTTAGTTAATACATTAACTAACATTAACTAAAGAAACCTTATTGTAAAGTGTAACCAAAATCTGTAATATAAAAGGGAGTTATAGTTGCAGTGGGTAGTGCAAGAGCCTGCATTTGAATCGTTTTATCATTGTCACTTTGATCTCATTGTAAATCCTAAGAATCGATAGATGCTAGGGTTGTCAAAAGTACCGACTTTGGTACCAGTCGGTACTGAATTTAAAAAATGTGACGATACCAACATTTCCTGCTAGCATTTGAGCGGATTCTTAAACACAGCTGATTGGCCATTGTGTTCACACAATCAACATTGGCTACAATGATAATCGCTTCATGCTCTTCACGAACGCTTACACAGATACACACAGGAGCATTTGAAAGCCGCCTCTATCAGCAGATCCCTAATGACGGATCCGCTGACAGACGCCTCCCAGTCAGCAAATTTCCTTTGGTTCGGATCTGGCCCATATCAACAGCTAAAGTGTGGCCAAGATTAGTACGTGTTTGCTGGCCCAGAACTAGTCCACATCTTTTTAGCCAGAACTGAACCAAAACAATGCCATAACCCAACCTGAAGTGAGACAAATCATAAAAAAAAGATGTGGCTGATATATGAACCGTATACAGTATTCTTGTATGGCTGTGTTCTGTAAAGGGCTGATGGCCCTGTGGTTGATACAGGGCCATCATGTGGCTGATAAACCAAAAGCCATTATTTTGGTATTTTAAAAAATAAAGTTAAAGAAAGAAAACATGAAAGAAAAGAACACAACATTATGCCCTAGACAGGTCTTTGGCACCCTGCAGCTGTCACATTCAATCTGAAAAAAATTTAGATCATGGATGAATAAAACCTTAAATAGCAGTTTCATATAGAGAAATGAAATCATGCCCTCAGCTCAACATACCCAAGTGTCCACTTTGTCTTCTGTACAAGCATATACATTACCACAGGCCAAGCATAAGTCACTTGGGTCTTCTATGGAAAAAAAAAACAATTATATATATGTAACAACCCTCAAGATTTTATACATAGTCATGACATGCATCATTAAAACCAATTTAAAGAATTTACCCGATTCATTTAGGAGGTACTGGCCAATGTCCTCACGCATGACAGCAATGTTGTAAGGATCACATGGGAAATTCAGGTTACCTCCTGTTAAAATGGCTTCTGCAAACTTAAAAAATGAGAGCGAGAGAAAAAGAAAAACAAAGAAAATAAGCACAAAAAAAAGGCTTAGTTTATAACAGCTACATACTTTGCACACAAACACTCCACATGAATTGCTGTCTGTCTGTAAAATGTGAGGTATAGTCACACATTTCCTTGTAGTGCCCTGGAATCCTTTGTGGTCCATGAAACCCCTTTAAGAGAGAGAGAGGGTTAAACACATACACACATTTTATCAGGTTCATCATGCAATTGTGGTTTATTTTACTCCCACCTCACAGCCTTACAGCAGTGATCCAATTTCTTGCTGCCTTCACCAAGGGTGTTCATGTAAACAATCCTTCCTTGATGAGGATATATCAACTACAAAGAGATTTACAAGTTTACAAGGTACAATAAAGAAAAAAGATAGAAGTCAGGTAATGAAGCAAACCAGGAGTGTCTAGTGATTAGCTTCATTTACAGTCCCCAGCAGCAAATCATATTTTTGTACATCCGTCTATATGGGCATAGAAGTGATTACAAGATCAATACACTGAGAAACATAATATACTTTTGGTATTCATTTTATCAGAATTGGTACACGGGTTTACCCTTTTCATTAAACAAGACTTGCCATTCCACATTTTTGTCATTTCAAAAGGAATCAATGACACATGCATGCCCTGCATAACTGTTTGCAAGACAATGCCAGGTATGCATTGATAACCTGCAACTGGAAAAATAAATATCCACAATTTTACCCCAGGGTGTTAATTTCAGTATTATGATGCTCAAATGGAAGCAACCAACCTCACTTTCAAGCTCCTCTCCAGGCCTGAGGTGCTCGAGATCCATAGAAAAGAGTTTGTATGGACCTATTTTGTTGCAGATTCGTCCTCTGATTTTACCTGCCCAGATGTTTTTTTTAACAATAAACACAAAAAGGCAATGCTTCATTTTTATTCAAATTAGCTTTGAAAATTGAAAGGAGGCTACATACAAGTAAGCTGGGAGGCAGCAGGCAGGGAGGATGAAAGCTGGGTAGTGTGAAGATAAATGTTAAATGATGCAGGGAAAATTGTGTAATTGGCAAAGTAACAGGATGGGCGACCGCGAGATGAGTTTAAAGAGATGGGCACTTGACAGTGACTGGTGTTAGAACAGGAACTGAAGGCATAGTGGCGGGTAAGGAAGTTGTGACATATGTGACTTCTGGAGTTTTTGTTGGCGGTTCTTCTTGGAAGTGCACCAAGTGATAAAGGTTCACTTTGGGGTAGAGTTTTCCATTGTCATCAATAACATCAATGCTTTTGTTATCCACATTTAGAACGGTGTATGGGCCAACATAATCTGGGTCAAGCTTTCCTCCCTTTCTTTGCAGACTCCTTATATTTTGCCACAATACTCTGTCTCCAACCTGCAGGACCCTGGCCTTTCCTTGGAGCTTTAAAAAAAAAAAATTTAGCATGATCCTGTGCCATATTTTCCTTAACAACCTGGTAAAAGCGGTCCTGTCATTTCACACATTCAGAAATGCACTCCTCTGCTATCAATTCCTCAACACTTTCATTGATCAAAGAAAGAAAATTGCACACATTACACTTACCAAGTAATTGCAGAAAACAAATGAGGTTAAATAATGTACTGACCTCGTATTTGTCTGGTACCTCGCATGGATAACTTGCCTCACGTGCAAAAAGCAAAAAATAAGGAGAAAATTTGGTAGTCAATTATCTTTTGGTTCGCAAGCCAAACATTGTGGCCTCCAAATAATCTATCCACAAGCTTGGCTTCCTTTCCACTAGCTTGCTCAAAGTTCTATATAAGGAACAAGAGAAACATTATGGACCTGTTAATCAAACCAAAAGTGTTATAACTGAAAAACCAATTATTCCTAACCTCTGAATTGTGCCATTAAGCCTCTCTACCAGTCCATTAGTTTACGGGTGGTATGTTGCACATAAGCTCCTGCTGATGCTCAGTGTTTGGCACACACCTAGATTGATCTGTATATACAAGACACAAGTTTAATTTTTAGTTGAGCAAGAATTTCATTTAAAAAAAATTAAAAAAAAGAAAGAAAAAAGCTCTTTCAAGAGAATCACATAAATTGAAATAGAAAAAAAAAACTGGTCCCACTTTATATTAAGTGGCCTTAACTACAATTTACTTACATTTTAATTAATAATTTGGTACAATACACTTATAAGTACAAAGTAAAACATGTACACTATTTAAAAAAATACCTGCATGTAATTACATTTATAATTACACTGTTAACCCATCCCTTACACCTTAACCCACCCTTAATCCTACCCATACAACCAAACCTGTCACTAACCTTACCCATATCCCACCTCAATAGCAGCAAAAGTGTTTTGCAATGATCTGATAAAACAAGTAGACAGAAATATTTCTATGTACTTATAAACGTGTGTGTATATATATATTAGGGCTGTCAACTGATTAAAAATTTTAATCTAATTAATCACATCCTTTTTCTGTGATTAATCGCGATTAATCGCACACTTCATGAAATTAAGCATAGACCATTTATCTTGTTTCGAATGTTTATTTTGTCATCATTTGCTATATCCAGCAAAGTAAACCAAAAGATTGAAGGGTGATTCTCAAAAATCTATATTTTCTACAAGCTTTTTTCAAGATAAATTTAGATGTCTTTCCAAAAAAGGACACTTAGAAACTCCAAAAGGACACCAAAGAACCAAATGATGTAAAGAGCCCATATAAGCACATAAGAAAAAAAAACAAAATCAGAATTTTATAGTACGTGTACAGTGCAACAGCAAAGAGCTTTTTTACATTTTAGAGAAGTCAAGTTGTGATACCGAACAGGACCACATGGAGATACTAAAAAAAAACCTAAACCAACCGTCTGCTGACTGCATATATCTACAGTACACGGATTCATTCAGTATAACTAAACACAGCAACATAATCATGACAAATCAAAACATTATCGTGATTGTGTGTGGAAACAACATGAATGTACAGAAATGTCTGTGCCTGTGCATAAATACAATGTGCGATCAGTGCGTCAAGAGCACTCATACATGCATTAAAGTGGTCATATGAAGTTGCAAAAAAGAACATAATTTTGTGTATTTGGTGTAATTAAATGTTTATGCGGTTTAAGGTTAAAAAAACATTATTTTCCACCTACTGTACATTATTGTTTCTCCTCTAGCCCCGCCTTTCTGAAATGCGTAAATTTTTTACAAAGCTCATCGGTCTGAAAAGCGAGGTTGATACTCTGATTGGCCAGCTATCCAGTGCATTGGGATTGGCCGAATACCTCAAGAGTGTGCAGAAATTGGGTTTTTTTTTTACGCCCCTTACCATACTATGATGGCATGTGTGGGCCGTAGCGATGAGACAAAAACATTAAAACCCATTATAAACAAGACATTTGTTGCATCCAGTGGGTATTTGTGGGGGGGGGGAAACAATTTATATTATATTATAATGACTTATACTGTCTTTTTTTTGTGTTGCGTTGCATCGCGCCGCGTAATCATTAAAACCATGTCTGCATTTGTGATCGAGAAATGACAAACAACAAGCGCTACTCTACCCTGCCCAAAACTCACGTTTGAATCATCAATGGCAACTTTAAATGAAAACTACATTCAAGTCAAGTCATCTTTATTTATATAGCGCTTTTAACATACAGATTGTGTCAAAGCAACTGAACAGCATTAATTAGGAAATTAGTGTCAATAATGCAAAATGACAATATTAAACACTAATTTTTCAGTTAAAGACAGTTCATTATTGAATTCAGTGGTGTCAACATCCAGCTCGGTTTAAATAATATCTTTGCAATCATGTCAACGATATCGCTGGAAAATGAAGTGTCCCCAACTAAGCAAGCCAGAGGCGCCAGCGTCTAAGGAACCAAAACTCATCGGTGACAGAAATGGAGGAAAAAAAAACCTTGGGAGAAACCAGTCTCAGTCGGGGGGCCAGTCCTCCTCTGACCAGACGAACCAGCAGTACGGAAAAAATCAATTTAAGACGTAATAAAACTGACGATGAATAATATTAACAGCAATTCTTATATGATGCAATCACACTTATAGCAAAATGTGGTAGTTCTGTATGTTGTTTCAGTGTTGGCATCATCTGAGGTCCTTTGAGTGGTTGGCATCATCTCTTCTCAGGTGTCTGGATCCAGACTGAAGCTTGTGTAAATCCTAGTTACATCCCATGGCAGAAACAGGGAAACAAATAGAGACATAATTTGCGTAGCTGCTTTTCCAACCAAGCAAAAATGATTTGTTTTACCCAAACTAACGAATAATAATGTGCATTTGATTTAGATATAACTGCTAAAGAAATTAGAGATGCAGTATTTTAATGCTGATGCCAAGAGATGTGTCTTTATTAGTTTACACAGAGAGAGGTGTCTGAACCCGAACGTTTATAGGAAGGTATTCACATACGTTTTGCAGGGCCAATGGGGGGGGCGAAAAAGCTCCTACCTCCTTAGATTACTTTGCTATCCTAGGTACTACCAAAGTCCAGAATTTTGCGACCTTAGGGAGCGTGATGGATTGTAGCGTGGTAGAAGACTAGTTAGGTACGCAGGAGCTAACCCATTAAGGGCCTTATAGGCAAGTAATAATATTTTGTAACTGATACGGAACTTAATAGTAGCCAGTGCAGAGACTGTAAAATTGGCGTAATATGATAATATTTTCTTGACCTGGTAAGGACTATAGCCGCTTCATTTTGGACTACCTGTAGCTTGTTTTTTGAGGATGCAGGACAACCACCTAGCAGTGAATTATAATAGTCCAGTCTAGAGGTCAGGAATGCATGAACTAGCTTTCTGCATCAGAAACCGGTATCATGTTTCGTAACTTGGCAATGTTTTTAAGATGGAAGAATGCTGTTTTTGTAACATGGGGAATATTATTTTCAAAAGACAAGTTGCTATCTATATAACACCCAGATTTTTGACTGTAGAGGAAGTAACCGTACATCCGTCTAGTTGCAAATTGTAATCCACGAGATTCGGTGTACTGTCTTTTGGTCCAATAAGTAATATCTCTGTCTTATCGAATTTAATAGGAGAAAATTATTGGTCATCCAATTTTTTACATTTTTAACACACTTTGTTAGCTTGGATAATTTAGAAGTTTCATTTGGTCTTGTTGAGTTATATAGTTGAGTATCATCGGCATAACAGTGGAAACTAATCCCGTATTTTCTAATAATATTACCAAGTGGCAACATGTATATCGAAAATAGCAGAGGACCTAGGACAGATCCTTGTGGCACTCCATATTTTACTGGTGATAATTGAGATGACTCCCCATTTAAATGAACAAGGTGGTAGCGATCGGACAGGTAGGATCTAAACCATCTTAAAGCCTGCCCTTGAATACCTGTATAGTTTTGTAATCGATCTATGAGTATGGCATGATCTACAGTGTCAAACGCAGCACTAAGATCAAATAAAACTAGCAATGAGACACAGCCTTAGTCTGACGCAAGAAATTCTTCATAGATATAATTTTTTTTTGCAGGAAGGAGCACAATTGAGCGGACACAGCTTTTTCTAAAATTTTAGATATAAAAAGAAGATTTGAGATGGGTCTGTAATTTGCCAGTTCACTAGGATCTAGTTGTGGTTTCTTAATAAGAGGCTTAATAACCGCCAGCTTGAATGTTTTTGGGACGTGACCTAAAGACAACGACGAGTTAATAATAGTGAGAAGCGGTTCTTCTGCTACAGGTAACAACTCTTTCATTAATTTAGTGGGTACAGGATCTAATAGGCATGTTGTTGGTTTAGATGCAGTAAGTTTGATAAGTTTATTTAGCTCTTCCTGTCCTATAGCTGTAAAGCACTGCAGTTTATCTTTTGGTGCGATGAATGAAGCTAAAGTATTATATGCTGTAGAATCTACATTTGTTATTGTATTTCTGATGTTATCTATTTTATCAGTGAAGAAATTCATAAAGTCATTACTATTAAACTGTGAGGGAATATTTAGATTGGGTGGCGTCTGGTTATTTGTTAATCTAGCCACTGTGCGAAATAAACCTAGGATTGTTTTTGTTATTTTCTATGAGTTTGTGGGTATGCTCGGCCCTGGCAGCTTTTAGAGCCTGTCTATAGCTGGACATACTGTTTTCCACGCAATTCTAAAAACTTCCAAGTTAGTTTTTCTCCATTGCACTCAAGACTACTACATTCTGTGAGTCAGAAACAGCTGGCATTGTAGCTCTCTACCAGAATCAGGAAACATCCCTCCATAAATGCCTCTGACACATCGAAATTATTTTGGGTTGAACTGGGTTTCTGGAACGGTGTTGTAAATACTACTTAACCACTGATGTCTAGTCGTGTCCTCTTTTGGAAGGCCAAATAAAATAGTTTCACACGAGCGGGCTAGAGTGAGTGGGTGGCTGGGCTGCGGCGGGTGTGCTTGTGGCAACCACATGTGACGACCCCGGGGCTGGACTCTGCTTCGTCCACGTTGAAAGCCGATCCGACGATCCACAGCGCAAAGTTATAGTATTTCCTCAGCAACCAGCACGGAACAGCTCCAGGCATGACGAAGCAGATATCTTCTTTTGGAATGGACCAAAGAAAGTATTTTCGCTTTCACAACGAAATGCACAGCGTCTTCACGACATGGCGGCTGTGGCAACAATACTACAGCGAGAATAACAGTTATTCCTTCTTTCTTTGCGTGGACATTTGGGCGGCATTATGCTAATATTTCCATATAGTGATGTAGACATGTGGGGGCGTTTTAGAACGAGACGTTTTAGGTAGGCGTTAGTGATGCGCGGATGGCGGATATATCCACGGGCCCTGTGGATAATCCGCGGATCGGGTGGTTCGGGTAATAAAAAAATGCATTCTGATTATTTGCGGATGGTATTAACTACATTTTCTAAATTATGAGCGTGTTTTAAATAGGCTACAGAAATTGAATAAATTGTAAATTACCATTAAAAGTTATTCAACAACCATTCTTCAAGAGGCGTAAGTTTGTGTTTGGATTAACATTAATAAAAGACGGGGCCCGCAGCTTTATATGCGGCGTCCAATACCTATTTCCCGGATCCATACGATACCTCATCGCTTTTATTTGCAACGGTTTACATTAACTTAATACAAACTCGAGCAGTACTTTCTCAATTTGGTACTCGCAGCGTGCGCTTTGGATGTGACTGTGAGCGCACGCGCCTCTGGAGAGCGCGAGTTTAAGCCGAATGGCTTAAAAAGATGTGAAATTGCGATAAATTTATGTGAATTAAACGATGCAACAATGACCGATTTTGCAATTGCCCAATTCTATCAACTGTCCGAAACGCGAGCTAATAGTTCGCCCCCTTTCTGTAGTCGTCAAAGTGTGCAGCAGCTTCTAGGATTTGCTTCGATGTTAAGCAAAGACTCAAAGTGAGAGCAGAACGCGTTACGCAGCTGATCACTTACGTGTTTTCATCTGATGGCTTGGTGACTGATTGATTACTCATTAACTACTACCTAAACTATAAAAATAAGTGAATAAAGTTTTTGCAGTAATTTCCCTCATTTTAAAGTCAAAAGCTGCGGGAATGAGTAATGCAATGTATGCGCAATCCCGCAACAAATTCAGGATCTGATTAAACATAGGCTAATTCTACTATACAGAGAATTGTGAAATAGATTTTCATGACTTTTCAAAAACTTTTTGAGTTTTATTTTTACAAAACTTTCTAGGCCTGGAAATTGCTGTTCAATGACTTTTCCAGGTTTTTCATGACCTTACGAACCCTAATGTGATGATCGGGTGTGGGTCAGGTGCGTTTATCTAAATCAGACAAAAATACAGGTGTGGGTGGATAATTAGTTTGAAGCTGCAGATTCGGGTGACGTTTTAGCTCATCCGCACTAGGCGTGGTTGACTCAACTTTTATAAAAAATATCTCTTTGGATTTGAGACTTTAGTCTTTGCAACTTTACAGATCTTCTTTCACCAAGAGCTTGTAACACTTCAAGAGAAGGAAAAAATTTAATTGCATCATATGACCCCTTTAATATAACGGACTCACGCGTGCTTACTGTATGACTCCTGTACGGCACCGCAATCGTCTTTACCTTGATTGCAGTCTTCACCCATCAAAACTTTACTAGCGAGACTGGTTATCCAGTTGAGAAACCGTAGTTTGCGTCTCATCTTGCGGCCATACAGAGGTGGGATGTGTTGACAACCCGTTCAGTCTGCGACATGTGCGCGCTCTTCAGAGATAATCACAGAATATGACAGAGCTCGTGTTTTAAAAGCGAAACACTGGAATGACTAATTCACCTGACGCAACGCAAGTCTCTGTTCTTCTCTGCGCATACAATAACTGATGTCATCCGCCGGGTTCCTTATAGTGCACTCATTTTGTATGGATTGTTGGGTGAAATACTCCCCATGCATTCGACTTACTGGATCTTGGACTTGATATAGCAGCTTAAAATTAATCCTGATCGCCACAGAGAAGCAAAATTGGGTTACACAGTTAGACTAGAATTGTGCTTCAAGTATTTTTGCGTTAAATTAGTTTTAACGCGCTAAGGGATTGGTAAAAGGAATCGGCATGGCTTAACGCTGACGCCCTAATATATATATATATATATATATTGTGTTTGTATTATGATGTATGGATGAATATGTCTGTATGACTTTATCAAAATAAGCACAAATATTACTAATGTTTATCAGTGTGGAAAAGTATAGCCACAGTTTACCTGAATCGCAGATATTAGTGAACATCTTTCAGCCACTTCTTATTGAGAACTATATCCACTAAAGCTTTGTGGCATTGGGAGTCTCTCTGGATCCACATCTTTCCCCGTATTTGTTCCGGTTCAAGGTGCCCATGTTTATAGCTTCCCATAGTCCAGGAACCCGTTCTTCGTATCACTTATTAGCATCCAAGATGAAATGTCACATCAAAGATGATATCATTCCCTAATTCAGGATCTGGATAATTGGGTTCTTCGAAACGTTGGGAATTAAATTTCTGCCATAAGTATGCGAGCGAAAGATCATATTTTGAATTGCGCACACAAAAGTGCATTTTGCGAGCGATCTGAGTTTGTGAAAAAAATTTCATTTTGCGAAGAAAAAGTATTTCGAGCGCACGGAAATCAATTTTGCATTTAAAACACGTTTTTGGATGTGTGCAGAGCTCTTTTGCGCGTGCAACGTTTCACTAGCTTGCTCACCTGATATACCCCCCCCCCTCTGGGCTCGCAAAACGCCAACAGCTCGTGTGCTCAACACAACCAAAGTGCACAATTCCAGCCAATCAGAGACCGAGGATGCTAAATTCTGATTGGCTGGCTTGACAACCAATCACAAGACTCCCTGCATTACCGACAGCAGGAGAACATTTGCTGAAAAGGGATGGAGACGGTATATTAAAATGGCTAATCAGGAGAGCAATATTGCAGTGCCAAGTGAGTTATGTTTTTGTTGTTTTGTTTTTGGAGTGTTTATTGTCTATGAACAATAAGCCAGCTTATTACTTGGGTAGCTAGCTGTCTAGTTAGCAGATGAGTACTGTAATTTGTTGATTCTCATGAATTGGCCGGTTTCACAGACAAGGCTTAAACTTATGTAAACGTGTTAAACTTATGCATGTGTTAAAATACATGTTTGAGCTGTTTAAACTGAAATAAACTTGCTCTGACATATCTTAAATATGTTACTGCCTTTGTTTTGTCTCAAGATTCACACCAGTACTAATTTCTTTTCCTAAGGCAATTTAATAAAAGCTACTTAAATATCATAATTGAACTAAGGCCTAATCCTGTTTTAATCTAACCCTTGTCTGTGAAACCGGGCCTATATCTCTTAACTTTTAATCTTTTCTCGTCAGTTATGGGACATTTTGTTGCATCACTTTTCATTTATCTGTCTATCTAAGATTAATAACTTCGTTTATAGTCGCCCTGATCTGGATAAAAGAAGCCTTATCTAAAGAAACGCACATTTTTCCATTTATTTAAAATGATTTAGGGTCATGGAGAAATCGAGTCAGCAGCAAGGAACCTGAGACACCAGGCCCAAGTGTGACAGTGCAGGAGGAGATGGCTAGGTTCATGCTCACACTTTGTTCTGAAGGAAACCTTATGAGCTCAGTCAACATTGTGTTTAGTTTCAGCAGATAGAATAGACTTCAGAAGTCCCACTGAAGCTTAAGCTTGACTTGAAATAAAAATGTCATAACATAATTTAGCAAACAGTGTTTTAATGTTTAGAAACATGGCTATGCTATTACATTTTCCCCTGGTTTCTCAGACTAAAAAGCTTTTTTTTCTCTCGCTGTTTTAACTGCACTGAAATATCTTAAAATATGTCAGTGCCATTGTTTTGTCTCGAGATATACACCAGTAATGTCTTTTAAGGCATGTTAATGAAAATTACTTAAATGTCCTAATTGAACTAAGGCCTAATCCTGGCTTAATCTAAACCATATCTGTGAAACTGGGCCCTAGATATTAGATTGATCAGACTGTACTGTAAGAAAAGGCACACTATGTTCATGTTTTCTAGCAACACTGGTTAATCAACTCATATTTGCACTTTATAAATCCACAGGTCTTTTCCAGGATATTTTAGGCCAAATATCAAGTGTGGCAAAAAGAGAACATTAAATGTCCCTAAACAGAGTAAATTAAGCAATACGATCTCCCTTAATTTTGACCTGCTACCAAAAAATACTACTATTACACCTTTGCCAAATGAGGAACTTGAACTTCTCCAAGCAGGGATGGGAAGACAGACTGTGTCAATTCCAGAAGACAGTGATCACACAGAGGTACAGTTTACTGAAATGGTTTGGGACATTGTGTTGTGGCATTAATGTAATGCCCCATAAACTATAATATACCATTAATCCTGTTCTATATCCTTTACCTCTTTTATGCTGTTTGTTTGCTTTGCTTTGTACCGTTATTCAAGATATCAAGAATCCTGACTGAAACCTTTCCAAAGATGGAGGGCCTTTCTGGAGGGTGGCTCTTTTATAAAGCAACAGGTGTGCAGGACTTTAGCTGGTCTAACACAGTAATCCTCCAGGCCAACATGTAATTCTGTTTCTTAATTACCCCAAAAGGTGGTAGTGGTAGACGCAAGCTTGTCATAATTCCTCCAGAAGCAGAGGGATATTCTACAAAAACGTTAAGGTCTGTGTCATCAGGTGGGAAAGCCATATTCTATATTGTGCCACTCCAAGAGTCATTAGACACCTCTCCTCTGGCTCCTGACTCGCCTCACTTCTCAAAGATGCCCAAGACAACATGTTACCAATGTAATGAGGTGATGCCTCTGCAAATGTTGGCAATACACATTAAAACATGCCTTGGAAAGTTGTCCTCAGATGATGATCAGGTGAGAACAACTAAAGTAACTTCTTTTTTTATGTTGTGCTAGTGGCATTAGATTAGTATTGTAAGTGTTGTCTTTAAACCTGCAGACCTCCGAAGATGTATGGGTAGTTGAGGACAAGAGTAAGGTAAACCTAGCACATTGACCCCCCAGTTTCACAGAAAAGGCTTAAACCTTGTCCCAGACTAAAATGCATGTTTGAGCTGTCTTAACTGAAAGTAACTTGCACTGATATATCTTAATATGTCAGTGCCATTATTTTGTCTCAAGATTTACACAGTAATGTTTTTTTCTAGGGCATATTTATAAAAGCTTCTTAAATGTCCTAATTGCACTATGGCTTAATCTAAGCCCTGTCTGTGAAACCAGGCCCAATAGTATTAAAAGTAAAGTTTTTCAATTCGGACCTGTGTTCAAGTCTGTCATTGTTTGTAATACACTGCTTTTTTATTGGTAACCATTCAGGTGGCTTGTCCAATTTGCTACAGAGAATTCATGAAATATGATATTACAGTCCATGCAAGTGTCTGTGGAGAGAGGTGTTGTGCATTGCTGTGTTTTATATAACCTGTCTGTATGTCTAAATTTATTTACCAATGCATTCTTGCATTTGGTTCATTGTAGTTTTTGTACAGTGGCTTCTGCAGCAACTTGCTCTGAAGGTTTTCCAGTGCACACATCTGCATGTACACCAAAAAGGTAAGAGGTTTTGTAAATTGCCTGTCTTTCTTTCATTGAAAAAAGTTAGTCTGCTAATCAAAATGCATCATACACTAATATTACATAAGTAACCATATTTTTAATAAATCCAGATACACATCTGCTGATTAACATTTTAGAAATTTGCAATTGATCTAATATTTATGTCCTTCACAGCCTTGAGTTCTAGCATTCCTTAAAGAGCAAGTTGACACAACAACAGAGTTTAAGTTGTGTGTCGACAGAGAAGACCTTCCAGAGAGAGGCATTATTCAATGGAAAAGAAAGAATAGGTAACAGCTAGTGAGACTGGGGAAATTCATGTCAAACAGCCAACGAGTCTGCTGACAGACAAGAGGTTGTGGGCGCTGGCTGTCTGGTGCAGTCTTAACAACCTGGAGTTGAACACGCTCAAAACAGTGGAGATGACAGTGGACTTCAGGAGAAATCCCCCTGCACTCTCCCCACTCACCATCATAGACAGCACTGTGGCTGCAGTGGAGTCATTCAGATTCCTGGGAACCACCATCTCTCTGGAGCTGAAGTGGGACACTCACATCGACTCCATTGTTAAAAAGGCCCAACAAAGGTTGTACTTCCTTCGCCAGCTGAGGAAGTTTAACCTGCCACAGGAGCTGCTGAAACAGTTCTACTCAGCCGTCATCGAGTCTGTTCTGTGCACTTCAATATTTGTCTGGTTTGGTTCAGCTACCAAATCAAACATCAGAAGACTACAGAGAACGGTTCGGACTGCTGAAAGGATTATTGGTGCTCCCCTGCCCACCCCTCAAGAACTGCATACATCCAGAGTGAGGAAAAGGGCTCAGAAAATCACTCGGGATCCCTCACATCCAAGTTACCCCTTTTTTGAACTTTTGCTATCTGGCCGGCGCTTCAGAGCCGCAAATACCAGGACAGCCAGGCACAAGGCAATCTACCTCATGAACAGTTAAATGTTCCCCACATTATGCAATAAAAATTTGTAATAACCTTATATTTATTTGTTACCACCTCCATCCTAGTACATCCCTGCATTCTATTCTATTCCATTCTATCATCTATAGCAGAACTGTACATACAATTTATTTATTTTTCAAAACTTGTCTATTTATATTTACATATATGTATTTTTTTTCTCATCTTATTTTTTATTATCTGTGTGTTGTTGTTGTCTCTGTGTACTGGAAGCTTATGTCACTAAAACTAATTCCTTGTATGCGCAAGCATACTTGTCCTAATCAGAATCAGAAAGAGCTTTATTGCCATGTAGTGGTCCTTGCAAAACAGAGTCCTGACCATCAGGAGGGTCTTCATGTGTAGGCAGGTCATGCACAGTCTCGTCGATTCCAATAACAGGAAAGCCATCAACAGATTGTACTTTCTTCAGTGCTCCACCCATTATGTTGAGGCACAAAAATCTGTAGTAAACTGACACCACACAAAAATTGCCAAGTAAGACTGACCATTAACACACTGTATAAAAATTGATGGAATATACTCTTCATCAGAGCTGAAACCATTCTGTCCATCATCTCTTTAAGGGAAGTAAGGGGAAGCTTCAACTGCCCAATCAATTCTGTACATAAGGAACATTTCCGATAAAAACTAGTTATCAAATATTATTACACGGCTCTGTGGAATACTTGATTCTGATTGGTCAGTCGCGAGGTATGTTATGTTTATTGATTTTCAGTGTCTATCTGTTATTCAAAGAGGGCTAATGCAGGAAAGAAAGTCTTTGTAAATCAATTTAAGATTTTCACACACAGGTGCTCCTTTATAATATAAACAATCTACCTATTGCCTTTTAATAGTCACATTTCAGCACAAACTCCATACTGCCAATTTTAATAAAGATAATCTGGGGAAATGTAAACCAGATTTCATTACCATTAATATGAAATGGTTTTAACCATTTATGTATTCAGACAATCAAATTAAAAAGTTTAAAAAACCCAACAATGTACAAATCCAAAATAACATTTGATTATTGCCCTGATATTCTGGAGAGAAACTGAGATGGAATAATGTGGATATACACATTGTGACAAGGATTTAGTTTTAGTTAATAAATGATGGTTAAAATAGCTAGATCTCTCTGCAAGCACATATTTAATTTTAATAGGCAAATTAAAAGTTTAAAATAAAAGATTTTCCCCCCAATCTTTTGTAACATGAAGACAAAGATACTTGACTTTATATTTGATTGAGAATAGCACTTGCACTTGCTTATATGTAGAAACTACGGTGGCCGAGAGAGCTCAACAAAGTCAAAAAACACGTGCAAATAGAAAAAACACCAGCAAATTAAGAAAAAATCTTCATCAGTTTGACAACACACGCGCGTGCAAATCCTCACAACACATGCAATGAAGAAAGCGGCAAATAGCAAGGACCACAACGAATTTCATGGGGAACCCAAAAAGTGACGGAACCGGTGGGATTGTTTTGTGCAGTGCCTTTTTTTGAGTTTCTGAGTGATTCCTTTCTTTTTTTTAAATTTTTTTATTGAAGATATAACGTTCACAGGGATACAGTCATAGCAATAAAATACAAACACCCAGAATACAAAACAATAAATACAAAAATGAAATATAAACAGAACAAAAACAAAATAAATAAAAAGTTAAACATCTTTTCTTTTTTTTAAATAAATCATAAATAAATTAAAATAAAAAATAACTTAAATGGAAAATTACACATAAAATGTCAACTTCAAAGAATACACAGGAGGTAACCCTTACATCAAAGTCAATATTTTTCCATCAACACAGTAGTTTTAACAGCTTTCTTATTAAGTGATGAGCAGAGAGATTCATAAAATCATTTCAAATCAATACAAAAAATCCTAAAATTGGGCATACAATTTAATGAAAGAAAGGACAACGGAATACAAATACAACGTGCAAACTTCAGTCAACTTGTTTTTTTTTCAGATCAAAATGTATTGCCCTTTCTGTGGCATCCAGTGGCTGACTTTGCCCAGATTGTGCAGTTCATGTGGGCGAGATGTAAGCTTTGTCGTAAAGAATGCCCCTAGAACGGCGGGTGATGACCAGGTGTCATCAAACAAAACAAAAACAAGTTGACTGAAGTTTGCACGTTGTATTTGTATTCCATTGTCCTTTCTTTCATTATCCTACTAAAAGGCCCTGATTAAATAATAATTTTCAATATTATTCTTACTGTCAATCTGCAATTTATTTTGACCTGGTTTTAACAATTAATGAAGCATTGCGGATTTCATTAACCTTGAAATGATATTTAGTTGAGAATATTTAATTAAGTTAGCCATCTTATATAACGTTTCACAGTTACTCTTGTAATTCGTCAGATTATTTAGGCTAATAATATACAAAAGACAAAGGAATCATGCAATTAGGGTGTTAAAATAAACAAAAAAACCCTCACCTTTCAGTTCACCGACAACTCCACTGACCAATAGCCACTGCACAAATTGTATGCACAATTTTAGGATTTTTTTTGTATTGATTTGAAATGATTTTATAAATCTCTCTGCTCATCACTTAATAAGAAAACTGTTAAAACTACTGTATTGATGGAAAAAAAAATATTGACTTCGATGTAAGGGTTACCTCCTGTGTATTATTTGAAGTTGACATTTTATGTGTAATTTCCATTTAAGTTATTTTTTATTTTCATTTATTTATGATTTATTTAAAAAAAGAAAAGATATTTAACTTTTTATTTATTTGTTTTTGTTCTGTTTATATTTCATTTTATTATTCTTTATATTTATTGTTTTGTATTCTGGTTGGGTATGTAATTTATTGCTATGACTGTATCCCTGTGAACGTTAGATCTCATAATAATATAATAAATAAATAAAACAGAATCACTAGCAGAAACCAAAAAAAAAACAAAAAAAAAAAACAACTGCACAAAACAAATCCCAGCCGGGGCCGTCACTTTTTTGGGTCCCCATGAAACATTTCCGTTGTTGTCCGTGCTATTTGCAGCGCGTTTCTTCATTTGCATGTGTTGTAAGGATTTGCAGCGGGTGTGTTGTCAAACTTATGAAGATGTTTTCTTAATTTGCTGGTGTTTTTTCAATTTGCATGTGTTTTCTTAAGTTGCAGCGCGTTGAGCTCTCTCGGCCACCGTACAAAACGTTTGAAAAAAGCTATGGTATTATTTAGTGATGAAAGAACATCACAGTGAAGCACGTACCGAAGCTGATCGTTTTGCCAAAAACCAGGGGATCGGTGAACCGAAGCTTCGTTTTCGCACACAACCACGTTACTGCTTCGTATTCTGATTCAAATAATGCAAACCACTTGTGCAGTTTCAGGTGTCACTCACGTCTTTGAAAAGAATAAATCATAATACGTCATAATGCGGATAAATATTTGCATACATGCATGTGTAGTGTTGTGCATGTTCATTTTGTATTAATTCCTGGTTCGCAGACACTTTAACTGACCATTCTATGATAATCTTCGGTTATTTTGATCATAGCCTATATATGCCTACAGCCTTGCCTATTTTTACCACAAATTTATTCACAGACTCATTTATTCATATTGTGTAATACAGTGACTGACATGGACTTATTTATATAGACTTCATATTTTCTTTGCTTTATACAGGTTTTCATAGCACAATCTGATTTATTATCTGAAATAAAGGGAAATAAACTTTTTTTTACTTGAGGGAAAGCCTCGGCGCTTCGCAAAGCTTAATTTTTCCATGACTAGTATTTGTGAATCTGCTATTCATGCCTTGAATTAATCCTTCATCACACATAGAATGTGTTTTCTGTATGTGAATTTTCTATGATTTTCAGCATGCACACAAGACTTTTATTTTGGTATGACGATGTGACGTCAGAAGTCTGCGCCGCGCTCCTGCGTCTGTGATTCGGCTGAAGAAAGGTATGCGTTTATAATAAGTTAAAGTGTTCAAATCAAAGCAACCAGTTCAGACAATTTTATGATTTTATAAGCAATGTAAAACTGCTTAATACGGAATATTAACATTTGAATGCTTTATATAACTTTAATTAACATTATTTTGTATGAATAACGGAAACATTACGCCTCATTTCGCTCCCTGTATCGTGAATCTGTTTATCATAAACACAAATTTATGATTTGTGTTTATGATAAAACGGAGAAACGGAGCTTTTGAAACTTTTTCGAGTCGATTGAATCAATTACTTCTTTAAATGAGTCACTGTTTTGAATCGCTCGAATCACTTGCTGCTCAAAACAGTGTAAATGCAACGAGAACAACATTTACAAATCCAACAGCAAATGTTTTCATGAAAGTGGAATCTGTTCAATTTTGATCTACAAATCATTAAATGCCCAATGTAATTCATAACTAAACATTAAATGTATATATAATTTGTGTTTGTAGTTTTGAATGTTTTTTTTAATCAGGTGAATTCAGGCCAGACTGACTCCCTTACCAGTGAGCTGACTACTGAACCAGGGAGCTGATTGAGACGCACCCAAAGATTTAGTTTGCATTTATTTTTTCTTTCTGTTAATGTTAAACGGGACAAAGTGTCGAAACACAGAAACTCCTGCTGAATCAGCTGAGATCCACGTGACACACTATTATAAAGATGGTGTTCATTAAAGAGGAGAGTGAAGACATGAAGAATGAAGAAGCATTCAGAGTCAAACATGAAGATACTGAGGAACAAATAAAGATGCTGTTTATTAAAGAGGAGAGTGAAGACACAAGTATTGAAGAAGAAGCATTCAGAGTCAAACATGAAGATCATGAGGAACAAACAGGTTGGTTTTCGTTCTCAAACTCATTTGATCCTTATTAAAATGTCCAGCTCTACAGAAATGAATGATATTTTTGAAGAAATGGAAAAATACTACAGAAGAAGTCTGAACAAAACAGTTATTTTGTGTAACATTTAAACCCCAAAATCTACTTCTGGATTAAAAACAGCATAAACCATACATTTATATAACTTAATTATGCAACAATATCTAACAAACACTTTATTTTGCATTAAGTGAAATGTGAGTGATTACATTATGCTATTATACATTATTACATATGCCAACATACCTGAACATAAATACACTCCAAAATAAATATATCAATAAAAATAAAACTTCTTGTCAATTGGGCTACTTCACATTTATTAACATATTAGGTATTGGTTAAGTATTTAAAAAAATATATTAATTAAGTTTATTAAACATTTATTAGGTAACTAATTATTTGAATAAATTGAAGTAAAAAACATTAATTAACTTCAGTTTCCCTTAAAATTAATATTTTACCTTCAATCAAAATAAATAATTTTGTTTCATTGATGCGTTTATTGCAGCGCCTGAAAATAGTCCCCATGCACGTTTTCCCTGTTGCAAGCAGGTGGTCACGTTGGTTATGTTGACGGAAGTTAACCTATTTTCAGGCGCTGCGTAATATCATTGCGCCTGCCGCACCCATGGTACGGCAGCAAAGTTCCTTGTTTATTACGCCGGAATGAGAGTATAGTTCCTAGCCATATCGGCCTAGAAAATCGCAACTTTTCATTTTCCGTCAGTCTTAGTACTCGATGTAACTAAGAGTCGCGGTTTTAAATAGGAAAAATATAAAAACTCTTTGGTCATTTTTGAGCAAGATGCTAACGATCTAATCAGATTCAATGATCTATGCTAAGTACAGGCGAAAAGGGCTAACTGACAGACCCGGAGATCAGATGGATTCGATTCTGCGTGTTCTGTCTTTTGGCTTACACGGAAAATGCGATTTTAATATATAAAACTCAACTTGCTTTAATCTTTAGGGAGCAGCCGGTAGTTGTAAAAATTGTATAGCCTTATTTCCAAAAATAGTGGGAGTTTGATAAAGTCTCGTGGCTTTCCTTTAAGTTTAGGTATTGGGTATGATTAGAATTGGTCCCTACACTAAAGTGTTACCCTTTTTTATTTATTTTTTTATATGAATTTTCATCATTTTCAAAACTAAAATCAGCAAGCTTTTATTTTGGCGGTTTGCCGGCAAGTAAGTATATGCATTTCTGGTTTAAGCACTGCCAAGTGAATGAAATGTCACTGTCCGGCTCAGTGCCCACGCGCTCCTCACCCCCCTGCTGCAGGTCCCCTTCCAGTGCGCTCCATGACCGCTGTTCTCCGCCCCTCCCGCATCGCTCAAGATGTGGTGTCCTTTGGTGCCATGGAGGGCGCTGAAGAGGAGGATGATGCCATTTCGATGGCAGCATCTGCGAGAGAGGAGTGGTCTAACAGCCCGCTGGATTACACTGCGCCCCATGGCAGCAACGCAGGGGACCTCAATCATAGTGATGTCGAGCTCCTTAGTGTCCTGTCCAAGGCAGTTGATGAGCTCGGTTTGGAGTGGGCACCTCCTGCCGAGCCGGCCAGAAACCGTCTGGACGAGTGGTACCTCCAGTCGGATCGTGGTCGAATGGACACCCCGTTGAGGCCCGGCCCCTTTTTCCCCGAGGTGCACGATGAGATAACGAAGTCGTGGATCGTGCCTCTCACCAGTCGAGTGCACAACCCAAGATCCTCCCTCCTGTCTTCTGTGGACGGCGCTGACCAAGTGGGGTATGTTAAACTCCCCCCCCGTGGAAGAAGCCGTCGCTACTCATCTCTGTCCTTCAGCCGCGGCAAACTGGAGAGTGAGAAACAACGCATCTCTCCCCTCTAAATCTTGCCACGCCACTGCAAACTTCGCCGGCAAGGCTTTCTCCGCGGCAGGCCAAGCAGCTTCAGCACTGCACATGATGGCGATACTCCAGGTGTATCAGGCCAAGCTGCTCAAGTCTCTGGATGAGGACGAGCCGGACCCTGAAGTGTTCAAAGAGCTCCGACGCGCCACGGAACTGGCTCTCAGAGTGACAGTGGTGAACAATCGGCCGCAACATGGGGAACCTTGTGGTGCCAGATCGTCACCTGTGGCTTACTCTGACTGAGTTAAAGGACTCTGAAAAAACGGCCCTTCTGGACGCTCCCGTGAATCCCTCAGGTCTCTACGGAGCAGCGGTAGAGACGTTCACGGAGCACTTCGTTGAAGCGCAGAAACAGTCGAAGGCTATTAACCACTTCCTGCCAAAGTGCACCGGCGCGAACTCTCCTGGGTGTTCCCACTGCTCCTCAGCGCAGCGTGCGGAAAAGGAACGCCTGCATCTTCTGTAGGTCGGCGGAGAACATGAGCCGCGCCCCTACGGTGATCGACCATACGCGTCTTTACCCCGGCGCAACGCCCGCCGTCAGGGCTCGAAGGGCTAGAGACCCCACCCTGACAGAGACGGCAGGCCACCGGCACCGGAATCAAAGCCGCGTTCCTGATGCTGTCTGCTCGCTCTGCTGTGTGTCTTCACCATGCCCCCCTGCCTGTTGCAGGCGGCGAGAGCAATTGTCATGTTTGTGTTTTGACTGTTTGTGTTGCCACTATGCAGTGCAATAAAGTCGAAAAACATAAAATCACCTCAATATCAAAGCAATTCTCCTCCTCTCACTCCCCTCTCCCCCATCACTCACTCTCACACTCGTGTGTTATTAAACTCCCCACCCCCCAACGGTGAGTTATCCCTCACGGTGTGTAGTCCGCCTTGCCCGCTGTCACAGTTTACAGAAGTGTGGCAGGCAGTGCCAGGGGTATCAGAGTGGGTTATGAAATCAATAAAGAACGGCTACACGTGCAGGCGGCCCCGTTTCAATGGTGTGTTAATGTCCACTGTACGGGAGTGGAATGCCTCCGTTCTGCAAGAGGAAATACACTACCTCCTCGCAGAATGCGCTGTAGACACAGTGCCCCTAGCAGTCAGCGAGAGTGGCTACTACGGTTGCTATTTTCTGGTACCAAAGACGGCAGACTCTTGGACCTAAGACCGCTGAATCGCGCGCTTTCAAAGCGCTCGTTCAATATGATTACGCTGAGACAAACCAATTTCTCGGTCTGATGTGTGAGAGGATTTGTCTCTGTGGATTTAAAGGATGCTTATTTTCACATTCAGGTAGCCCCTCGCCTCAGGTGTTTCCTGAGATTTAAATTATAGGGGATTGCGTCCTAATTCACGGTCCTACCCTTTGGTTTATCCCTGCCCCTCGTACGTTTACGAAATGCATGGATGCCACTCTCTCTCCTCTGAAGCAGAGCGAAATGCGCATCCTGAACTATCTCGACGGTTGGCTAGCCTTAGCCTAATCAGAGAGTGCGCTGCTCACCGACAAGCTCAGACTCCTCGCTCATCTTCAGAGCTTAGGGCTGACTGTGAATATGCAAAAGAGCATGCTGGTACCGAGCCAGAACATCTCCTTGTTAGGAGTGGAGCTGAATTCAATCAATATGCGAGCGTGTCTGTCGGAGGAGCGCACACAAAAACTAATCAGCTCTCTCGCAGTTTTCAAGTTCGGGCACTCTTCCCCACTGAAATGCTTTCAGAGGACGCTCGGCCAGATGGCTGCCGCCTTGACAGTGTGCAAACTATAGGGCTCTCACTCTCACACTCGCTTCAGCTCTGGCTAAAGGTCCGGGTGCCACAGAGCGCATGGCGACCTTGCGCATCAAAGTGACGCGCGACTGCTGGGATGCGCTGACCCCTTGGCGCGATATGACTCTGTATCGCCGGGGTGTTCTTATTGGCCAAGTGATCAGGAGAAAGACTGTTACAACAGATGCATCAAGCACGGGCTGGGGAGCCGTATGCGATGGCAGACCATGCAGCCTTCGGGACGTGGTCAGAAACGGAGAAGTTGTTGCACATAAACGGTCTGGAGCTCCGTGCTGTACATCTAGCGCTCGAGTGCTTTCTCCTGGACATTCTCCACCGTCACGTTTCTCATCAGAACGGACATCATGACAGTGGTAGCGTTTATAAATCACCAAGGGGATGTGAGCTCGCGGTCGCTGCTGCGGCTGGCGAGAGACATTCTTCTGTGGGCAGATCGACACCTCTCCATCCGGGCAGTACATGTCCCCGGACGCTTGAATTACGGCGCGGATTTACTGTCGAGGGGCGGGGTAATCCACGGGGAGTGGAAATTACACCTTTTGACAGTCAATATGATTTGGCGTGTATTCGGCAGGGCGGAGGTGGATCTGTTTGCATCAGCGGAGAACACTCACTGCCCGCTGTTTTATTCACCGACACACTCTCCCCTGGGAGTGGATGCACTAGCTCACAGCTGGCCGAAAGTACACAAGTATGCTTTTCCTCCAGTGAAACTTTTGCCTCGCATGCTTTGCAAAAATCAGAGAGGAAAGGGAATCTGTTCTGTTAGTGGCACCGGAATGGCCCAATCAGCCGTGGTTCCCAGAACTGGTGGAGATGCTGGTAGCCCACGAAGGAATGTAGAGTAATGCACTTTTGCTGTGCCCTTTTTACTTTTGCCTCGCATGTGCTGTCAGTGCGAGCAGCACACGCGCCTACTCGGCCTCAGTTATGATCTGAGCTGCTTGCCTCAGTGGTTTCGACTAGGTCGTATACACCCCTATTTTGACGTACCACTAACTCAATGCTGTCCCTATCAACTTATTACATTATGATATTGTTCATCACATCTTTTAGGACATGATCATCATCATACTCTGCTTATTTGAGCTAATCTATATGTGATTCCACATTCTCTGTTTCACCGGCGTTAACTCTGCCCCTGGTGTGACACAGCATCTTCTAGTTGCCGTGCCTCCCTTGACTTTAACATGGTTTTTACTAGGTCCTGTAGACCTGAGCTGTTTAACAAGTGTGCCAATATCATTGCCGCTCTCATTACGGTTTTGTATGTGAACCTTTACATACTTAGTCGAGTCAGGCTCCATCGCTGTGACACGGCGGGATTTTATACATTCCCATAGCAATGTAGAGTGACCGAATCGAAAGGGAATGCTCCGAGAGCATTAGCTAACAACGTCACACCTCATAGAAGGCAATTGATCCAATGAGAAAGTGTACTTCCTGGGGGAAAGTTTACGACCCTTTGTCTTCGAGCATGATGTTTTGCAAATGTAGTTTGATTTGATGTTTGATGAAGAAACTATAAAAAAAATTTATATAGTACCAATATGTTGCATAGGTATCACCATGTAATGCAAAACATCATCTAGGAATTTTCAAAAGGAGATAGGTACCAAACATAGCATAACTGTGTTTGATTGAACGTGTTGTTGAAGCTCGTGAGCAAGATGGGATTTGAATTTTGCCGTCCGAAATTGTAAGTGGTTTAAAAGTGGAAAAAAAGTAAAAAGAATCAGGACTCATAATAGAATATCAGGCTAACACAAACCCACATCGTTCAACATAGTTTTGCAGTTCAGAGTTTCAGAGCAGAAACAAAAGCTGCTGCTCTTCGTATAATTCTTTTGTTGCCTCCTTTCACATTCATATGTAAATGGAACTAGCTTATTTTATATTATTAGACTGAACAATCAGAAAAAGCCCATGTGTACACCTGCCCATAGACCCTCCCATCAAAATTAGGACAGAAGTGGTCGAAAGTGGACAAAAAAGATGGATGAAAACACCAGGTGTAAATGGGAACATGTCTCTGTCGTCCACTTGTGGTCCGATCGACCAAAACGCATCTTAAAACCAGGTGTAAACAGGTCCGTAGAAGTGAAACTCTACATTCCTTTGAGTTGTAAACTAGTCTTACCTTAATGTCATGTCTTTGTAACCAGAGGCCTGGTTCTGCCTAGGTGTTAGTTTGGGGGTAGTTCACAAAACTCTAACTCATAGTGTGCTTGTTTGCCGTTATAAAATATTAGAAAATTATTATTATTACCAATGTCAAATTCAGTTCCTGGAGGGCCACAGAGTTTAGCTCCAACTCTAATTGAGCACACCTCAATCAAGTTCTTCAGTTCTTGAAAACTCAAGGTTGGAGCAGATTGGAGCTAAGCTCTGCAGGACTGTGACCCCCTACATAAGCTGAGTTTGACACTCCTTTTTTAGACATAAATGACAGATTTCTTTGTTACTGATTTCCGTTCTACTGGTTCTTTTAAACAGGTGTATTTGTTTCTTTTCACTCTAGACCTGAAAGAGGAGCATGAAGTACTGAATGAAATGCAAGATAAGTATCATTATAAGAAACATCATGATTTCAAAACTGGACAAAAATCATTTAGTTCAAAGAGTGCAAAGACTTCCTCAGGAAAAAGAGCTCAAAAGACTGAAACTAGAAGTCATTTCACCTGCCAACAGTGCGGAAAGAGTTTTGAACAACGAGGAAAACTTAAAGTCCACATAAGAATTCACACCGGAGAGAAGCCATACACCTGTAAACAGTGTGGAAATACTTTCAATGAAAAAGGAAACCTTAAAAAACATATGAGAATGCACACTGGAGAGAAGCCTTACACCTGCAAACAGTGTGGAAAAAGTTTCAGTCAACAAGGAAATCTTAAAGTCCACATGAAGGTTCACACCGGAGAGAAGTCTTACACTTGCAAACTTTGTGGAAATAGTTTCATTGAAAAAGGAAACCTTAAAAGGCACATGAAAATTCACACTGGCGAGAAGCCTTACACATGCTCTCAATGTGGAAAAAGTTTTAATCATAAACAACACCTCGATGACCACATGAGAATTCACACTGGCGAGAAGCCTTACACATGTTCTCAATGTGGAAAGAGTCTTACTCGACAAGGAAACTTTAACAGGCACATAAGAATTCATACCAAAGAGAAGCCGTTCACATGCTCACAGTGTGGAAAGCGTTTCACTCAGCAAGGCAACTTTAACAGGCATATGAGAATTCACAACAGAAAGAAGCATTAAACCTGCAAACTGTGTGGAAGAACTTCACAATTAAACTAAACCTTAGGTATCATATGAACAGTTACACTGGTGAGTAGGGTTGCCAACCGTTGAGTATAATACAGAATTTACTGGTATTTAATGCATCAGAGAAGTGTTCCGTATGAAAGCAATACGGAACGCAGTTTGACCCGTATTCACAGGCATATGCCGTATGACTATCTAGACTAGAGGTGGGCAAACTATGTCCCGAGGGCCACATACGGCACGTGAGGAGTTGGTCCAAAATGGCTAATTTGATGCAATGTCAGTAAAATCCAATAGATGGCGCTGTAGCCTGCAGTGCGGTGTATATCCCCTGATTTTACGCTGACACGGCCACTGGGGCTGATTGCAGCCATTCTAGTCAATGCTTGTGTTATACCAGCTGTGCCGCGGCACGTTTCTGAAGCTTCCCAGAAGCAGCTCTCTACGCCACTTCGCTATAGATAGGCGCCCAGCTCAAATACAAAATAAAAAAATCTAAATGTACACCCTGTGGAAAACTGGTATAATTGTAACTTGTTTTAAAAATGTGAAAGTGATCATTTGTTTAAAGAAAAAACTTATATTGGTTGCCTACTATTTTCAAAATGCTTTATGCTCTGTAGACCTTCCAGTAGAACAAATTCCAGTGTTATCCTGCTCACGAGCACTGTAATTTCGTGGGAAAAACATGGAAATAATTTGTTGTTTTTTCTTGCAAAGATTACGTTTTCCACACGTATTTTTATGAAAATGGATATAGTTATTTTTTTCTGGTTTATTCATCTGAAACGTGCTGCGATTTCCAAGGCGACCTATTTAAAGCAATCCTAATGTGCGCGCTTTGCGCTTGACCTGATTGGTGACGAATGAGAAAGGCAAGCGAGTTATTGCGCATTTTCCAGCAACCACGCTGTTAGTTTCAGTTTTTTTTTAAATATTTAGGTTAGGCATTTGTAATAAATGTTTATAGTGAATGCTCCTATAATTTGTGTTTGTTTTTTACTTATATTTTTATTCCTTTTTCTGTTCTGAACACTGCTAAATTTACAGGATTTTTTGTGAAGTGAGGGGGCATATTAACAAAAATTTTTACATGTTTCTAATGTTTGTAAATATTGTTTACATTATGAATTAAATGATAAAATGTGTCTTATACATCAATCGACTTGTACACCAATGCAACTTATCTGTGTCATAAAGTGCTCATAAAAATAAGGCAGAGATGGTACAAGAGTAGAACTGCAATGTATGTACAAGTACAGCACAGTAGTGGTCAATTTAATAATAAAAAAAGCTTCATTTGTCATACATCAAAACTTAATGTGGCCCTTGAGTCAAAATGTTTGCCCACCCCTGATCTAGACCATACAAATAACAAATTAATCATTCTTTTTGCACAAATCATTGTTTGATTTGCGAATGCCGCCCTGGTACATGCACCTTCACATCCACGTTTGATCTTTCGCCAAATCAGTTTGGGTGAATGCAAAGAACGTGATTATTAATCATAAGCACAACATCCAGCTAGGATGTTGCAATCTACCTGATCAAGATGTCTTTCAGTATTGTAAGTTAATGTTGTTAAATAGAGAAACAAAATGACACATTTTTAAAATGGTAACTTCTAGCATATTCCTAAATCTGGACCTCATTAATACTGAAGAACAAATTCAAGCACCAAAAGCAGCCCACACACTCCAAGTTCTCTTTAAAAATATGCATTTTCATTCATTAGGCTATATGGTTGCAATAACATTTTAATTCAAAATTTTAAATGTCATTTAAAAAATGCTTTATTGATTAAAGTTTCATAGACGTTCGGTTGTTATACTTTGTCAAATTTTATGCCATATTGTATGTCATTTCAGTATATTCACCTCCTAAATTACTACACCACTTGTGCAGTCACAATTCTATAGTGGTAAAATTTACTCCGGCCGATGCTTTGTGTATGACATGCGTGACATTTTTTTGCATGACATGCAAACTTTATTTTTTAGAATAATTTTACATCGGTTAAGCAAAACAAATGTGATTATTTCTGAGAACCTTTTATACGTATACTTAACTGCAGACACGGAAATTACATACTCTATGTGGTACAGAACAAATATTTTGCGTGTCCCTTATTCTGTCCCTTATTTTCCTATAAAGAATCACAGTTGTCCCTTATTTTAATTTTCTGAAGTTGGCAACCTGGTGAGAAGCCATTTTCTTTTGATTAGTGTGGAAAGAGCTTCAGACATCATATAAACCTATAAACAATTCAATAGTTACTTGTAACGGTTGGACAAACCAGACACCATTATTTGTTACAATTTACAAATAATTCTGTCCCTTATTTTCCTATAAAGAATCACAGTTGTCCCTTATTTTAATTTTCTGAAGTTGGCAACCTGGTGAGAAGCCATTTTCTTTTGATTAGTGTGGAAAGAGCTTCAGACATCATATAAACCTATAAACAATTCAATAGTTACTTGTAACGGTTGGACAAACCAGACACCATTATTTGTTACAATTTACAAATAATCCACTAACACTCTACACCAAACAGGCAAACCATTTTTTTGAGTTTTTTTTTTAACTCCCCCCAAAATTGAAACGGAACCCCAAAGGATAGAAACTTTTGTGAGACAGCAACAGACCTTTGGTACCACAGTAACCAGATAAACTTAATGAGTCTACCTCAAAATTCCCTATTGAAACTGACACACACTTCCCATAGAAAAGGACTTCTTTCCATGAATCCATAGGCAAACATTCTAGAATGGAACAAGCATATTCGGGACAATGTGTACATCATTACTGGCTTTTGTATATACAGTGTTGAATATATTATATAGATAGATATATATATATATTCAGAAAAACAAAACAAATGAGAAAGAAAGTAATTGAGATCTATCAGTCTGGAAGATGTTATAAAGCCATTTCTAAAGCTTAGGGACTCCAGCGAACCACAGTTAGAGCCATTATCCACAAACGGAGAAAACCTGAAACAATGGTGAACCTTCCCAGGAGTGGCCGGCCGACAAAAATTACCCCAAGAGCACAGCGACGAATACAAGCTAGGTCACAACCAAAAGAACCCAGAACAACATCTAAATAACTGCAGGCCTCACTTGCCTCAGTTTAAGGTCAGTGTTCATGACTCCACCATGAGAAAGAGACTGGGCAAAAATGGTCTGCATGGCAGGTTTCCAAGACGAAAACCGCAGCTGAGCAAAAAGAACATAAAGGCTCATCTCAATTTTGCCAGAAAACATCTTGATGATCACCAAAACTTTTGGGAAAATACTCTGTGGACTAACGAGACAAAAGTTTAACTTTTTGGAAAGTGTGTGTCCCATTACGTCTGGCGTAAAAAAGTAACACTGCATTTCAGAAAAAGAACATAATACCAACAGTAAAATATGGTTGTGGCAGTGTGATGGTCTGGGGCTGTTTTACTGCTTCAGGACCTGGAAGACTTGCTGTGATAAATGGAACCATGAACCATGAATTCTGCTGTTTACCAAAATATCCTGAAGGACAATATCCGGCCATCTGTTCGTGACCTCAAGCTGAAGCGAACTTGGGTTCTGCAGCAGGACAATGATCCAAAACACACCAGCAAGTCCACCTCTGAATGGCTGAAGAAAAACAAGATGAAGACTTTGGAGTGGCCAAGTCAAAGTCCAGACCTGAATCCCATTGAGATGCTGTGGCATGACCTTAAAAAGGCGGTTCATGCTCGAAAACCCTCCAATGTGGATGAATTACAACCATCATTCAAGTTCTCGCAAACGCTTGATTGCAGTTGTTGCTGCTAAGGGTGGCTCAATCAGTTATTAGGTTTAGGGGGCAAACACTTTTTTTCACACAGGGCCATGTAGTTTTGTATTTTGTTTTCCTTTAATAATAAAAACCTTCATTTAAAAACGACATGTTGTGTTTACTTGTGTCATCTTTGACTAATATTTAAATTTGCTTGATGATCTGAAACATTAAAGTGTAACAAACATGCAAAAAAATAAGAAATCAGGAAGGGATCCAACACTTTTTCACACCACTGGAAAAAACAGAATAAAATGACAGATATACAATCACAGAAAGGCTGACGATGTGTGAGTTCTCATGTTCTGCTATTTGTGCATGCACTACACCCCTGAAAAAATGTGCTGTTTTTAATAGGTTACACACAGTACACTTATCATTCTACTTTATTTTTTTTTTTTTTTTTTTTTTTTTTTTTTTTTTTTTTTTTTTTTTTTTTTTTTTTTTTTTTTTTTTTTTTTTTTTTTTTTTTTTTTTTTTTTTTTTTTTTTTTTTTTATTAATCTAAACTTAACATTGTAATTTTGTCAGAATTCATTGTCATTTTTGTTTTAATATTGTCAGGAACACTCAGCGAGGGCTCCGTAAGTTGAGCTACAGAAGCATAGTCTGAGGTCTACTTCGACTTGGAGCGCTCAGTGTACACTCAGAGTGCCCGTACAGGACACAATAAGTTGGGACCCAAACAAAGGCCTCCTGTAGCGAATCGATGTGTTTTTGTAAGAAAAGTATCCATATTCAAAACGTAATAATCACTTTAATGTAGCTTGTGCCAACAGTTGTACCCGGAAGCAGTTCTGGGCGGATGACTTTGCGCATGCGCCGCTCAGAAGTGACGAACGCGGAAGCGCAGGGGAGAGATCAAAACAAAACAACGGTCACTTATTAGAAGTAAAAAACGAGGATTTGTAAGGAAGAATATCGGAAGATTTCGATATAAGCCAAGAGGAGACTGGTTTTCCTTTGCTAAAGTAAGGAAACTTTGCTTCCTTTGATCCTGTTAAGAAACGTTGGTTTTCACGAGACTCACCGGCGCATGCGCAACGCTGACCGAAATGGAGGTCTTTAGACTCACATAATTCACATAGAAAATAAGCCATTAATATGCCCTCAGTGTGGAAAGAGTTTCAGATATTAAGAAAACCTTAATAAGCACATGAAGATTCTCTCGAGAGAAGAGTTTTAAATGTCATCAGTGCAAAAGGAGTTTCACAGACACAAATCACCTTCAGAATCATGTTAAAATTCACATCGGAGAAAAGCCTTTCATGTGCTATCAATGTGGAAAGAGTTTCTCAAAAGAAGGACACCTCAAGGCTCACTTGAGAATTCACACTGGAGAGAAACCTTTCACCTGCGAACAGTGTGGAAAGAGTTTCACGGTTAAAGTAAACCTTCAGATTCACAAGGTAGTTCACACTGAAGAGAAGCCTTACAAGTGTCTTCAGTGTGAGAAGAGTTTCACTTGTCAAAGCAGCATGAAACGTCATTTGAAAACTCATTCTGAGAATTTTTTTTTCATTTTCCTCAGAATGACGAGGATTAGAAAAAGAAGCAATTTCTACAATCTGCACATTCATTCTGGAAGACATGCAGTCAGTGTAATAAAAAACATTATTTGCCATCACACTTACAGAAACATGTGAAAAGTCATGCAAATGTGAGACTCTGTTTGTGTTCTTTGTTGAAGAATATGACGAGAGAAAACGTTGTGTTAAATCAAGGCTATGTTCACACCGCAGCTAAATGTGGGCTACGTCTGATTGTCACCTTCATGACTACTTCTTTTGTTTGCATCCTTCACTTGTTTATGTTTCACCATAAAGCTTTTTATTTATATGCATATGTACTTCTGTGGCCATACCTGATCATCTTCTTTGCTGTAGTTTCAAATATTGAGCAGTTACAGTAGATTCCCTCAAATTATGAATATGTAGAGGTGTCACTCAATTTCCTCTGAATCAAAATATTAGTCAAACTTTTACCATGCTGGGAAAAGCAACAATGTAACAGGAAGATTATAAATAAATTGACATAAACTGAACAAAATTACTTGTTCCCATTTATTCTAGGTGTATTTTAGCTTATTATTTAGTCAATTTTAATTGAATCTTGTAATATCTGGATAAGTTTGCTGATTGTGGAACTCTGGAAATACCAGGCAACTTTGAATTTATGATCAGGAAAGCATGGAAATATTACTCTAGTTTTGCACAGGTCTGAATTTTTTTGTTTGTTTGTTTATCAGCACAGTTCATTCTTTGTTGTGCTTCCAGTAGCCTGTATGTACAGTACATATATGTACAGTTTCACTTCTAATTAATTTGCTGCAATAAACAATCCTAAGCAGTTGGCCTGCGTTCCTTTTCTTGTCAATTATACATTAGAGAAAGTATTTTAAAGAATTTATTAAATCTCCACATTGCTTGTAGGCTTGAAGGATGCTGGAGCCGATCCCATATCTCGGGCCGAAGGCAGGGAAACACCATGGACAAATGGCCAGTCCATCACAGGGCTCAATGTATTTAAAGGGGTCATGAACTGCCTCTGTTTATTATTTTGTACTGTTCTCTGAGGTCCACTTACAATGTTATGAAGATTTTTACATTAAAAAACAGCAACATATAATAGGCTATTTTCTGTCCTGTTTTTACCCCTCTTATCGGAATGCACTGTTATATAGGCCTGGTGGATTGTTGACTCAAACAGTTGTGTATGTTTGACAGCCTACATTCTTCACAGATGGACGCTGATTTAGGTAAAAAATGCATAAATACTCAGTACATATCAAATGATCTGTAATAACAGATAAAGCAATTCGTGATCCATTTAATAATACAGTTACTTCATTGTGTGTTGCGATTTACTGTCGGATCCATATAGTATGCACCTGCATATATCCCAGATAGCACATGTACGTCTGCAAGATGTCCGTTAAAGATCGCTTCATCTGGAAAGCATCTGATATGTACAAACATCTGATAGACGTCTTTAAGATGTCAGTTTTACATACATTCAAATCATAAACATCTTAAAGACATCTTCTAAATGTCTATTTAACATCTGGTAGGAAACGTCCTATAGACGGATTGCAGATGAGCAAACACTCTAAAAAATATGTCTTGCATATGTAAATGCAGATGTCAAATAGACGTCTCCGTGATGTACGTGTGCTCTCAGGGTTTTAGTTTCAACCTTTCTGAAAATCCTGCGTTGAACTGTGCCTTGTTTGTAAACAAATCCGTGGTAAAAAAACAAAAAAAGCCATCTTCATCGTTTGGTTTCTGTGTAGACCTGCGTTAAATGCTATCATTTACACTAGATGTGCGAATCAGTGGGCGGGGCTAAACAGACAGCAATGTAGAATAGGCTACTACCGTTACGGGTTGGAGTCCTGAAAATGCTGGTTGGGGTGAAGAGTGGGTGGAAAACAATGTGTTTACATAGATACTTGTCAAGACCGTGATTCTAACATAATTTTGTGTGCATTTGGTCAAGAAGACGTGAAAAAAAAATCAATTTGGTTCTCGCATATGCTGTCAGAGCGGGGCTTAGCGTGCACACAGATACGGTCTATCACAGCACGCGTGTACCACACTGAAATCTCTTTCGCGTGGCTTTTTTTTATTTCCTTCCCCGGTTTTTCTTGGGGGAGCGGGGTCTCACGCTTGAATGGTTTAAAACAAAGCAAAGCAACAAAATGTGATTATTTTAAAGGGGTGATCCTTTTCAATACCCACTGTATATAATTATTAGTAGATGCGCTATACCTTTTATTATTTAGAAATTGACCAGTAATTTGTGACCTATATTTTATATGTAGATTGATTTCTCCTCTCTAAACTGTTTCTCAAGCGTGTTCTCTTATCACCACTGCTTCTGCATGAATATGACGTATCACAGGCCTGTCCTGAGAGTCACAAATTAACAAGGCAGAGGTAGAGCTGCATCTTCCACCAAATAATTACATTGAACCAAAGAAATAAAAGCAAACTATCTGTACCATAATGAATTGCATATTATCATATTGTTCCATTGCATCATATTGTATTGAGTCGAATCAAAATCGGTTCACACTGCATTGGTAGCTGCTTCATATCCACCTTTAATGAGGCAACCTCTGTTTCTATAAATTCACTTTTTCTATTTGACCCTTTATTGTCATGTACCCTCCTTTCGTGAACACCAGTCATCTCTAAAGAAGGGGGGATTGAGGGCTGCCTTTGCCTTGTTTACAGCATCCTCCGTAAGATCCATTGGAGGAGCCAGGAATTTTTTGCCTCCTGGCCCCAGAAACAGGCACTCCCTCCCATTTTAATGATAAAGTGTAGTTTTTGACAATGTAGGCACTGCCCTCATCAAAGACAGGGATCACCCCACTGGTAAGTGCCAAAAAAGCTACTGCTATCAAGAACACTGATGGTTTTGTTTGTGTATGACCACATTTTTTTCTCTCTCTCATTACAAAAGAGGCTGGTTTAGATTTGGTTCTATTCAGTATGCATTTACAGGTGCACTGTAAATCCTAACTAGCTCAGTTTACTTTAAAAAAGTTTGGAAACTGATTGCCTTATTTTGGCAAAGTAAACTTAAAGGTAAAACTAAGTTAATTTACTAATCAGTTTAAAGTAAAGAAAGCAAACTCTTCCTGAGTAAATTAAGTAATAAATATCAAGTTAGTTTAATGTCATTTCTAGTTAACATACTCCAGGATATTTGCTAATCTTACTTAAGATGTAATAGTAAGATTACTTTATTAATGCCATTGAACTAACTGTTATTTTCTGTTCTACAAACATCTTAAATGCTGTTATTATCAACATGGATTTAATCTGCCATTTTAAGCTATGGGGACTTAAAACATTACGTGCAATCGGTTTCAACACAGGGTGTCCGCGGGGTCTTAAAAGTATTACAAAAGATTGCATAAATCTTTTTTTTTTTAATTAAGGCTCTTAAAAAGTCTTAAATGCCATTTTCCAAGGTATTCAATTTTGTATCATCTTTTCATTATGTATATTTGTCCGAATAGTGGGGTTCTGTGTAGTTTATTTATGGAATCTCACAAGATTTGACGTCATCTGTTACGGCGCTTCACGGACTGACGGCGCGCGCTGATAGTTGTTGATCCCCTCTCGCTAAATTCTGACAATTTCCGCATGCCTCCCATCCTTTGGGGCCCGTGAATATTTTGTTTTGTCGCTCCTGGAAAATCTAAATATGGGTATATAATTTTGTGATCAGGGCGCCGCTACATATGTGGGGTATTTAAATCCCTTGAATGAGCGCTCTCAGTGTAGTTCTTAAGATACTTTTCTTGTAATTCGCTAGTACCTTTAACCTTAGATTTAGCCGATTCGCGGGGCACTGTGTAAAGGGGGCACTCTTACGATTAAAAGATATTGTCACTGAGCGGATTGTTGAGGAGCAATCTCCACATTTGTCAGTATCTCTCCTTACTTTTGACCCGTGATCAGTCAAACCTGACTTCTGCAGCTCGTGTTGGATGCAGCGTTGTTGTTTTTTTCCACGAAATTGGGCTGATTTTAAACTTTTGCCATATGGGTTGATTTTCCCCAGTGGGTTAAAAGTTTAAAATATTGCATAAATTACATTAGGTTGAAATGCTTGTACTGAAACATTTAGCATTCTACCTGTAATAAAACTGTGCTAAATGTTTTGGGCCACACTTATGATAAATGTGCATAACAGTGACTCTAAAATATGTATTTTAGGGATGGAAATTAAATTTTTATATTTGGGAAATGGTAATTTGGCTACTTTAGGCTGTATTTTTTTTTTTATTGCTGGCATGGTCTTGGGATGCACAATTAAAATGATGTAATACTTGTGATCATTATTACCTTCCATGATCATTCAGACACGATCAGGTGCAGTACTGACACTCTGTGTCAAGTCTGCATCAAATCAAGCACTCCGTAATCACAGGTAAACTGTCTGATCACTCAGATGTTTGTCATGAGAAGTGTTCCACAAAACAGCTATGGTTATCTTTTTAATATACTGTGTGAACTCATTGCCTCGTTAGCTCAGAAAACTTTATTTTCCCTCCTCAATAAGTTTTGTCAGTTGTTTTGTTTATTGGTCTAATTCTTGTTTCTTGGGTTGCATTGGTTAGTCACTCAATTAATTAATTATCTTGTGCTTCATTCTCCACTTCTGAATTATGTTGTATTGATAAGGAGTTATCACAAAGTAAGTCTGTTTAGTTGTGCTATTTTACAATCAATATATAGTAAATGTAAGTTAAAGTGTTGCCGATGCAACCGGTTAAAACTTGGAGTGGCGATGAGGTCTTAAAATGTATGGAAAGAGTCTTAAAAAAGGTCTTAAAAGGTATTAAATTTAACTCCATGATTCCTGTATATACCCTGCCACATTTTCTTCAAGTAAAGTGAACGTATTCTGCACAAACATCAAGCTCAAGGACATTTAATCAAGCTATAAATTATGATCACCAAAGAGAGATGACGAGATTTGTAGTGTGATAGTGGCATTTTAGAATACATGATTTACATCACAGAATATAAGTGTAATCATTATCATTTGTGTCAACTATTACTGCATGCCTTCAAAAGACTTGGAATATTACACACAATTTCCATCAACTACTTTATTTTATTTGTACATTGTTTTCAATTATTAGCATCATAGATGTGAATTTACAGAACATTCTTTTTTCCGATATGCTATTTGTACTGCATAACCCACCACTTAGAATTTAGAGCATTATCTCCATTGTTATGGAGTGATGGATCACACCCATCATTTACATGATTTTATCTTAAAGGGTTAGTTCACCCAAAAATGAAAACTAGCCCATTATTTTCTCACCCTCAAGGCACCCTAGGTGTATATGACTTTTTTTCTTTCAGATGAATCCAATCTGAGTAATATTAAAAAATGTCCTGGCTCTTCCAAGCTTCTTCCAAATGACAAACACGCCGCTTACACTTTTAGTGGTCGGGTCTTCTGTCACACATCACACAGACGAGATTCAACAAATAAACAGTCTTTAATATTCCACAGGAATCCAGACAGGGCAGGCAGTGACACACAAGGTATAGACATTCAAGACCCGACAACAAAGAACAGAAAGTGAGTAACCTAAATACATGGACCAAACGAGGATAATTAACAAGACACAGTTGAATTAAATAAAGAAATCGGGGGGGCCAGAAACTAGGTCAAAGTAACAAAACTAAACAGGAAACGAAAGAAACACAACAAAAGTCCATGATCAACAACATTCATGTTGTTATCATCCATGACAACAACATTTATGGCAAAGCCAGTCAGTGTCTGGCACTTCCTCCACCCCTGCGCACTCCAGGTGGAACCACAAATGGCACAGATCACACTGGACCCATTTGTCAATGGCCTCAACTCCTAAGCCAGGTGGGACCACTCTACAGCAGACAGCGCAGCGTACTCTATCTTCATTTGGATAAGGTGCCTGCTTCTTTTGCCTTTTGGCCTCCTGGCCTTATCTTTTTTCCTCCTTCTTATTTGCCATTTCTTCCTTGCGCGTTCTCTTCTTTTCTTCCTTCTCTTCTCAGCTTCTTTTTCTACCAGCAGGTCGAAATGCTCAACGCTGGTGATGACACGGGCTGGCAACGGAATGCAAAGCCTCACCTTCTCCTTCCTCTCCAGGGCTGGACTCATGAGGACATTAGCCAGACTCTCAGGGATTACACCTGCCGCCACCAGGTAATTTTTGGGAGCCACTCTATTACAGGTGGGGCAAGGTGTTTGAGTGGTGGAGGGAGTGGTTGATGTTGTGCCAGTAGGTTGAGTGCTGGATGTGTCAGTAAGAGTGGCGTGAGCACTGGATGGTGTGGCTGACGGCGTGGTGGAGGGCTGGATGGTGTGGCGTCACTTCCATCTGCAGATGGGAGCACTCTCACCACCTAAGAAAATAAAATGTATGTAAAACTCATTAACACACTTGAAAAGAAATGGAAGTAGCTTAGAGGATGAATTATCTTTGTATTAATGTCAAAATTACCTGGGTTGTGTCCACAGCAGCCCTGGACAGAGGAAAGATGCCAGCCTTGCTGAACCCAGCCTTGATGTTTTGGGCTGTGACAGCAGTGGGGTAGATGTGTTTGAGGAGAGCTGAAAACTGCTTCTTCCCCACAACAATGTCCCCTCGCACCAGACTCATCCTGGAAGCCATAGTGGAGAAAGCAGTCTTCAGTGGGTTTAAGACAGCAATATCGAGGGACTGAAGAATGTGTGGTGTAGGCAGAGAATTTCAATTTTGTTTTCCTTGCAGTACTTGATTACGTCTTTTGAGACATGTGTCTCGTGTTGGTCCATGATTAAAATAAGTGGTCTCTCCTCACGAGCATATCTGATAAAATGGCGCAGCCATTTCAGGAAGAGATCTGAGTCCATGTAACCCTTCTCCTGGATGCCATAGAGCAGCAGTGGCGAACTCCGGTCCTGAAGAGCCGCAGCCCTGCAGAGTACAGCTCCAACCCTAATTAAAACGCACCTGCCTGTAGCTTTCTAGTAACCCTTCAGACCTTGATTAGCTTGTTCAGGTGTGTTTGATTAGGGTTGAAGCAAAACTCTGCAGGGCTGTGGCCCTCCAGGAACTCAGTTTGACACCCCTGCCATAGAGGGTGTTGGGGGGCCCATCCAGCCTATAGGCAATACTTGGGAGGCAGCCGGGGTAAATGATGAAGGGTGGAATGCTGTCCCCAGCTGCATTCACACAGCAGTGCACAGTAATGTGCTCCCTGGTCGTCTGCTGCTGTTGATAGATGTGTTTCCTCCCAGTCTGGCACAGGACCTTCTCCCTGAACCGAAGCTTGTCGTTAAAGCCAGTTTCGTCACAGTTATAAATAAGATGTGGCTTGTCATCCAAACTGTGCTTTACATAGAGGGCATCATAAATCGTGGCCTAATGGTTAAAGAATCTGACTTTTAACCCAAAGGTTGCGGGCTTGAGTCTCGTACCGGCAGGGATTGTAGGTGGGGGGAGTGAATGTACAGCGCTCTCTTCCACCTTCAATACCACGACTGAGGTGCCCTTGAGCAAGGCACTGAACCCCCAGCTGCTCCCCAGGCGCCGCAGCATAAATGGCTGCCCACTGCTCCGGGTGTGTGTTCACAGTGTGTGTGTTCACTGCTGTGTGTGTGCACTTTGGATGGGTAAATGCAGAGCACTAATTCCGAGTATGGGTCACCATACTTGGCCACATGTCACGCCACTTTCACTTTCACTTTAAAGTTTGAAGAAACCTTCAATGGCATGAACCTGGATCACCACACATCATTCAGCCCTTCTCCAAATTCACAGTGGTGCTCTCGGTTCTACCACTCTCCTTGATTATCTACCAATAGCCAGTATTTTGACTAGGGATCTAGTTACTGGGAAGCCATGGTCTGCCATCCAGAAAATAAAAGAAACAAGAGCCTCTTCCTCTCCAGGGTGTCAGGGCCGAATTAGGATGAGTGTTGTGGGCATAATTATTTATTTTGTAGTCTTGTAGAGTGGTGTGGGCAATACCATATTTTTTTGCTGTTGCCCTCAATCTCGCTCCTGCCTTCACTTCTCAACGGTTCTTTTCTAACCATCCCCTTGAATATGCTTTTCTTCCACTGGGGGGGGACATCGTTCCCGTTTTCTTAACTGACTCCTTTGGAAATGAAAATGGTATATGTACACTGAACAAAATTATAAACGCAACACTTTTGTTTTTGCCCCCATTTTTCATGAGCAGAACTCAAAGATCTAAGACTTTTTGTACACAAAAGGCCTATTTCACTCAAAAATTGTTCACAAATCTGTCTAAATCTGAGTTAGTGAGCACTTCTCCTTTGCCGATAATCCATCCACCTCACAGGTGTGGCATTATCAAGATGCTGATTAGACAGCCAGGTACTGCCACAGGTGGCTTAGGCGGGCAAACAATAAAGGCATGTAAAAGTGCAGTTTTATCACACACAGCACAATGCCACAGATGTCGCAAGTTTTGAGAGAGCATGCAATTGGCATGCTGACTGCAAGAATATCCACCAGAGCTGTTGCCCGTCAATTGAATGTTCATTTCTCTACCATAAAACGCCCCCAAAGGCGTTTCAGAGAATTTGGCAAAACATCCAACCGGCCTCACAACAGCAGACCACTTGTAACCACACCAGCCCAGGACCTCCAAATCCAGCATCTTCACCTCCAAGATCGACTGAGACCAGCCACCCGGACAGCTGCAACAATCGGTTTGCATAACCAAAGAATTTCTGCACAAACTGTCAGAAACGGTCTCAGGGAAGCTCATCTACATGCTCGTCATCCTCATCTGGGTCTCGACCTGACTGCAGTTCATCATCATAACCGACTTGAGTGAGCAAATGCTCACATTCGATGGCGTCTGGCACTTTGGAGAGGTGTTCTCTTCACGGATGAATCCCGGTTTTCACTGTACAGGGCAGATTGGAGACAGCGTGCATGGCGTCGTGTGGGTGAGCGGTTTGCTGATGTCAACTTGTGGATCGAGTGGCCCATGGTGGCCGGTGGGGTTATGGTATGGGCAGGCGTATGTTATGGACAACGAACACAGGTGCATTTTATTGATGGCATTTTGAATGCACAGAGATACCGTGACGAGAACCTGAGGCCCATTGTTGTGCCATTCAACCAAGACCATCACCTCATGTTGCAGCAAGATAATGCACGGCCCCATGTTGCAAGGATCTATACACAATTCCTGGAAGCTGAAAACATCCTAGTTCTTGCATGGCCAGCACTCTCACCGGACATGCCACCCATTGAGCATATTTGGGATGCTCTGGATCAGCGTATACGACAGCATGTTCCAGTTCCTGACAATATCCAGCAAATTCGCACAGCCATTGAAGAGGAGTGGAACAACATTCCACAGGCCACAATCAACAACCTGATCAACTCTATGCGAGGAGATGTGTTGCACTGCCTGAGGCAAATACTGACTGGTTTTCGGACCCCCCAAAACAGTAAAACTGCACATTTAAGAGTGGCCTTTTATTGTGGCCAACCTAAGACACACCTGTGCAATAATCACGCTGTCTAATAAGCATCTTAATATGCCACACCTGTGAAGTGGATGGATAATCTCGGCAAAGGAGAAGTGCTCACTAACACAGAATTAGACAGATTTGTGAACAATATTTAGTTCACACCAAAAAATTAAATTAGGCTGCGTTTTACTCACCCTCAAGTCATCCTAGGTGGTATATGACTTTCTTCTTTCAGACGAAACCAGTCGGAGGTATATTAAAAATGGTCTTTGATGTTACAAGCTCTATCGTTGCACTCAGCGGGAGTTGCATTGCTTCAGTCCAAAATAACTTAAATAAAAACCACCCATCCATAAAAAAAAGTGTCTCACAAGGCTCCGGGGGGGTGAACAAAGGCCTCATGTAGCAAATCGATGCATTTTTGTAAAAAAAAATATCCATTTTCAAAACGTAATAAGCACTTGAATCTAGCTTGCGGTCACTGTTGTAAAACGGAAGCAGTTCCGGGGGAATTACATATGAAGTCAGCTTTGCGCATGCGCCGCTCAGAAGTGACGCACGCGGGAGGATCGAAAACAAAACAACAGTCACTAATTAGAAGTACAAAATGAGGATTTATAAAGAAGAATGTCAGGGGATTTCGATATAAGCCAAGAGGAGACTGGTTTTCCTTTGCTAAGTAAGGAAACTTTGCTTCTTTTGATCCTGTAAACAAACGTTGGTTTCCAAGAGACTCACCGGCGCACATAGCCGAGCCATTGGATCGTTTTTAATACACTGCACGAATCAACGGCCATGCAGTTACACTGCGTGATTGAAAAAAGGCTTCAGTATTCGGAGAAAAAGGAGTTTTCCCCAAAACGTCTTAAGCAGACGCAGTACGAGTTAAGTATCGATAGGGAACTTTCTTTCCTGCCGCTCACCGAGGATCTGTGTGAGAGGGAGCAGGTCAGACGAGCTCACTGTGAGTGGGTTGTCCACAAGGCTTTCCCTTTTTTACCAGCGAGTTTCAATCAATGTTGAGCCAGTGTCACTTGATGACCAACATGTTGAAATTATGGTAAACTTTAAATACCTTGATGCAATTCTGGACTCTCAGTTGAGTATATTTTCAGGAGATGCTCGCAGTGACTCGATCTTCTCAGAAAATCAGCGGCCTCTGTGTTAGTCAGCAGATATTACAACCTGTTTATAAAATTATTGTTGACAGTGTTTTAACTTTTCATCTCCCTGCCTGGTATGGAATTGTGTCAATGGCAACTAAAATAGTTGTCAAACCCCTGAAGCCCTTAATTCAACTTTTCACAGAAAGGGTGAGGAAGAAATGGAGGAGTATCCTGACAGATGCTGTCCATCTGGCAAATAAAACTGTCAGTCACCTATAAAGTTAAGAATTTGGGATGAAGGACGTCCTAAATACAAAGTTCATGCAACAGATAATGTGAGCTTGTATGTGTATAGACCAGTGGTTCTCAACCTTTTTTTCCACCGGGCCGCACTATGGTCCAAGTGCAAGTCTCGCGGACCGCATGCGTATAATTGACATATTACGTCAGCAATACAAACCAACCTGATTTATAATATTATAGCCTACATATTATGATATCTAATCGATTACATTCATTGAAATAAATAAATAAGTCTACTCCCCTTAAGTAATATCCAATTTTGTGAACTTCGGCTCGAAAGGAGTAACAGCACAATCATAGGCGGTGTTTCACTTTTATGCGTGGGGGGGCACCCACTGGCAGACGAGCCACGAGCACTTTTTTATATGTTCTACATTTCATGTATTTATGTAACACATATTCTACATAAAAAAATTAATTTAGAATGAACAATAACTGCTGTACAAAGAGTAAAAAAAAGAAAGAAAAGAAAAAAAAAAAACCATACCTAATGCAGAAAAGCCGCCGCTTTTTCCGAATTGCGTAGATGACCACTATCTTTCTTTCATCTCTTCTGATAAATTTTCAGTCAAATCGTTTTCTGTGTGCTAGATCAGAGCTACAGCCCTGCATTTCAACCCAGACTTTTTTTCGCCACTCGGGATGGTATTCGGGGACAATTTCAGTATAGTTCAGACGCGGGGGGTCATGGCCTCGGGCATGTTTTAGGGCTTCTCCGATTTTATATTTTAAAACATCCATAAATTAGTGATGAAAAAAGATTGCCGCCGCTGGTGAAACAACACGAGACCGTTGCTACCTGACCGTACAGAGCAGCTCGATGGTGTTTAGTGTTCCCGGCAGCTAGCAGCAGCATGGTGCATGCGTGGTCAGAGCAGAGCTGAAGAGTTCGCTGCAAATGCATGCAATAGGCTAAAGCGTGCCGCAAAGCCCCAGCAAAAGCAACCTTGAATGTGTCGGGGGGAAATAGTAAGGAGATATTGAATTATTTACTAATAAACTAGTGATTTCTGAGTCCGTGTCGCAAGGATGAAGTTGTCGATCCTGACTCGCCATCTCCACATTAGACGCACATTTAGAGAGAAGTGCATCTTTACGGATTATGATCATAATAAAAGAGTTTTTGATTTGTTTTATTTCGTTAAGTGGTAATTTAAAGCTTTCTATAGATTTTTTTTTATCATGTCTGTGAGGCATGTATTTGCTGAGTTTCAGTTCATCATTGTGAAGCATTCCTGTTCAAGACAGAGACGGCAGAAAGCGTTTGTTTTCTTTTTTATAAAAGCACAACGTTTTTGTTGATATTGTGAGTGCACAAAAATAAAAGTAGACCCTTTACAGTTACGAATGATGTATTACTCTTACCTTTATGAGAAAAAATGACAGTGTATTCACTGAAAAAAATGCAAGTGATCGCACTGGCACCTCCATGTCCTGCAAAGCGCGCTTCAGCTTCCACTCTGCGCAAACTATTGGATATAACGCACATTTAACTAGGTTTAACGTTTAAACATTGTTATATGCTTGAACTGTTTTATATCTATAGATTTTATTTTAGGCAAGTCGTGATGATTTGAGAAGGCAAAATTGATCAAACATAATGCTCAACTCACTGCCGCTGCCGCTTGGTCGTTCCTTCAAGGCGTAACGGTATAATTAGGCTCTGTAAGTACTGCTCATGTCTGAAAATGATATATGAAAAACTAAATTATTTTACATAACAAAAACATTATAGATTATATTTATTTAGTACATTTTTAAATGAATGTAAAAACTAAAATGAATTGTAAAACTGAAAGTATTTTTTTTTTATTGTGTTATTGTATTATTGGGCCGCGGGTTGAGAACCACTGGTATAGACCCTTGTTACATATCCAGGGCTCTCAGAAGTTAAAGTCATCATAGGTGTTTAAACTTCTATAGTGATGATTGGAAACTGCAACAAATATATTTTGTGTTCATTTGCCCCAATAGAAAAAAAATCTATGATATAGTTTCAATGACTTTATAAATTAATTAATTAACAAGAGAAAACAGTTTTTTGTAATTTCATGGCAAGGTAACAAAACACAAAGTATACTGTTGTAAGTACATTAATAAAAAAAAAAGGAAAATATAAAAATGTCTAGATTTACGATGCTACTAACTGTGGAAATGCATCATATGCATATAACAGACAGCAGCGTGTGAATCAGGACTTTTATTTTGCTCTGGTGGTGTGACGTCACAAAGCTGCGCCGCGCTCTTCATCTGAAGAAAGGTTTGTGGTTTGTGTTGAAATCGATTGTTCTGTTCTGTCGATTTAAACGTTTTTACAAGCTATGCAAAATAAATTAATCATTCTTAAATATAACGTTGTAATGCTTTATTTAACGTTATTTTCCTGAGTAAAACGCATCCACATATTAATAACAGAAAAGGTGCGTCTCACTTCGCTCCATATATCATGAATCTGAACCTCGTTCAAGTAATGAAGTGATGAGAGAAACCGAGTTTTTTTTTTGAAAATCCGAGTCAACTTAAACAAATCATTCGCAATGTGACTCAATATGGTTTGAATCGACTTAGGAGAACAAACAAATGTTCAATGACAACTTTACAAACGAACTGCAAATGTTTTAATGAAAGTGGAATCTATTAAAAATATGATATACTAATCATTGAATACCAAATATAAATAATAAGTACCTAAACACGAACTTTCTGTATAATTTGTACATGTATTTTAATGAGGTGATTTAAGGCCATTAACTCTCATTCTGAATGAATGAATATTTGTTGTGTACCACATAGTGTATGTCATTTCGTGACTTAGTTGCATAAAAGGTGTATAAAAAGATTACGGGACAAACTGTGTTCTGTATAGCTTTCATATGGAACACTTCTGTGATGCCTAAAATACAGACTATTCCCTATTACAGGGAACGGTTGGAAACCCTTCTTAAAGGGGTCATATGATGCGATTTCAATTTTTCCTTTCTCTTTGGAGTGTTACAAGCTCTTGGTGCATAAAGAAGATCTGTAAAGTTGCAAAGACTAAAGTCTCAAATCCAAAAGAGTGAACCACACCTACCTAAAACGGCTCGTTCTAACACGCCCCCACATGTCTACATCACGATGTGGGAAGATTTGCATAATGCACCCAAATGTTCACACAAAGAAAGAAGGCGTAACTTTTATTCTCGCTGTAGTATTGTTGCCGCCGCCATGTCGTGAAGACGCTGTGTGCTTCGTTGTGAAAGCGAAACTACTTTGTTTGGTCTTCCGAAAGAGGATGATAACCGCTTCGTCATGCCTGGAGCTGATCTGTGCTGGTCGCTGAGGAAATACATCAACTTAGTGCTGCTCAGCTCACGCTTGCCCGCCGCCGGCTGTTCTGACTTACAGTCTGTAAGTACGTTTTCATTTAAAGGATATGCCACTGACGATTCAAACATGAGTTCTGAGCAGTGTAGAGTAGTGCTTGCTGTTTGTAATTTCTCCGATCACAAATGCAAACATGGTTTTATGGTTATGTTTACGTGGCGCGATGCAACGCATAAAAAAAACAGTATAAGTCATTATAATCCGTAATTATGTCCCCACTGGATGCAACAAATGCCTCGTTTATAATGGGTTTGAATGTTTTTTTGTCTCATTGCTCCGGCCTGACAGGGCATCAACACAATGTGGCAAGGGGCGTAACATTTCCATCACACGCTTGAGGTATGCGTCCAATCACAAAGCACTGTATAGCTGGCCAATCAGAGCACACCTTGTTTTTTCAGACCGGTGAGCTTTGTAAAAATCGACTTGTTTCAAAAAGGCGGGGCATAGAGGACAAACAATAATGTACAGTATGTGGAAATAATGTGTTTTTTAACCTTAAACACATTTCATTAAACCAAATACACAAAATAATGTTCTTTTTAGCAACATCATATGACCCCTTTAATAATGTGCTGACTACTACACACCAAGAGATTTAGTTTGCATTTATTTTTCTTTCTATTAATTATTCTCATCTTAAACACACAGAAAAACTCAACTGAGATCCATGTGACGCTATAATAAAGATGGTGTTTATTAAAGAGGAGAGTGAAGATGTGAGGATTGTAGAAATATTCAGCATGAAACATGAAGATACTGAGACACAAACAGAGATTGGGTTAATTGAAGAAGAGGGTGAAGACGTGAGGATTGAAGATACTGAGGAACAAACAGGTTGGTTTCATTCTCAAAGCTGAACTCACTCATCTGATCCTTATTAAAATGTTCAGCTCTACAGAAACAGATAAGGGGGGGAAATGCAGAAGTACCCTAACAAAAGAGTTATTTTGTGTAAAAAAACAACAACTAAAAACACATGTGGTTTAGTTTCCATCCACCTATTTTTATGCGCATTTTGGATGATCGCATAAAAAAACCGCTGGATAGAAAAATGTTTAAAAACCCAGTTTAATGAGTCAATATACATCAGTCACTAGCTACGTTTCCATCCACCTATTTTTATGCGCATTTTGGATTATCGCATAAAAAAACGCTGGATGGAAACGCCAAGATGCGCATAAATTCTAAAAATGCGCTCAATTGAGTAGGTTAAAATTCTTATCCGGTAAGAAAACGTGCATAAACTACGATGGAAACACATTTACCGAATAAATTCCACCATGCGCATCAAAAAAAGTAATGTGACTTTGCGCTATGAGACGGGATAACTTGATTAACCAGCGGACCGATCTTATTCACAGCATCTATATGTTGTTTTGGTCGTTCTGAAATGCCTGAGGAAAGTCTGTCATCAAAGTATTTCTGTATAATTACTGTCTTACATGACTGCGTTCCCAAACAGCAGGCATCCACCTCTAAAAGCAATGACTGCATTTATTGTGTTACGTCTGCTCTCTCTGAAGCGCAAGTAATTTATTACATATATTCTCATAAATTCTAACAGTTAAGTAATAAGAACGTGATACAGAATATGTTAAAGGTGTCATATGATGCGATTTCAAGTTTTCCTTTCTCTTTGGAGTGTTACAGCTGTTCGTGCATTGATAAGACCCCTAAAGTTGCAAAGACTAAATTCTATATAAGAGATATTCTTTATAAAAGTTAAAGACTGCGCGCCCCCCTAAAACGGCTGTCGCCTTCAACACACCCCCATATCTACTCACTATGCTGGAATATTAGCCATCGATGCCGCCCAAATGTTCATTGCAAAGAAAAGGAAGGGTGTTTCTAGTAACCGCGGTAGTGTTGATGCGCCATGTCAGGGGACGCTGTGTGTTTTCTTCGGCGATAGCAACAAGGCGCTTTGTTTGCGCCTTCCGAAAGGAGATGCATTTAGGCATCTTTAAGAGTACTCTACAAAGAAACAGCAAGCGTTTATGGACGATCCCGTTTCGGAACCTAGGCCACACCCAGACCCCCGGACCCGCCGGAATTCTGACTTCTCGCACACCTATGACACTCTGGCGCTTCTGAATCAGCTACTGTTTTGTCATTAGTTTAAGTATTTGCTATTGACCGTTCAAATGCGGAGTAGAGTTTTGTGCACCATTGTGTGGGTGAGAGAGAGAGAGATGTACGAGAGAGAGAGACACGGTCACATCACAGTGGAGTCAGCTGTCTTAAACGTGGCTTGTATACTGCAAACACATACCAACTTCATCACTGTGTCTGTCACGCGACTCTGTTTCCCTTTTCGGGCTCTGTCTTTACATTTATTGTGAAAGCTGAAGCTCGCGAAAATTTTTATGGTTGATTTATGATTATTATCGCGTTAATTACGACCTTTCTCTTTTTTCGAGTGCTTGTGGTGTTCGTCCAATCACAATGCACTGGGTCAGCTGGCCAATCAGAGCAGACTCGGAAGGAGGGACTTTGTAGAAAACAAAGCGTTTGAGAGAGGCGGGGCATAGATGAACTACAATAATGTACAGTATTTTAAAAAAAATGTGTTTTTTGAACATTAAAGCATATCAACATATTCTGTTACACCAAATAATGATCTTTAAACAAAGAATCATAGACCCCTTAAAGGGGTCATATGATGCGATTTAAAATGTTTCCTTTCGCTTGGAGTGTTACAAGCTTGGTGCATAAAGAAGATCTGGTAAAGTTGCAAAGACTAAAGTCTCAAATCAAAAGAGATATTCTTTATAAAAGTTATGAGTCAACCACTCCTACCTAAAACGGGCTCGTTCTAACACACCCCCAACATGTCTACTTCACTATGTGGGAAGATTTGCATTACGCCTCCCAAATGTTCACACAAAGAAAGAAGGCGTAACGTTATTCTCGATTGTAGTATGTGTGCCGCCACCACCATGTCGGAAGGCGTGTGGGTGTTTTGTTGTGAAGCGAAATAATTGTCTGGTCTTCCAAAAGAGAACGATTACTGCTTCGTTCATGCCGAACGAGCTGATACCGCGGAATGGTTTGCTGAGGGACTACAAACAACTTTGTGCTGTGGATCAATGGATCGCTTTATGTGGAGGAGGAAGCGGAGTCCAGAACGGGGTCGTCACATGTGGTTGAAGCAAGCTCCTTCCATATCAGAATCCTCCAGCCGCGCCGTTCCTCACGCTAGCCCCCGGCCTCTGCCCACTCTAGCCCCCGGCCTCTGCTCACTCTAGGCCGGCCCTGTGGACGCTTGGTTCGTTGTTTGAAAGCGAAACTACTTAGTTGGCTTTCAAAAAGGACACGACTAGAAAATCAAGTGGTTAGTAGTAAGTATTTATCAACCCAATGTTCCAGAAAATCTTCAACCAAATATTCAGATGGTGCCAACACATTTATGCGAGGGGGACCTGCTTCCTGTCCTGGTACTAGAGTAGACTACAATGCCACCTGTCCGGACTCTAGATTGTAAGTAAGTTTTTTTTTTTAATATATAGATTTTAAAAGAGTTTATTTTATATATTTAAAGTGAGTTTTTGGGCAGTGTAGAGAAGGGCTTGTTGTTTGTCATTTCTCCTAACACAAATGCAGACATGGTTTTATGTTTACGCGGCGTGAATCAACGCAACGCGTAAAAAGATTATGTCCCCACTGGATGCAACGATTATGCGTGTTTGTAATGGGTTTTCATGTTTTTTGTTTCGTCGCTCCGGCCTGACAGGGCGTCACAGTATGGTAGGGGCGTAACATTACACGCTTGAGGTATTCAGCCAATCAAAACACACTGGATAGCTGGCCAATCACAGCACACCTTGTTTTTCAGACCGATGAGCTTTGTAAAAAAAATCGACGCGTTTTTAGAAAGGTGGGGCATAGAGGAGAAACAACAATAATGTTTTTCATTACAGGAGTATGTGGAAAATAATGTGTTTTTTTAACCCTTAAACCGCATAAACATTTCATTAAACAAAATACACAAAATAATGTTCTTTTTATCAACATCATATGACCCCTTTAAATTAAAACATGGTACACTTACTGGAAGGGGGTGCGCAATAATCATGACTCATCATGACACCTTCCTAATCATGGGACATGACACCTTCCTAATCATGACATGACACATGTCATGATTATGAAGGTTTTTTATGCATGTTTATGTCAACTGTCATTAAGTGTCATTCGCTCTGTTATGTAATTTTTAATGCAAAGATGCCATTGTTTGAGATGTCTTTGTTATGGGCGATGGTTAGGGGTAAGGGTAGGGGTAGGGTTAGGTTAGGGTTAGGTCAAATAATGTCATATTTGCATTAAAAATGACATAACTGAGCGAATGACAGTTGTCATAAACATGCATAAAACCTCCTTCATATTCATGACATGTGTCTTGTCATGATTATGAAGGTGTCATGTCAGTCTTATGCACACCTCTTCAAGTAAAGTGTTACCGTAAACATTTATTGAACAACACAACAAATGAGCCTGTCCAATCAGTGCACTTGTATAATTTAAATAAAACTAATAAAAATAAAAACTTGAATGCCCATTTTTTAACTAAACTGCCAGTGTGAAAGCCCCCAGGGATTTATGCTGGTGGAATGGCCATCTGCTTGCCTCAAGAGGCAGCGTCACATGTACCACAACAACACATAGCTGCTCGCAGATGCGCCTGCCTATTAATTGGCCTAATTTGCAGTACAGTAGGCCGATGCCGATTAATTTTATCAATCGGTCGACCTCTAAATTCAACCCAGGGCCCGTATTCTTAAAGCTTCTAAGAATCCTCTAAGAGAGCTCCTAATTTAGCTTAAAATTTTCTAATTAGGAATCTTAGTTTAAGAGTGACTCAGGACCAATCTGAGAGCAACTCTGAGCAAGGAAAAGACAAAAATCTTAGTGAATCTGGCTGAGCTGTCTAGATGAGCTGATCCTGTTGGCTGGTATGACTTTTATTTGATGATTAGTTGTCCTAGAAGAGAGAAAAAAACAACAGAAAAAAAGTTGCTTTAAAATAGCGTAAATAACAAGCCCGATCAACACAGGCCTAGTTTTTCCTGTTTTACACTAAACTCTCTCTCTCTCTCACGCACACACATATATAATATACTTTATCCTCCTCCCTACTCCTAACACTTCTTGATTAGGGGGTTAGTTCACTTCCAGAATAAAAATGTCCTGATAATTTACTCACCCCCATGTCATCAAAGATGTTCAATGCCTTTCTTTCTTCTGTTGCAAAGAAATTAAGGTTTTTGAGGAAAACATTCCAAGATTTTTCTCCATATAATGGACTTCTATGGTGCTCAACAGTTTGAACTTCCAAATTGCAGTTTCAGTGCAGCTTCAAAGGGCTCTACTCACAGCTGAGGAATAAGGCCAGTGTTGCCAGATAGAGTTGATGGTTTCCAGCCCAAAAACTCTCCAAAACCGCCCAAAATATTTAATTTGGAATAAACCTGGTTATTTTAACTGCCACACTTACCATACTGTAGCTAGCGACAAAAACGAGCAGTAACACAACCACAATAGCAAAATGCACTTTTACAGAATACATTTAAATAGTAAGATAATACCCAATTCGTTCATAACAAATTTAACAATGTTTATTTAAATGGTATTATTTTAATTATTGCATGAGTGAGAGGGAGAAAGACAGACAGGATTTAGCGAGAGATCTTAGGCCTACCTTTAAATACAGAAGTTGTAACTTCACAGGATGCTGAAGAACACAGCTGAACATCTGAATGCAACTTTTCCGAACTGAACTATACAGTCTGGCTGAGCTGTCTAGTACATGAATGAGTCAAACTTCCCCAACAGCTGCTGGGGAGGACGGAATGTAGCCGATGTCCATCCATTCCGTGCGAGCCCTGAGCGCACAGCCATTAAACTTGAAAGGAGCGGCAATCCCATTCTATTTCTGGTGTCATCTTTAAGCAGCAAGACTTGCGAAAATGCTCTTTCAACGGGAGCGTTGGATATGGGGAGAGTAAGGATTTTAATTGCACCAAGTGCTAAATCCTAAAAGCAGTGGTTTCCTCCAGCATCTTGAAAAGATTCTACCTCCAACCAAAACGCATCTATAGTTAAGTGAGAACCCTGCTGAGGCAACATTTCTCCACTGAGTTTCAAGTAATTCTGGTGAGCCTGAAAAGAACTCCTTAGGTAGTAACTCACGAAACGGTGAATGTTGACCCGAACAGGAGGGACATTGGAGTTTCAGCTTCCACAGCAGCTCCATGGATGCAGGCAAACACATTTTATACTGGGTCAGGAGTTTTTTTTAAGAGGTCTATACAGCGTGTTAAGACCATCTGCTTTTTCTCTGGTGACAGGGTGCTTCTCACCAACTTCTGACTGAATGTGGTCTCCAGGTCAGCATCTTTAGGTGAGAGATATATACTAGAGGATTTTAGATCTAAGTCTCTTGAGTTGTTGTTCATTATTCATTCAGAAAAAGCTTGGCTTAATTATACATCTCAGTGTTTACTTGTACAGCCAGTTGAGGTCCCGGAAAACTGCAAGGCTATCACCGGTCTCTAACTGAAAACATTTGCCTTTATTTCCAGCAGTAAAGGACGGAGAAAATGTAGGTAAAGGCTGTTGGTCTTGTCCTTGTACATTTCACTCAGAAATCACGCTGCGTAGCAGTGTTCAGAGCTTGCTGCCACTGAAATGTAAAGCAAGTGCATCTTCTTGGTCGAGAATTCTGTTAATGCAATCTGCTGTCACTAACCAGCTGGTGGAACTTGGAGAAATCATTTTCAAAAGACAACCTCCGTTGTTAACAGTCTCATAAAGAGTTCGGTAGTCATTCTGGCACTTAGATGAATGCGCAAACCAGTTATAAGTCTCCCTGATCATGTATTCAGTATTGCTAGGGAGCTGCTGCATTGCCTTTTGAGCTACAATGTCCAGAGAATGGCATACACATTTGATTAACTGTAAATTAGGCTGTTTCTGCTTGAGCAGCGTATACACTTAATGTTGTCTCCCCACCATGACGGTTGCTCCATCTGTTGCTATGCCAACCATATTTGCTATGTCCAGCACATTGGCTTGCAGAAAGCCGATGATGGCATCCACAATCCCATTAGCATCAGCGTCCAAAAGTTTGACCAATCCCAAGTAAGTGCTCACAAACCAATTGTGTTTCTTTGAACAATATTTTATGCATATGCAAAGTAACTTGTTTACAGAAATGTCAGTTGTTTCGTCCAAGTAAAGCGAGTAAGGTGAGTTACCATGTCCTGTCGAAGTTCATCTCTAAAATATGGTGCCAGAACTGACTTAATGACAGCCGAACATTTGGTTCTGTGCATCTGGAACGCTCCGGTCTCATCCTTCAGTATGTCCGATAATTCATCCACGGCATTAACTGATGTGTGGCAAGCAACGTGTGTTGCTATGCGGAGTTCACGTCGCTTCTGGTCATCACAAATAGTAGGCCTACTTAAGTTAGCTTTACTCACTGTAAACGGCTTAACTGTGGACAGGCACCGCATCTTGTGCTTCTTAGTTTTGGCATGGTCCTTCAAATTCTTTAAGTGGGCCCCACCCCCCCACCCCCCCCCCCCCCCCCCGCCCCACCCCCCCCCCATCCCCCCCCACCCCCCCACTCATGTCAGTGTTGCAGAATTTGCAGTGAGCTTTGCTATCATCCGATTTACACAGCGTTATCCAAGACTTCAGGTCCGAATCACTCTCCCACTCTAACTTTTTTAAATATTTTGCCCACTTCGGCATCTTGATTCCTTATTTCCCGCTGAATGCTGGCTGCAACTGCTATCACTCGTGATTGGCTAAGCGCAGGCTCGTGAGTCGTCGCCGACGTCAACACAAACACCAGTGGACGTGTTTAGTAACGGCACGATAATTAATTGAATGGAGTATGTGCACACTTGGGTTTTGTTAAATAATTAGCCTATAAAATGCTAATTTTTTCAAAACCGCCAAACTGATCTCAAACCTGCCCAAATTTTGTCCACCCGCCCAAGCCAATTTTTACCCGCACAATCAAAACCACCCAATCTGGCAACACTGAATAAGGCTAGCAAAATGATTAGTCACTTTCTTAAAAAAAAAAAAAATTATATCGCACGGCTACTTGCCACATAAGTAAATTAGACTCCAAATATTGATTTGAGTTTAAATATTTGAATGCAAAGCTTCCGTGAACAGCAGTTGCAAACAGCAGCAAGTTTAAACTAAATGGACATTTGAGGGATACGGTACAGTCATACCACTTATTACACAACATTTCACATAAGTAATTGAGGCAATAAATGATATTTACTTAACTAAAACTGGTAAAATTTTAACAGTTTTTTCTTATCTTATAATCCATTACATTGTACAAAACAATCGTCGCTAAACGGCAGCAACTGCGTTTGTATGAAACGAGAGCGCAAGTCCGCGATACCAGGATGACATAATTAAATAATTGTACACATTGAATTAAGTTTAAATATTCTATTAGCTTAACAAACGCAAAGCTTCCACCAAGAAAAACTGTTCCCAGCAAGAGTACAGCGCCGACTTCAGTTAGCCGGATGAGCCTGTATTATTAGCTTTTACCGGTTGTTATCGAGGCATAACATACCTCGTAATGTGGCGACTGACCAATCAGAATAATGTATTCCACAGAGCCGTGTAATAATGGGGATTAAATCCTGACTAATATTGTTCACAAATACAGTTTCTCTGCAAAACTGAACATTGCAGAAAAAACAGTATTTTCTAATATTGTAGACCAGGCCATATTGTATGTATAAAATTGCTCAAAAATGCTCTTAAGAATAGTCTTAAGCTTTGACTTAAGTGTCAAAAAATTCTTAGTTACAAGTAGGACTTTTGTAAGAGTAGGATACTTTTATATATACAGTGGGTACGGAAAGTATTCAGACCCCCTTAAATTTTTCACTGTTATATTGCAGCCATTTGCTAAAATCATTTAAGTTAATTTTTTTTCCTCATTAATGTACACACAGCACCCCATATGACAGAAAAACACAGAATTGTTGAAATTTTGCAGATTTATTAAAAAAGAAAAACTGAAATATACATGGTCCTAAGTTTCCGACCCTTTGCTGTGACACTCATATATTTAACTCAGGTGCGGTCCATTTCTTCTGATCATCCTTGAGATGGTTCCTCACCTTCATTTGAGTCCAGCTGTGTTTGATTATAATGATTGGACTTGATTAGGAAAGCCACACACACCCGTCTATATAAGACCTTACAGCTCACAATGCATGTCAGAGAAAATGAGAATCATAAGGTCAAAGGAACTGCCTGAAGAGCTAGCTCAGAGACAGAATTGTGGCAAGGCCCAGATCTGGCCAAGGTTACAAAAAAAAAAAATTCTGCTGCACTTAAGGTTACTAAGAGCACAGTGGCCTCCATAATCCTTAATGGAAGACGTTTGGGACGACCAGAAAACTTCCTAGAGCTGGCCGTCCGGCCAAAACTGAGCTATCGGGGGAGAAGAGACTTGGTGAGAGAGGTAAAGAAGAACCAAAGATCACTGTGGCTGAGCTCCAGAGATGCAGTCGGAGATGGGAGAAAGTTGTAGAAAGTCAACATCACTGCAGCCCTCCACCAGTCGGGGCTTTATGGCAGAGTGGGCCGACGGAAGGCCTCTCCTCAGTGCAGACACATGAAAGCCCGCATGGAGTCGCTAAAAAACACCTGAAGGACTCAAGATGGTGAGAAATAAGATTCTCTGGTCTGATGAGCCCAAGATAGAACTTTTTGGACTTAATTCTAAGCGGTATGTGTGGAGAAAAACAGGCACTGATCATCACCTGTCCAATACAGTCCCAACAGGGAAGCATGGTGGGGGCAGCATCATGCTGTGGGGGTGTTTTTCAGCTGCAGGGACAGGACGACTGTTTGCAATCGAGGGAAAGATGAATGCGGCAAGTACAGGGATATCCTGGACGAAAAAACCTTCTCCAGAGTGCTCAGGAACTCAGACTGGGCCGAAGGATTACCTTCCAACAAGACAATAACCCTAAGCACACAGCTAAAATAACGAAGGAGTGGCTTCACAAAACTCTGTGACTGTTCTTGAATGGCCCAGCCAGAGCCCTGACTTAAACCCATTGAGCATCTCTGGAGAGACCTAAAAAATAGCTGTCCACCCACGTTTACCAATCCAACCTGACAGAACTGAGAGGATCTGCAAGGAGGAATGGCAGAGGTTCCCCAAATCCAGGTGTGAAAAACTTGTTGCATCTTTCCTAAAAAGACTCAGGGCTGTATTAGATCAAAAGGGTGCTTCTACTAAATACTGAGCAAAGGTCTGAATACTTAGGACCATGTGATTATTTAAGTTTTTCTTTTTAATAAATCTGCAAAATGTCAACAATTCTGTGTTTTTCTGTCAATAGGGTGTGCTGTGTGTACATTAATGAGGAAAAAAAAATTAAATGATTTTAGCAAATGGCTGCAAATAACAAAGAGTGAAACAATTTAAGGGGTTGAATACTTCCGTACCCACTGTATATATAAAAAAAAAGCTAAAAGCAACTTTTAGTAAAGACTGATTCTTAAGTGTTGACTGAGGTGACACTTAAGTGTTGCAAACTAAGGAATACAATGATGTCCACCCAAAATGGCTGCCCTCTGAAACAACCAGTAGTGAGCCAGTTCATGTGAAGTCACAGCCGCACAACACTAATCACTTAATGTTATTAAAATAAAATAATGTGAACATAGGTTCCATCAATGGCCCCAACAACTCCAGGAAAGCCCACAATCCTCATAAAAGTGGCTTGTTTTTGCAGCATGGCTGACGTCAGTTGAAGTCAGAACTGCCACATAGTAGTGTCCACAAGTGATGTCACCAGGGACTTCGACATCTTCCCCCCTTAATAAAAATAAATCCCCTACCCCCCACCACTTCTAAAAACTGTTACCGCTTTGTAAGCATACTGCATAGTTGCTTAGAATCAATTGTTTTAGTTATGATAATAATGCAATGAAACATGCCAACATGGCGGGGAAAGCTTGCGGGAGAAATAGGCGCAAGGATGTAACTTGGGAGGCTCTCCAAAAAGCTGGGATAATACCGCTCCTACACCCACAGTGGATGTGTCCACTTCCACGATGAAGGATCTTTTATGATAGTGGGTTTGGACCAATTACGTATAGCTTGCACCTTATTGTTGTCCATCTGAATACCCTTGGGACTGATTACGTACCCGAGGAACTAGATGGTGGTACGGTGGAACTTGCGCTTCTCCGGCTTAAGGTGGATGTGCTATTCCCTCAGCTTCCGGAGGACCTGCTCCACATGGTGGTGATGTTCGGCTAAGTTCTGGGAGTAGATGAGTATGTCAACAATGTAGACAGTCACAAATTGGTGAAGGAACTCACAGAACACCTTATTTGTGAACCTGTGAAAGATTGACTGTAAGTTGGACAGCTCATATGGCATGACAAGGTACTCATAGTGGCCAGTAGGGGTAATGAATGCTATCTTCCACTTGTCTCCATGGTGAATTCGAATGAGGTTGTAGGCGCTTCGCAGGTCCAACTGCAGGTTTTCTGTGATCGTGGCTCCTAAATGCTGGTCCCATGCCGTACAGTGAGAGAGGTTCAAAGATGGCCGTTGTCACTGTCTTGCGACCAAAGCAGCGTACGAATTCAGCATGATCATCGCACAGTGTGTTTGCTGCTACAACCCACGTTTACTGAGCAGCCAATAAAAATGTGACACGAAATCAACGCGGCATGGCGCTAAAATATAAAACTGCTTACCTCAAGCTCTTATCCCTTCCTCTTTCGCCACTTCCACTTTTTTCAGCACACTTAAAAATTACAACTGCCAAAGTGTGATTCATCATGCTCTTTTGTTTACCACTAGTGCATGCTGATGACGTTTCATTCTTCTGTAGTAATGTGTGCCATAGCCTACGAGTCAACAGGTGTCATCACCGTACAGTCTGCATACATGTCTTACCCAAGTTTATAAGATCCATGTTGCACCGTGTGATTTGCAGTGATCTTATTGGATTGCTTAAATCATGCAGTGTGTAGAAGGCTTTAACTATGGCCATGTTCACACTGTCAGTTTTAGGGACTGATAACCGCATTTCCTTACAGGTGTGTCAAGCCCGTATATGCACTTGCATCCTTTTCTGCTTCTTGCGCATTACACTGCATTTGAGTCACACACAGAACACAAAACTGCCTGAAACCGCTCTAGTGGAAAACAGTGACTGGATCTAAAACCTACAGACAACGCATAGCTAATTTCTCCGTCACTGTAACTTATCCAGAGTGAAACCACACATGAGCGTCTCTCTCGCACTGTACTACAACTAGTTGTCCAGTTCACACAGCATGTTTTCCAAGGATGAGGTTGTGAGTCCTAAAAAAAGACGCGTGTGAGTTAGATTATAGAATGCGGTTGTCACCCCCGTAAATAATTGTATTGTGTGAACGTAACCATGTTAAGGACTAAAATACAGGACTGACAACCGTATTCTGCTGCTGTGTGAACGTGGCTGTATATTAACATATTTGGCAACTGGAAAAATGCAACTTTGCAGCAGTGATGATTTGCATCTGTCATAACCTTCTACAAGCAAAGTGATCACACAAACAATTACAGCACTTTCAGAATCTTATTGTGTCGCTGTTCATTTCCTATCAAATACCTTAAGTAAGAATTTATATATACAGTATCTCACAGAATGAGTACACACTCAGATTTTTGTAAATATTTATAACTTTCATGTGACAAACTGAAGAAATTACACTTTGCTACAATGTAAAGTAGTGAGTGTACAGCTTGTATAACAGTGTCAATTTGCTGTCCCCTCAAAATAACTCCACACACAGCCATTAATGTCTAAACCGCTGGCCACAGAAGTGAGTACACCCCTAAGTAAAAATGTCCAAATTTGGCCCAAAAAGTCGTCAATATTTTGTGTGGCACATATTTACAGCCACTGGCCTTAACCCTCTTGGGCATGGAGTCCTCTTCCACTCCTCCATGACGACATCACGGAACTGGTGAATGTTAGAGACCTTGAGATGCTCAATAGGTTTTAGGTCTGGAGACATGCTTGGCCAATCCATCACCTTTACCCTCAGCTTCTTTAGCAAGGCAGTGGTCGTCTTGGAGGTGTGTTTAGGGTCGTTATCATGTTGCGATATTGCCCTGTGGCCCAGTCTCCTAAGGGAGGGGATAATGCTCTGCGTCAGTATGTCACAGTACATGTTGGCATTCATGGTTCCCTCAATGAACTGTAGCTCCCCAGTGCCGGCAGCACTCATGCAGCCCCAGACAATGACACTCCCACCACCATGCTTGACAATAGGCAAGACACACTTGTCTTTGTACACCTCACCTGGTTGCCGCAACACACACTTGACAGCATCTGAACCAAATAAGTTTATCTTGACCATCAGACCACAGGACATGGTTCCAGTAATCAATGTCCTTAGTCTGCTTGTCTTCAGCAAACTGTTTGCGGGCTTTCTTGTGCATCATCTTTAGAAGAGGCTTCCTTCTGGGACGACAGCCATGCAGACCAATTTGATGCAGTGTGCGGCGTATGGTCTGAGCACTGACAGGCTGACCACCCCACCCCTTCAACCTCTGCAGCAATGCTGGCAGCACTCATACTTCTATTTACCAAACACAACCTCTGGATACGACGCTGAGCACGTGCACTCAACTTATTCGGTCGACCATGGCAAGGCCTGTTCTGAATGGAACCTGTCCTGTTAAACCACTATATGGTCTTGGCCACCGTGCTGCAGCACAGTTTCAGGGTCTTGGCAATCTTCTTATAGCCTACGCCATCTTTATGTAGAGCAACAATTCTTTTTTTCAGATCCTCAGAGAGTTCTTTGCCATGAGGTGCCATGTTGAACTTCCAGTGACCAGTATGAGAGAGTGAGAGCGATAACACCAAATTTAACACACCTGCTCCCCATTCACACCTGAGACTTTATAACACTAATGAGTCACATGACACCAAGGAGAGAAAATGGCTAATTGGGCCCAAATTGGACATTTTCACTTAGGGGTGTACTCACTTGTGTGGCCAGCGGTTTAGACATTAATGGCTGTAGAGAATAGCCGTGGTTGTAGAGTTAGATGTGGTAGAGCGGCTGGGTGACAGCAATATTTACAAAAATGTGAGGGGTATACTCACTTCTGTGAGATACTGTGTGTGTATACTGTGTGTGTGTGGTATTAATATATATATATATTCTATAGCACACAACACACATACATACATACATACAACATATATTTAATGAACAGTCATGGCCAAAAGTTTTGTCAGTGACATAAATTTAGTGTTTTGTAAAGTTTGCTGCTTAAGTTGTTGTAGATTATTTTCCACTGGTTTCTTGGTATACTGAAAAAAAGAGTTTTAAGGCTTTTATGGCAAAAAAATTATATAATGAATCGATATTTACAGTGGTGACCCTTGTTCTTCACAACCTCTGCAATTTGCTTTGGCATGCTGGTTATTAGCTTCTGGGTCAAATCCTGACTGATGGTGATCCATTGTTGCCTTATTAGTTCTCGGAGTTGATCATGGTTTGTGGGCTTCTGCTTGTCCACTCGACTTTTGAGGACTGACCACAGGTTCTCTATGGGATTGAGATCTGGGGAGTTGCATGGCCACGGATCCAAAATTTCAATGTAAATTTCTCTTCGAGCCACTTCTTTATCACTCCTGCTTTGTGACATGGTGCTCCATCACGCTGGAAAATGCACGGATCATCACCAAATTGCTCATGGATCGTTGGAAGAAGACGCTTTTGCAGGACGCTTTGATACCATTCTTTATTCATGGCAGTGTTTTTGGGAAGAATTATGAGACAACACTCCCTCGGTTGAAAAGCAACCCCACACACGGATGGTCTCAAGATGCTTCACTGTTGACACGTCACAAGACTCATGGGAGCGTTCACCTTTTCTTCTCCGAACAATTGATTTTCCAGATGTCCCAAACAGTCAGAAGGGAGCTTCATCAGAGAAAATAACTTTGCACCAGTTTTCGGCTGTCCAATCCTTGTACTTCCTGCAGAATTTCAGTCTGTCATACAGACTGTCTACATTGATGACATACTCATCTACTCCCTGAAGACAGCTCTCACACCAACCTGCTGCCATTCCTGAGCAAGCTCTGCACTGCTGCTGACTCCTCAGGAGGAGACGTCCTGGCGCTTGCTGCACATTCTGGGACATCCTGAAGACCTCTTCACTGCAGTTGAACCTCTTTCCTTGAAGTTCTTGATGATCCGGTAAATGGTTCTTTCAGGTGCAATATTCTTTGTAGCAATTTCTTTGCATGTGAGGCCATTTTGATGCAATGCGATGATGGCTGCACTTGTTTCTTTGGAGGTAACCATTGCTAACAAGAACACAATGATTGGAAGCGTTTTTCCCTCCTTTTATAGCAATCAGTCTTGCTCTTACAATCTAATTAGTATGATAATGATTTCACCTGACTAGTACTCATTCAAACTTTAACATGTGCTGTTGATATGATTAGTCAATTAATCTTAGCTGGTCATTTTGTGTCAGGATCAAAAAAACAGTGAAATTAGTTTGTGAAAAGTTCATTTTTTGGCCAATTAAGATTTTAGCAATTATTTAAAATGCATCTGATCACTCTACACAATAATCTAGAAACAATGTGAATGAACACCACAACAGCTTAATCAGCAAACTTTGCAAAATACAAAATTTATGTCACTGCCAAAACCTTTGGCCATGACTGTATGTGTGTGAGAGAGTACAGCAAAACAGGTAAAATTAAGCTGGTAATTTCAAAGTAAAGGCATATAATAAGCCCTAAAGCACTTTTTTCCCCTTCTTGGATAACCAACCAGTCGTAGTCTTTAAAAGACTGTGTCATACGTAGTAAAAGGGTCAGCCCTTCCTCCTCACTAAGATGAAAGTTTTTGTCTTTTCTTTGCTCAGAGTTTCTCTCAGATTTGAATCGCTCTTAAGCCAAGACTCTTACGTAGAAATTGTTAAGCTAAATTAGGAGCTTTCTGAGAGGATTCTTAGAAGCTTTAAGAATACGGGCCCTGGGGATGTCAAACTCAATTCCTGGAGGGCCACAGAGTTTAGCTCCAACTCTGATTGAACACACCTGAATCAAGGTCTTCATTACTTAGAAACTAATGTTTGGAGCAGGTTGGATCTAAATTCTGCAGGACTGTGACCCTCCAGGAGCAGAGTTTGACACCCCTGTTTTAGACATGAATAGCAGATTTGGGACATTGTTGCTTTCTGTTCTACATTGTTGCATTTAAACAAGGGTTAACTTGTATTTGTCTCTTTTCACCCTAGACCTGATGGTGCTAAAAGAGGAGCGTGAAGAACTGAATGAAATGCAAGATAAAGATCAGTGTAAGAAATATCATGATTCCATAACTGGACAAAAACCATTTAGTTGCTCTCAGGCTGAAAAGATTTGCTCACATAAAAGAGCTCAAAAAACTGAAGCTAGAAGTCATTTCACCTGCAAACAGTGTGGAAAGACTTTCAGTCAACCTGGAAACCTTAATTACCATATGAGAGTTCACACTGGAGAGAAACCACACACATGCAAACTGTGTGGAAAACGTTTCAATCGAAAAACAAGCCTCCAAAGGCACATGATAATTCACACTGGAGAGAAACCTTATACATGCCATCAATGTGGAAGGAGTTTTCCACATAAACAAACTCTCAATGCCCACATGAAAATTCACACTGGAGAGAAGCCTTTCACCTGCAAACTGTGTGGAAAGAGTTACTCACGAAAAGAATGTCTTAAGACTCACATGAGAATTCACATTGGAGAGAAGCCTTACACTTGCAATCAGTGTGGAAAGAGCTTCAAATCAGAAGTAAACCTTAAGAATCACATGAAGATTCACAGTGAAGTGAAGCCTTACACCTGCTCTCAGTGTGGGAAAGGTTTTACTCAACAAGGAAGCTTTAACAGGCACATGATGATTCACACTGGAGAAAAGCCTTACACCTGCCAACAGTGTGGGAAATGTTTTACTCAACAAGGAAGCTTTAACAAGCACATGATGATTCACACTGGAGAAAAGCCTTACACCTGTCAACAGTGTGGAAAAAGCTTCAATCAAAAAGGAAACTTTAAATACCACATGAGAATTCACACCAGAGAAAAGCATTAAACCTGCATCTGTGTGGAAAGAGCTTCACAACAACCTTAGGTATCACATGATCAGAAACCAGTTACATGTGATCAGTGTGAAAAGAGCTTCAGACATAAAGTATCCCTTAATAAGTACATGAGGATTCACACTGAAAAGAGGGCCTTTTCAGTGAAATTAAAGTGTTTCACATATCAAAGAGATGTGAAACGTCATTTGCAAACTCATTCTGGACAGATATTGCCGTGCTCCTCAGTGTGACGCGGTTTACAAAAAAGAGCTATTGCAGAAATGACAATGCTAGAAGAGAGATGTAGCCACAATCAGATGGCAAAAACAGGTAACATTCTGAACTATGTCACCTTTTTGACCTCTTGTGAGTTTGCAGGTATGTAATTATGATTTCAAGAGGTGTTAAATTTGGGGACAGAAAGACAAGAATTGTGATATGGTTTAATGTGACGATTAAACTTCAAAAGGTTCATTTCATTGAAACGTGCAGCGCTCGTATTTATTCAAAGTTGACCCATATTTTTACGCAGCAAACACACAATTGTAAATGTGAACCGACAAGAAGCTAATGCATTATAAAAATCTAAACAATTAAATCAATGTGATCCCTTTTCTTTAAAATGGTTTATAGGGAGAAATGTTAAGTTTATCATTTTATAAAACTTTTTGCTTTTGTGAAAACCTGTAGGTTACTTGAACTGTAGGCTAAATCATGCTTTTTTTATGGGTACTCTACGGTTTAATATGTTACCATATACATTGCCCTACCCTGCTTCTATGGTATTAATTTAGGTATTAAAAAGGTCTTAAAGTATTCAATTTGATTTTAAGAATCCTGCGGATAACCTGATAATGTTGCTTATGTCTGTGAACGTGAACAACTGGGAAAGAAAATCACATGTGTATCCATATATTAGATCTGTATCCCTTAATAAGCACATGAGGATTCACACTGAAAAGAGGCCTTTCACGTGAAATATGTTTTTACATATCAAAAAGACCTCGAAACATCATTTGCAAACTCATTCTGGACAGATATTGCCGTGCTCCTCAGTGTGACGCGGTTTACAGAAAAGAGCTATTGCAGAAATGACAATGCTAAAGGTGAGTTTGGGGCACGTCCAAAACATCTGAGTCAGGTCTGCTTCACCTGTGACACCATACACCTTTATTAGGTGTCACAGGTGAAGCAGACCTGACTCAGATGTTTTGGACGTGCCCCAAACTTATATCTTACTGGTCAGCCATATTCAATACACTTCCTAAAGTGTGTGAAGTACATCTGAAGCCATGTGCTGAATTTTCAATATTTAGTGTCTCAGGTGATGAATCGAATTAGACTCCTAGACAACTAAACATTATTGCCTTTGATCCTTATTGGTCACAGACGGTTTAATTTCATTGTAAAGCACAAAGCTGCCTAAAGCATCACATTGGGCGCGTTTCCATTACCCTTCAAATTGAAATTGCGAATTGAAAATACGCCTAATGGAAACGCTTCAATTTTGCAAAAACGTCCATATATCGCAAAAAAGATTTTTACGCTCACATGAGGTGGTTTTTCAGGCAATGCGAAAAAGGAATAATTCGCAAAACTGCAATGGAAACGGCTTTTCGCATTTACAGGTCACATGGCATATGTAAAAAGTCACATGATCATTCTTCAATGTACTATAACCTCCAAGAAACACTTTATAAGTGGCCGCGCTCCAGTATAAGGGGCTTTTCCTACCATTAAAGGGGTCAATGATGCATTTAAATGATTTATTATTATTATTATTATTAATCATCATCATCATTTTTAATAGGCAGTTTGTTGGAGGGTACGGAGTAAGCACAGTTTAAACCCAATGTGCATTAACAAATCAGGTGAGAAACAAGCAGGTCAGTCACCTTTATTTATATAGCGTGTTATACAATACGCTTGTGTCAAAGCAGACTGCACAGATTAATTAGGAAAATAGTGTGTCAATAATGTAAAGTGACAATAGTAAACACTAATTTTTCAGTTAAATACAGTTCATCATTAATTTCAGTGATGTCTTCATCCAGCTCAGTTCAGTTTAAATAGTATATGTGCAATCAAGTCAACGATATCGCTGGAAATGAAGTGTCCCAACTAAGCAAGCCAGAGGAGAAAGCGGCAAGGAACCAAAACTCCTCGGTGACAGAATGGAGAAAAACCTTGGGAGAAACCAGGCTCAATCGGGGGGCCAGTGCTCCTCTGGCAGACGAACCAGCAGTTCAGTTCCAGGCTGCAGCAAAGTCACATGTGCAGAGGACTCAACTGTTACTGCTGGTCTTGTCCCGGTGGCCGTCTGAGACAAGGTCTTACTGGGGATCTGTATCTAGTTGTCCTGGTCTCCGCTGTCAGGGCTGTAGAGGTCCTCTCTAGGTGATCCACCATCTGGGCTGGATACGTACTGGATACGGGTGAGTTGCCAGTTGTTTCATATTTGTTTGATTCTGGATCGGATACAATTAGAGAGAAACAGACTAATATTAGCGTAGATGCCCTTCTTCTAACGATGTAGCAAGTACATAAGGTGTTATGGGAAGTGTTCCCGGTTCCGGTTGACCTAATTAATGCAGCATAAAAATCCTTTAACGGGTTTGAATATTAGAAATGTGTTAGTGTGTTGTGTAAGCCAGGTTAAAGAGATGGGTCTTTAATCTAGATTTAAACTGACAGAGTGTGTCTGCCTCCCGAACAATGTTAGGTAGGTTATTACAGAGTTTGGGCGCTAAATAGGAAAAAGATCTTCCACCCGCAGTTGATTTTGATATCCTAGGTATTATCAAATTGATAGTTTTGAGAATGCAGCGGATGTGGAGGACTATAATGTAACAAGAGCTTGTTCAAATACTGAGGTGCTAAACCATTTAGGGCTTTATAAGTAATAAGCAAGATTAATAGGTAGCCAGTGCAGTGTTGACAGAACCGGGCTAATATGGTCATACTTCCTGGTTCTAGTAAGAACTCAAACTCCAGCTGGTCCAAAATGCAGCAGTTAGTTTATTAAGCGTGCAGAACAACCACCCAATAAAGCATTACAATAATCTAACCTTGAGGTCATAAGAGCATGGGCATGAACATTTCTGCATTGACATGAGAGCATGGTAGTAATTTAGATTATTTTGAGATAGAAAAGCCACTTCCTAGAATTGTAAAACTCATTTTTTCAAAGGAAAGATTGGCTATCATATAGCACACTAGGTTTCTAAATGATGACGAGGAATGACACAGCAGCCATCAAGTCTTAGACAGTGTTCTAGGTTATTACATGCAGAGTTTTTAGGTCCTATAATTAACACCTCTGTTTTTTCAGAATTTAGCACTCGTCAATAGAATTACTCGTCATCCAGTTTTTAATATCGACTATGCATTCCGCTAGTTTTTCAAATTGGTATGTTTCAACGGGCTGCGAAGAAATATAGAGCTGAGTATCACAGCATAACAGTGAAAGCTAACATCCATGTTTCCTGATGATATCTCCCAAGGGTAACATGTAAAGCGTGAAGAGTAACGGCCATAGTACTGAGCCTTGAGGTACTCCATACTGCACTTGTGATCGATATGATACCTCTTCATTCACTGCTACAAATTGATGGCGGTCATACAAGTACGATTTGAATCATGCTAATGCACTTCCATTAATGCCAACAAAGTTTTCTAGTCTATTCAAAAGAATTTGGATCAATAGTATCGAACGCCCCCCCCCCCCCCCAGCGGCTAGATCCAAATCGCACTATAGAGAGATACAACCACAATCAGTGAAGAGCAGGTAATTTTAACTCTAATTAGGAGCAGTCTCAGTACGATGATACGGTCTTAAAGCCTGGACGGGAAATCTCCAGATCCATTTTTCTCAAGAAGGAATAGAATGGTGATGGATACTATCTTTTTAGTATCTTGGACTAATAATAGTCAGAAGAGGATCTATGACTTCTGGAAGCACCTCTTTTAGGAGCTTAGATGGAATAGGGTCTAACATGTTGTTGGTTTAGATGATTTAACAAGTTTATACAAATCTTCCTCTCCTATAGTAGAGAATGAGTGGAATTGTTCCTCAGGGGATCTATAGCACACTATCTGATGCGATACTGTAGCTGACGGCTGCATGGTTACAATTTTATCTATAATAGTATCGATCTTGGAAGTAAAGTAGTTCATAAAGTATTTCATAAAGTCATTACTGCTGTGCTGTTGGGAAATGTCAACACCTGTTGATGCTTTATTTTTCGTTAATTTAGCCACTGTATTGAATCTGTAGGATAGGTTGCTTTCCCGCCAAGCATTACGAAATACCTCTAGTTTTGTTTTCCTCCAGCTGCGCTCCATTTTCCGGGCTGCTTTCTTTAGGGTGCGAGTGTGCTCATTATACCACGGTGTCAGACTGTTTTCCTTAAGCGTAAAGGAGCAACTGTATCTAAAATGCTAGAAAAGAGAGAGTCCATAGTTTCTGTTACATCATCAAGTTGTTCTGAGGTATTGGATATGCTAAGGAATTGGGATAAATCAGGAAGATTACTTACAAAGCAGTCTTTTGTGGTAGAAGTGATGGTTCTACCATACTTGTAACAAGGAGTAGAATTTACAGTTTTAGCTATATGAAGTTTGCACAAGACTAAATAATGGTCTGAGATATCATCGCTTGGCTGTATAATTTCAACACCATCAACATCAATTCCATGTGACAGGACCTACTCATTGTCGAAATAATACTCTAGATTTAATACTGAGATGTGTTGTCTAACCCCAATAGAGTTCAGAATGTCTATGAATGCTGATCCCAATGCATCTTTTTCATTATCAACATGGATATTAAAATCACCAACAATTAAAACTTTATCTGCAGCCAGCACTAACTCAGATATAAAATCAGCAAATTCTTTAATAAAGTCTGTATGGTGCCCTGGTGGCCTGTATACAGTAGCCAGTACAAACATCACAGGGGAATTATCATTAACACTTGTTTCTCTGGACAATGTTATATGAAGCACCATTACTTCAAACGAGTTATACTTGAAGCCCGCCCTCTGAGAAATACTGAAAACATTGTTATAAATTGAAGCAACACCTCCCACTTTACCTTTTGGATGCGGCTCATGTTTATAACAGTAATCTTGGGGGGTAGACTCATTTAAAATAATGTAATCATCAGGTTTTAGCCAGGTTTCTGTCAAACAGAACACATCTAGTTTATGATCAGTGATCATATCATTTACAAAAAGTGCTTTCGTAGAAAGGGACCTGATATTCAATAAGCCAAGCTTTATCATTTGTTTATCCATATTACATCTGTTTTTATTTGTTGAACATAAATTGTGGATTGTGGAGCAGGTGAGATAAAGTGTGCAAAAGTACTTCAAGAAGGAGCACTGATGGTAATATGTAATAGTGGAGAGCAGAGTGTTACAACCCCAGTGTGGTCAGTCAAGGGGAAAAGAGGAGTAACATTAACTTAGGGGAGAAACCCATATTTGCGAAACATACAACACACCAGGTGATGCGTAAAGCAAGACACAAATTGACTGAAATCCAAGCAACCTGGGTAAACAATTTGGAAAGAAAATTTGTTCCTTGGTCTGTTTGAACAACCTTAGGAAGGCCAAATGTAGAGAGAAATTTGATTTAAGACTTGATAACAAAAGCAGCTGTAATTTTACGAAGTGGTATAGCTTCGGGAAAACGAGTAGCAATGCACATAATAGTGAAATGAAATTGGTTTCCAGATTTCGTTTTCGGCAAAGAACTGAAACAGTCAACAATAACTTGTTCGAATGGTTCACCAATCACTGGAATAGTTACAAGTGGGGCAGGTGAAATCACCTGATTCGGCTTTCCAGCCAACTGGCAAGTGTGACATGTATGACAGTATTCAATTGCGGGTTGTTGTTTTTTTTTTAAACCCAGCCAGAAAAAATGTCTGAGTATTCAATTATATGTTTTTTCACACCCAAATGACTAGACAAGTGGTGGTCATGGGCCAGACAACACATCAGGCACGATAATCCGCACTCCAGTCCAAATCTGCAACGTCACTTAGGGCACCACTTACGCATAAGCAAACCATCTTCTATGAAATAAGCAACCATTTTCTCCCTTGCCTCTTCAGGGCTTACAGTAGAAGAGAAACATTTACTCAATGTCAAATCTTTCTGTTGCTCTGCACACATTTGTTCTCGAGTGACAGCTAATGTTAAAACATCTGGATTAGGTGACGTACTCTGTGTACGTGTACCCGCGGACGGCCGCTGAACTTGACTGAGCTTTTAACTGAACTGGTAAAACAGAGGCAGACGGAGGGGAGGGCATCTGGCCTGCGAACACAGGAGCCATAAAAGATAAAGCTGTTTCATCGCCCGCACTATGCAACTGCACTCGTGTGACCGCACACACAGAAAACACTTCAGGATAAGATTCAGCCAAAATAGAGTACGAGTAACTCCCCTAACAGGCAAACTCCAACTTTGACAAAACCTGTAACTAAATCGCATTGTAAGTGTATAATGCCGAGTTCACGCTGCACGATTTTAGCCGATTTTTCACTCGCCGACAGGTTTTGCGAAATCGCAGACAAATGCCCGAAATCAGAGGCAAATCGGTGCTCGTTCACGCGAGTGACAATCACGCAGTGTGAATTATCAAAGACGCGATCTGAGGGAATCGCCGACAGGTCGCAGACGCCCGTGAAATATTTGGCATGCTAAAAATCTGGAGCCGTCGGCGATTCACAATCCTGCTGTGTGAAAAAAGTTCTGACTGAAAAACACATCTGCGATGACCTCCAGCCAATGAGAGCCCAAGATACAGGACAGCGGGAAGTTTGGGGAGGAGTTACAGTATATGAAACGTAGTTTGATGGCCAGTAGTTACACTATCGCGTTCCGCCGGTTGTATCCTTTTATGTCAGCAGGTTGAAGCGACCCAATAATTGTCTTTTAGGCCTGGAAGTGTGAATTGTACTAGGGATACCACGCCAATAAAACAATTATTTTCACCCCCGAAGCGATTTTTACTGGGGGACCCCCTCGAAAAAAATTGGGCTATTTTCAGGCTAGTTTTGAGTAATAATTGGTAGGGCTGTGTATCACCAGCAAAGTCACGATAGATACGTATCATGATACAGAGGCCACGATACGATACATATCACAATACATGACTGCACTGAATTTCACCTCAGCAGAATTTAGAAAAACAGCTGTTTATTAAACACTGCTTACTATAGTGCCATTTCTAACTATTGGCAGAGCAGGCAGTTGACCTCTACATTATGAAGGGCCTCCATAAATGTACCACAGTACAATATAGGTAATAGCATATGTTTCATGTTTACATTGTGCACTCCCACCAGGTACAATATTCTGATTGTTTGCATCTTGTTTTTTAAGCCCATAAATAATAATGTACACGTTCTAATACATTTATATTGTAATGTACTCAATCTAATATGTTTAAAAAATCATTTACATTGCTGGTAGGTTATCATTGCACAAATTAACACACTCTCTACAATAATAAAAAAAAATAGAAGAGTCCTAAACTAACGCGCTGTCTTCACTGTATCTAACGCACACAACTCAAGGATGATCTGATTATACTCGACGGTCCAAACGTTCGAGGGTGGTTTGCACCAACATTTTTGTAACTTTCGCTCAGCTCACTTCCGAAGATGCACGGTTCAAGAACCTCTAGGACATGCCCGTCTGTGCCAGCATTTATGTGAAATGGAAGCAGTTTGGAGCAGTCACACACACAGATCACGTTGCAGCCGAACTCAGACATTCAGGAACAAACATTTTAGCGCTGCCCAGCAATTTTTGTCAACTAAATAGCTTAATCGCTGAAGAGCTACATTATTTTTCTCAACAAGGAGCTGGTAACATCCTTGTTTCTAAAGGAATTAAAGCCACAACTTCACTGTTAATAGAGAAACGCGGCAAAAAACGGTGGTAATTCATACATACACAAACTCTCTCTCTCTCTGTCGTAAATGAACACTTGATGAATCACACTTTTCTGATAATAGACTTGAAGTGGAGATCACTAAACTGCAAGCTAACCTCTGTTTTCAGAAAGCAAGCGCGTTTATCACAGTGGAGAGAGAGCGCGTGCACACATGGTTGCCAGGTTGACAAAGATAAGTAACACACTTAGCAGATATTTCCGTATTGCGCAAGTGTAAAGCTCTGTTTTGGGGTTTACGTCTCTTAATATCAGGCAACCCAGAAGTGTTCCTCTGCGGCCAGATTATTAAAAGATGCTCTATTCATTCTTTTTTAGAAACCTGCACTTTTTACTGTTAGTAAAATAACAATTGGTCCCTCTATATCTCTTTGCCACCTCTGAAGTTCTCAGTCCCTTAAAGTGTATACGGCTGGGAAGCAAGAAAACACACATTCAATGTATTCTCAATACTTCAACTTTATTCAAAGATACAAAGATATTATATAGGCAATGTCGAGGGGAAGTTTCAACCCTTTAACCAATGAGATGTTAGAATACATATAGGATCTTGGCAAGAAAAATGTTGTTTATATAAAAGGGCCACTGTACAGGAAAAAAATGGACACACCCCCCATATTAGGAGAGATTTGGCGAAGGAGCTGAACGCGCTTATAGTCATCACAAAACTCCTTTAACTTGTAGGCTAGTCATTCATGTCCTTATTTGGGAATTTGAACCAAGAAAAAGTAATGCATACATGTGCGCAAATGCGGACTCGACATATGAGAAGAAGAGCTATTAAAAACAGAATAAAGAGAGAGAGAACAGGGAGGAGGGGGGAACATCAGAGAGAGAATGGTGTCTAGGGAGCGAGTGAGAGAGGAGGAAAAAAGAAAAGGAGGGGCTGAAAACATCTAGAAACAAATTCTCAAGAAGGAGTGTTTCCTAACTTATCAATTTTAAACGTTGTAAAATTTTTAACAAATTAAGCGCAGTCCACTGCTGCACACATGCCACAATATCGATACAGGGCCAGCTGTATCGATACTCGTATCGTCAAATCTCTGTGACGATACATCGTCGTATCGATATTTTTCTCTTCTTTTTGAACACGCACTAGGATTGAGATGGGTTTTGTAGCGAAAACCTGGCAACCCTGCACCAGATAGAGCTGTCGGCGATTCTTTCCTATGTGAAGTCATGCAATGGAACCCCATGTCGCGATTCACGTGCATGTGAACCACAGCCGAACTGAATGCTACCAGTAGTCAGGCGTGTGAAAAAACGGCGATCCGACCGGAGGTTTGAAAATCGTTGTCCGTGTGAACTCGGCATAAGATGCAGTGGTAGACTTACAATACCCATTTCAAACCCTTGTCCCAACACACTGGCAACACAGTATGACTTCTCTGACAATGGCAACAGGTCAGAAATAATAAAACTACCCAATCTTCCATCGATTTATGAAACTTAAAATCAATCAACTCTTGATTTAACCAACATTAAAAAAAAAAAAAACTCCAGTAATACTTTGGCAAGGTTTTTGCTCAATTCTGTTTTTCCGGCTAATATACAGTAGTCAACATTTGAAGTGGATCAAAAAAGTTAATCAAAATTGTCCTAAGACAAGAATGCATTTTGTTTTTGGTTTTAGGACAGGTTTGATGAAAGGTTTTCATCCACTTTAAATGTTGACTAGTGTATATTGCCATTTTTGCTTGTCCCAACATAAAATTTAAAGGGGTCATATGATGCGAATTCAATTTTTCCTTTCTCTTTGGAGTGTTACAAGCTCTTGGTGCATAAAGAAGATCTGTAAAGTTGTAAAGACTAAAGTCTCAAATCCAAAGAGATATTCTTTATAAAAGTCAACCACACCTACCTAAAACGGCTCATCTAACACGCCCCCACATGTCTACGTAACAATGTGGGAATATTTGCATAACGCCACAATGTTCACGCCAACGACAGGAAGGGTTTAACTTTATTTTCTATCTGTCGTATTGTTGCCATCGCCATTGTGCAGATCTGTGTTCGTTATGAAAACGAAAACTATTGTTGGCATTACAAAAGGGATCGATATTCCGTCTTCGTCTGCGGGAGCGATCCGTGCTGGTTATGAGGAGGAAACTCTAGAAATCGAACTAGAAATCAGTGGTTAAGTTGTATTTACAACACTGTTCCAGAACAGGTCAACCCAAATATTCAGATGTGGCAGCAAATTTTATGGAGGATGTTTACCCGAGGCGGACAGTAACTAAGTACAATTACTTGAGTATTGTACTTAAGTACATTTTTTTGAGTATCTGTACTTTACTTGAGTATTTTTTTTTCTGGGAACTTATGACTTTAAATTCACTACATTTGAAAGACAAATATTGTACTTTTCAATCCACTACATTTTTCTGTCAATGTCCTCGAAGTAGAAAGTCGTTATTATGTAGCAGCTTTGAAAGTCAGTAGATAATTTTTTTCTTCTCTAAAACATGACTATTTTTTTTCAGACAGTTTATCAGTAAACACTCTTGTAGGGCTACATGAAGAGATTCCCCAGCATTTTTTAAACACTGACCAGCTGCAAATGTGATATATATTTACAACAATTCAATAACAAGAAGTTAATATTGTGGTATATATTAGACACAATATTGTATGATTTTGCTAAATTGTGTAAGTGAAAAATATTACCTGTAAAGCCAGAAGGACCTGTTGTGCGTTCTCCTAATAAAACACAATAGGGCGTTGGCTTGAAAGCCCGCAGGCACAGGGACCTTTCTGTGGTGACAAAAAGTACTGTGGTTTTTTTTTTTGATGTCAAAAAAAAGCTGCTGTTGCTAAAGTAAAGCTTACAGTTGTGTTGCTGCACTGTAAACAATGGAGTGGAATGTAACGTAAAAGACGTGAAAATGTACAGTAAAAAAGACTGTAAAATGGTTAACGGTAAATTCCCCTACTAATATATACGGTGAAAAACTGTATTGGAGATTACATGTATTGGACATTAATTTTACGGTAGTATAACGTTTTTGGAAGTGAAAAATACTATAATTTACAGTGTATAACGTAAAACTGACATTTCCAGAATTCCCTGCGTTACATTTCAAATTGGATGTTTTTTTGTTGAAATAACTATGTTTTTTCTTATCAGTTTTGTATATTAGGGTTGTGTGTTACACCTAATGTTGTTAAATGAATGTTTATTGCATTATTTCAGTTTCATGTGTGTTACCGTGTTGGTGTTTAGTGTTTGTGTGAATGATGCTGTGCACCTTCTATATATGTTATTAACTAAAAGCTACTTGCGATGGGCTTTGGTTCATCATGTGACTATCTCATCACCACCTGCATTTGGTGGTAATCAGTGTATTACAAAGCTACAAAACTGATTTCAGTACTTCAATAGGTTGGTATATTAACATTATATCAGTTAATGAAATTACGGTATTTAACTGTAAATTTAAGTTAAAACCGTAAAACGTTGCTACCGTATTTTTAATTAGATTTCAACCACAGCTGCCGTTTTTTTACCGTAAATTTTACGGAATTTTTTTACAGTGTGGGGTATTTAAAGCAGGTTTGATGTTTATTGTATTTCCTTATCACTCTGATGGTCAGGCTTTCACTGTCACTCTGTTCAAATGTGGAGAAATGGCTACAATAAGATTGTAGGGCGCGTGTGGCCACTAATTCCTGATTTTTGGGGGGGTGGTAGGGGTAGGGGTGTTAAATATTTATTTATGTTTAGTTTTTTTCCCCATAGGTTTTTAAAATTCTAAAAGCTCTTTATTATTAACTTACATTTTACATTACATTAGTCATTAGCACGCTTTTATCAAAGCGACTTACAATAAGGACCGCAATAGAAGCAAAATCAAAATAACAAAAGAGCAAAATATATAGTGAAATGACAAGTTCAGGTTAGCCTAACCAGTCCATGTAGCAAGGTGTAGGTTTATATCAGTTAAATTAAGTATACTATTAAGGTATTGCAAGATTAATACAAACAATAAAACAGTGCAATGACATAAAAAAGGAAATTTACTTTTGGTACTTAAGTACTTTTAAAAGCAAATACTTCTGTACTGTTACTTAAGTAAAAATCTGTCTTTACAAATTTTACTTGTAATGGAGTAATATCTGACCAGCAGTATCTGTACTTTCACTAAAGTAATAGAGTTGTTACTTTGTGCCTCTGTGTTATGATCCTGGAGGTAGATCCAATGCTGGCTGTTTGACTCACAGGCTGTATCGTAGTTTTTATATTAAAGAATTTGCACTGACGATCTAAAATGCAAGTTTGAGCATTGTAGGTAGTATTGTGTTGTTATTTTCTACGCCACAACTGCAGGAAGCTGGTTTATCGTTTTACGTGGCGCAATGCAATGCAGAAAAAAGACAGCAAAGTCATTATAATCCGAATTATGTCCCATGATGCTACCAAATGCCTCGTTTATAATGGGTATTTAAATGTTTGTATCGTTGCTCCGGCCCGGGACGGCTATCACAGAATGGTAAGGGGTGTAACATTTCCGTCACACGCTAGAGGTAGTTGGCCAATCACAATGCACTGGATAGCTGGCCAATCAGAGCACACCTCGCTTTCAGATCGATGAGCTTTGTAAAAAAATCGACACGTTTCAGAAAGGCGGGGGCATAGAGGAGAAACAATAATGTAACAGTATGTGGAAAATAAGGTGTTTTTTTTACCTTAAACCGCATTAACACACTGCATTACAGCAAATACACAAAATAATGTTCTTTTACGACACATCATATTCAAAGTCATCAAAGTTCTTTAATGAGAACTTTCAACCCACTGAAAAATAAGAAGCAATATTAAGTCACAGATGCATTTTTATTTATTCTTATTATTCTTGAAATAAGTTATAATTACCTTGTGGTTTATTGATGATTTTCAGTCTCTGAAATAGAAAAGTTCTATCAATTATGGATGGCATCATACATACATATGTAACAATATTTAATAAGAGTTCTAACACCGTGTCTACACCGGACGGCACAACAAAATACAATAGAACCTATTATAATCAGTGATGGAGTTTACATGGATGCAGGCGGCGCGGACAAATACCTGCCAGGAAAATTGATGCATGTTATATTTATGATGTTCTGACACAGTTCAAAAGTATTTTTAAGTCACTTTGTGATTGCAGTGTAAAAACGGATGAAAGTGTGTAGCTTGGAGATAGAGAATGGGATATACGTCACTGTGCATTGCATTTCGGGGTACAATACAAATCACAGAGGGAAAAATGGACTATGGTAAGATTTGAGAGCTTCGGTTTTATAAGATAAGGATTACTTTCGAATCCATTGTTATCAGTATTTAGTTTTTGAATAAGTATATTATGTTCACCAAGGAAACGGCATTTATTGGATCAATATAAACACAGTAATGTGTGCACTAGTATATGATTTTAAATAAACATATAATAATAATATAATAAAATCTATTTCTATGTGGCATATATTGTAAAATGTAGTATTCTTGTTTTTCACTAAAGCTGATTTGAAGGATCATGTGACCTGAAGACCGGCGTAATGAGCGAAAATCAGCTTTGTCACTTTTTAAAAACATACTGAAAGTGAAAATAGTTACATTAAGTATGATAATTTCAAATAATATTTCACTGTTTCTACTGTATTTTAAATCCAATAAATGCAGCCGTGGTGAGCATAAAAGACTTCTTTCAAACACATGACAAATCTGACCCTTAACCTTTAGGCAGTGTATGTTTGAGGTGTTACTTACTAGTCATATGGTTCATAATGTCTAGATATGTTCTTCGACAGGAGATACACTCCAACTCTAGTGCACAGCCGTCAGCATGGAAGAATCTAGCAACATGAACAATCTGTCACAGAGTCAACAATATTTATTATACAATGCCATTGCAGGTTTATATACAAACCCAATTCCAAAAAAGTGGGGACACTGTACAAATTGTGAATAAAAAACAGAATGCAATGATGTGGAAGATCCAAATTTCAGTATTTTATTCAGAATACAACATAGATGACAAATCAAATGTTTAAACTGAGAAAATGTATCATTTTAAGGGAAAAATAAGTTGATTTTAAATTTCATGGCATCAACACATCTCAAAAAAGTTGGGACAAGGCCATGTTTACCACTGTGGCATCCCCTCTTCTTTTTATAAAAGTCTGCAAACGTCTGGGGACTGAGGAAACAAGTTTCTCAAGTTTAGGAATAGGAATGTTGTACCATTCTTGTCTAATACAGGCTTCTAATTGCTCAACTGTCTTAGGTCTTCTTTATCACATCTTCCTCTTTATGATGTGCCAAATGTTTTCTATGGGTGAAAGATCTGGACTGCAGGCTGGCCATTTCAGTAACCGGATCCTTCTACGCAGCCATGATGATGTAATTGATGCAGTATATGGTCTGGCATTGTCATGTTGGAAAAAAAACATGAAAAAAAAAACTTTCCCTGAAAGAGACGACGTCTGAATGGTAGCATGTGTTGTTCTAGAACTTGGATACACCTTTCAGAACTGATGGTGCCTTTCCAGATGTGTAAGCTGCCCATGCCACACGCACTCACACAACCCCATACCATCAGAGATGCAGGCTTCTGAACTGAGCGCTGATAACAACTTGGGTTGTCCTTGTCCTCTTTAGTCCGGATGACATGGTGTCCCATTTTTCCAAAAAGAACTTCAAATTTTGATTCGTCTGACCACAGAACAGTTTTCCATTTTGCCACAGTCCATTTTAAATGAGCCTTGGGCCAGAGAAAACGCCTGCGCTTCTGGATCATGTTTAGATATGGCTTCTTTTTTGACCTATAGAGTTTTAGCCGGCAACGGCGAATGGCACGGTGGATTGTGTTCACCGACAATGTTTTCTGGAAGTATTCCTGAGCCCATGTTGTGATTTCCATTACAGTAGCATTCCTGTATGTGATGCAGTGCCGTCTAAGGGCCCGAAGATCACGGGCATCCAGTATGGTTTTCCGGCCTTGACCCTTACGCACAAAGATTGTTCCAGATTCTCTGAATCTTTAATGATATTATGCACTGTAGATGATGATAACTTCAAACTCTGCAATTTTTCTCTGAGAAACTCCTTTCACTATTTATTTCAATATTGCTCACTATTTTTCGCCGCAGCATTGGGGGAATTGGTGATCCTCTGCCCATCTTGACTTCTGAGAGACACTGCCACTCTGAGAGGCTCTTTTTATACCCAATCATGTTGCCAATTGACCTAATAAGTTGCAAATTGGTCCTCCAGCTGTTCCTTATATGTACATTTAACTTTTCCGGCCTCTTATTGCTACCTGTCCCAACTTTTTTGGAATGTGTAGCTCTCATGAAATCCAAAATGAGCCAATATTTGGCATGACATTTCAAAATGTCTCACATCCAACATTTGATATGTTATCTATATTCAATTGTGAATAAAATATAAGTTTATGAGATTTGTAAATTATTCCATTCCTTTTTTACTCACAATTTGTACAGTGTCCCAACTTTTTTGGAATTGGGTTTGTAAATAAACTATAGCAGAGGTGAAATGCAGAAAAGAAAAATAATAATTTGCATAATATACAAAAAAAGGATTTAATAACAGAATGTAAATTTTTAGGTTTACTTATTTAGTAATGCTCCTACAGTGTTACTCATGTTTGGACATCAAAGCCCTTTTAAAATAACTAACAAGCAAACACACACACATATATATATTAATTTTGTAAAAGAAAATTACAGATGCATGGTGATATAGGCGAAATATGTTGTGAAAGATGCATATAAAGTTATTTAATACGCTTTTTCAGATCACCTGTGTTTTCTATATCTCTGTCAGCAGCTCCCTTCAGAAATTTTAAAATCAGGAACTTCTCCTGTGTCATAGTTTTTTTTTCTTTTCTGACGCTTACTACCTCTGTATAAAGTAGTATAAGCAGAGCAGTGCTTTTGTACTGTAGTAACCAAGGAAACATATATCACTGCTGTTTTCATAACGCACCATGTGTTCAGAAATGAATTTGCATTATTTATTCAGTCCATTGGTTTTGTGAGGTGTATAAGGCGCTGCATACAGTGACACCAGGAGTGTGACGCTGTGTTTTTCGTTGTGAAACTACTTTGTTTGGCCTTCCAAAAATGGACACGACTAGAAATCAGTGGTTAAGTTGTATTTACAACACTGTTCCAGAACACTTCAAACAGATATTCAGATGTGTGTAAGTACGTTTTTTATATTTAAAGAGTTTTATATTTTATATATTTAAAGCATGTTTTTGGGCGTCGAGTAGAGCTGTTGTTTGTCATTTCTCTGACACACATGCAGACAGGTTATTGTTACCGGCGACATGCAAGCATCGCGTAACAGAGACCAGTATAAGTTCAGGTATAATCATAATGATGTCCCACTGGACCAAAAAATGCCCTCGTTTTATAATGAGTTTCATTTTTGGAATCATACAGTCGGCTGATGGCATCACAATATGGTGAGGGGCGTAACATTCCCGTCACACGCTTGAGTTATTCGGCCAATAACAACGCACTGGATAGCTGGCCAATCACAGCACACCTCGCTTGTCAGACCGATGAGCTTTGTAAAAATAGACGAGACCGTTTCAGAAAGGTGGGGCGTAGAGGAGAAACAATAATGTACAGCAGTGGTCACCAACCTTTTTTAGGCCCAAGATCCCTGACCTCAGCCTTTATGAAAAACAAGATCTACCTATTGAAAAATTGATAGAAAAAGACATCCCAGATCGTACTTCAAATTTGAGGCCTTTTACTTAGCTATGATCGGCGCATCACTAATTAAAATACTGATTCAGAATTCAGATTTTCTTTTCTTTCTTTCTTTTTTTTCTTTTATCTAGCAAATTGGATACTGATACTGATTTTTAAGCAAATGTATTTATTGGCTATTTGCTTTATAACAAACAAACTGGCTTTAAACAAAAAAATATCTAGCCATTTGAAATTAGAAGCAACCACTGCATTTTAATCACGATCAGCACGGGCAGTTGTTTTTGATTTGATTTAGATAAATTTCAGGATTTAAAACAAAAAACAGAATGGTCTGACTTTAGGTGATATTTATTTATTTGCTACATAAAAATAATCTGGCACGACACCAAAACAGCTCTGAATGAGACTCAGATTCACTCTCTGACAGCAGGTGGAGCTTATGAAACAGGGTTGCCAGGTTTTCGCCAATAAAACTAGTCCAATCGTGTTTCGAAGGTTCCCCTGTAAAAATCGCATTCGGGGGGTAAAATACACGTTTTTTCGGCGGGGATCTTCCAGTAAAATTCACATTCCAGGGACTAAATATAACACGTTATTGGGGTTGCTTCAACCTGCGGACATGAAAAACAACCCGCGGCACGTGTCAAGTAGCACAATTCCCGCGGACTTGGCGACACTGCTTATGAGACCCGAAACGAAATAATAGCGTTTCCTTGGTACCGCTGTAAACAAAGCAGAGCTGCGCTTTATACGGGGAGAAGAAAATGCCATTGCCATCAACACCTTTCTCAAACCAGTTCCCTTCAGTTGAGGCATTAATTTACCACCCATAAATGTAATGCATGGTGGTACTTATTTTACTGTTTGTTTTTTGGGATCTACTGGGACGTGATAAGCTGCGACGAGGTGTTGGTGACCATGATGTCAGTATGTGGAAAATAATGTGTTTATGCGGTTTAAAGTAAAAAAAAATGTATTCCACCCAAATACACAAAATAATGTTCTTTTTAGCAGCATCATATGACCCCTTTAAATGATGGGTGTAAAATATGAATGATGGGTGTAAAATATGATATAGTCCAAGCTTACATGATGATGTATGTCTTACCTGTATATTTTTGTTTTCTTTTCCAGCAATCTCAAAAATGGACTCGTTTCCTTCCTGTTTGGTGACTCCTGTGCTTGCTGTTTCTGTTTGAAGGTCATTGCATGTGTCTGATTGAGCAACTGTCGTTGTGCATTTCTGTTTGCAGTGCTTTGCTTAAATTTTGAACCCTTAGCAATAATAAAAGTCTTTGGAGTTTTCCATTTGGGTTGTGGTTGTACATGTTTTCCGTGATTTAATATCCTTATGGATATGTGCTTCTGCGACAATTATTTCACGCTAAAAAATGAACCTGTTATAAACATTACACTTTCTTTTTTTTTTTAGCAGCACGTGGTATAGCAGTCTTAAATGCAATAACTAAAACAATTATCCTAAATAACTTTTCTTGTCAGCTTACCAACAGTTTAATATGTAAATGGAAAGAATTAATTTATTTGTCTGACCGGTGTTATTTTCCACTTTCTTTTCTTCATGTTTTCCTTGGTTGCATTCTTCACTCTATGGCATTCTCGTAGAGCTCCTGGGATGCAACCTTATTTTCTTCATGCATGGGGAATGCATAAACCTAACTGTAGCCTATATGTTCAGAAGGATATTATGATTTTGATGTTTAAATGCTGAAAACAGTAACTTCTGTAATTAAAAATGTCATCAAATCAGGAGTCTATTTTCTTTTTCCAGAAATGAATATTAATTTGGCATTAATTCAAATCAATTAGTAAAAAAAAATCAATCTGCAAAACAAAACAAAAAGATAATAGAATGCAAAAGGCAAAAAAAAATTTAAGGAATAATACCCTTTCAAATCCAATATGGGTGTATATTTAAGTTTAATTTAGTCAACTCTCTTAGTCTGAGTTGCAAGGTGTCAGGTCTGATGGTAAAAGCACACATGGGCGACTGGATTTTTCAAGTGTTGTTATGGAAATGGCAGATGAGGGATGAAACCGGGACGTAAACTGGCTCGGACGAATGTCCTCTGCACGTCCGCCAGCGAACGTCAAAAAGAGGACCAAATGTGGACGTCCTCAAAACGTCCGCCAGGACGTATAACGTTCGGAACGTCCGGGGGACGTCCCCTGTTTGCTGGGATGGAAGGGAAAAGTATAGTTAAAGAAGCATGCAAGGAAAGTGGAATATTTGTATTACAGGAAGGCATCTTTATAATATACAAAACAGTATTAGAAAAAGTCAATGGCTATATAGTTTCAGTAGAGAAGATCAGATTATTTTAGCAAGACTAAGAATGGGACATACTAAACTTAATTCGACTGTTTATATAATAGGTAAACATAGTACAGGATTATGTGAAACATGCCAAGTAAAGGAAACAGTAGTACACGTGTTATTAATTTGTCCTAGGTATGAGCAGGAAAGGAATTCATTAATAAGAGAACTCTACAACATGGGATGCAAAGAATTTACAATCAGAAATGTATTAAATACAAATCAAGGATCAGTACAAATTATAAAAGCTGTTTTAAAATACATTAAGAACAGAATATAGTTTTTAAAATGCACACCTAGACTGAAATCACTTCACACTCCAGCACAGGAGGCGGCGATATGCACCTAAAAGCTGGTATGCAACTCGCCACAGAAGAAGAAGAAGAGCAGCCCACTCCTGAAGAAGTCTTTGTCCTGACAAAAACAACACCGAATCAGTGAAGATCAAACAGAAGGATTTTTTAGGTTGTTTCTGAACAGCAGATCTTTATGATTCACTTTTGAAAGCGTCGTTCAGAAAGTAAAAGTAGAGTTTATATTGCTGGGGATCAAACAGTGAGAATGGATTTACTAACTGTAGAAGATCTTTCTTGTCCCGTGTGCTGTGAAATCTTCAAGTCTCCTGTTCTTTTATCATGTAGTCACAGTGTCTGTAAAGAGTGTCTCACACAGTTCTGGAAAACAAAGGAAACTCAGGAGTGCCCCGACTGTGGGAGAAGATCATCGAAACCTGACCCTCCTGCTAATCTCGCATTACAAAACTTGTGTGAGATGTTCCTGAAGGAGAGAAAAGAGAGGCGTTCATCAGGATCTGGGGAGATCTGCAGTTTACACAGTGAGAAGAACAAACTCTTCTGTCTGGAGAACAAACAGCCTGCGTGTGCGGAGTGCTTAACTTCTCAAAAACACGTCAATCACACAGTCAGACCCATCAGTGAAGCTGTTCCATCATATAAGGCAAGACAGATTTACATCTGAGGATAAAAACATATGGAAGAAATCTCTCGGTAACATTCTGCTCGTATTAGATGAACATATTGCAGAAGTCTCTGGTGTCTCATAGATTTTCCCTTTAAATTCTAGGAGGAGCTGAATACAGCACTGAAAGCTTTACAGAAGAAACGTACACACAGTGAAAACATTAAAGGAGTGTTGGAGAAAACACTTCAACACATCAGGGTGAGGGAAACAGAATCCAGAGTCATTTTCATTACGATCACTGTGGACAGTTATGATTTGCTATGTTTAATATAATAGATTCCAGTTGATTAGTTCTGTAAATGATGAGCAGCGATCTGTTTTATGTCGGTATCTCAGATATGAATGATGTGATTGTGTTGATTGAGACGGTGCTTGAAGTGACTGTGGTTTGATTTCAGTCTCAAACTGAGCACACAGAGCATCAGATTAAACAGCAGTTTGAGAAGCTTCACCAGTTTCTCAGAGACGAAGAAGCAGCTACAATCACTGCACTGAGGGAGGAAGAGGAGCAGAAGAAGCAGATGATGAAGGAGAAGCTGGAGGAGATGAACAGACACATCTCGGCACTTTCGAACACAATCAAAGACACGGAGGAGATGATGAAAGCCAATGATACCTGCTTTCTAAAGGTTCTGACTTGAGATCATCCATTGATTGATTGATGATTGATTGAGTTGTTGATGATCAATGGTGTGTTTGTTCTGCAGGAGTTTCCAGTCACGATGGAAAGGTGAGTGATCTGCTGCTGTCTCTGGTCTCTCTGCTTCTGATCCAAAGCCACGGCAGTTCTGACTCCCGCATGCTCTTCCAGAGTCCAGATCTCATCACAGCTGGATCCACAGATGACTTCTGGAGCTTTGATTCATGTGCCGCGTTATTTGGGCAACCTGCTGTTCAGAGTCTGGAAGAAGATGCAGGACATCGTCCAATACAGTGAGTCTGCAGAAGATCTGAGCTCACACACATTCAGTTTATCATGACACAAAAGCACTAGATTATTTCAGTTGTAAGTAAGTGAAGATTATACTACTTAATATTACCCAATATTTTATGAGAATGCTTCATTTCTCTCTTTTTTTATTCCATCTGCTTAAGTCCATAACACACACAACAGTGTAAAGGTGAAAAGAAATGTGATTCTGACACATGGAAGCCTCTGGAGCACCTCAAATATAATATAGTGCTCAAGAAACTTCAATATGTATTTCAAGTTCCTCAAAGACTTTTCATTAATAAGGTTTTACTAGAGGAACTATTGACAGTCTCTAGAGTCCATGAAGAAAATTCTTAATTTTATAAGCTGAGGCCAGATTCACAACAATAAGAATAACATTGTTACTATTATTCTCGGTTTTTAAGAGAAAACTTAAGAAGAGTTAATGTTGAAAAGAATGTTAAAAAGACTCTTCAGGTTATGTTATATATATATATACAAACCCGATTCCAAAAAAGTTGGGACACTGTACAAATTGTGAATAAAAACAGAATGCAATGATGTGGAAGTTTCAAATTTCAATATTTTATTCAGAATACAACAGGTATGACATATCAAATGTTTAAACTGAGTAAATGTATCATTTTAAGGGAAAAATAGTTGATTTTAAATTTCATGGCATCAACACATCTCAAAAAAGTTGGGACAAGGCCATGTTTACCACTGTGTGGCATCCCCTCTTCTTTTTATAACAGTCTGCAAATGTCTGGGGACTGAGGAGACAAGTTGCTCAAGTTTAGGAATAGGAATGTTTTCCCATTCTTGTCTAATACAGGCTTCTAGTTGCTCAACTGTCTTAGGTCTTCTTTGTCGCGTCTTCCTCTTTATGATGCGCCAAATGTTTTCTATGGGTGAAAGATCTGGACTGCAGGCTGGCCATTTCAGTACCCGGATCCTTCTTCTACGCAGCCATGTTGTAATTGATGCAGTATGTGGTCTGGCTTTGTCATGTTGGAAAATGCAAGGTCTGCCCTGAAAGAGACGACGTCTGGATGGGAGCATATTTTGTTCTAGAACTTGGATATACCTTTTTGATGGTGCCTTTCCAGATGTGTAAACTGCCCATGCCACACGCACTCATGCAACCCCATACCATCAGAGATGCAGGCTTCTGAACTGAGCGCTGATAACAACTTGGGTTGTCCTTGTCCTCTTTAGTCCGGGTGACATGGTGTCCCAGTTTTCCAAAAATAACTTTAAATTTTGATTCGTCTGACCACAGAATGGTTTTCCACTTTGCCACAGTCATTTTTAAATGAGCCTTGGCCCAGAGAAAACTTCTGCGCTTCTGGATCATGTTTAGATAGGGCTTCTTTTTTGACCTATAGAGTTTTAGCCGGCAACGGCGAATGGCACGGTGGATTGTGTTCAATGTTTTCTGGAAGTATTCCTGAGTCTATGTTGTGATTTCCATTACAGTAGCAATCCTGTATGTGATGCAGTGCCGTCTAAGGGCCGAAGATCACGGGCATCCAGTATGGTTTTTCCGGCCTTGACCCTTCACGCACCAAAGAAAAAAAAAAAAAAAAAAAACAAAAGAATTGTTTCCAGATTCTCTGAATCTGTGGATGATATTATGCACTGTAGATGATGATAACTTCTAATTCTTTGCAATTTTTCTCTGAGAAACTCTTTTCTGATATTGCTCCACTATTTTTCGGTGCAGCATTGGGGGAATTGGTGATCCTTTGCCTATCTTGACTTCTGAGAGACACTGCCGCTCTGAGAGGCTCTTTTATACCCAATCATGTTGCCAATTTACCTAATAAGTTGCAAATTGGTCCTCCAGCTGTTCCTAATATGTACATTGAACTTTTCCGGCCTCTTATTGCTACCTGTCCCACTTTTTTGGAATGTGTAGCTCTCATGAAATCCAAAATGAGCCAATATTTGGCATGCCATTTAAAAATGTCTCACTTTCAACATTTGATATATTTTATTCACAACAGAATATAGATAACAAATTTATGGATTGTAAATTAGTTATTCCATTCCCCTTTGTTTACCCTCACAATTTTACAGTGTCCCAATTTTTTTTGAATTGGTGTATATATATCTAAGATGCAATATCACACGAGTATGTGAGATCAGGCCGAGTGCCGTAGTAAATCACAGCATGCCGATACTACAGCCTAGCTCACTTCTACAGAGTGTGTATTGCGTTTATACACCGTTTGGAATGGCACGAGTGTGTAATAAATTAGAACAAAATGGAGTGCTTTAAAAGCCCTCTTTTATGGCAGAACTACTTTCTTTCCGCCATAGATTTAAATCTACGTGAACGTTTAACCAGCTGACCCCAGGCTTCCGTTACTAATTCATAAACGTCACTTTAGAGCTAGTAACGAAGGAACGTTGAGTTGCTTCATTAAAGCTTATTGTATTACTGTTTTAAAAGCAGTGTATTATGTATAGTAGATATTATGTGAGAGAGATGGACTGAGCGAGTGTGATACCTGCATCTGATACAGCATCTCAGTCTCCTACACACAATAAAACATAAGTTTGAATGTCCACTGAGGAAAGCGTTATCTTTGTCGTATCGTTAATATCCTTTCATCTGTTAAGGGTGATTTCCTATGACAGCGCTGCTCAGTGCATTTGTTAACTGAGTCTTTTTTGAAAGTAAAAATACTTCTGTTTACAAAGTGAATTTCAATGTAAAAGTCTTTACTGCAGTGCTGACTCATAAAAACAGTCTCTTGTTGCCATCTAATGGCGGAACAATGTAACTATAATCACCATCATGAACACTCACACCATGTCTCGGTAATAAATACTATTATTAAATACTATTATTATTTATATAAAATATTATTTATTGAATAATCATATTTAATAAACAACAACAGTAGCCATCATAAAAGTTGCTAGGCAATCCAGTCAACCGTACAAAGGCAGCATGATATACTGTAGGGCAGGTTATACAGCATTGAATTTACATAAACATGATAAGATTTTGCTAAAACTATTTGCTCTGCAACAAATAATAGTTTAATGAGACCAAAGACTGCCCATTAGATTTACCCAAAACGAATTATATCTCATGTTTAACCACTGTAGAGACATCAGAGTCAGCGGTAAATTCCAGAAGATCTGGCCGCGGTGAGGCACTCTCGGCGGGTGTAATGATCGCTAACGCCCTGGAGCTCACGTCTCCGAAAACGTCAAAGCAAATTTTCAAAAAGACGTTATCTTTATTAACAAACTTAATATTATTTGACGTCCCAGCAAGCACATTCTCGCCTAAAAAACTCTTAAAACTGCATTTCGTGACACAAAACAGTATTATTTTTAAAACTGTCGTGGATTTGGGCATCCTCCGTGACACTCGCAACTTCGGCAAGCGGAGTGAAACGGTGAAGAGGTCGAGGAGCACTGTTGGACTCTAATATCGCACTCCGATCAGCCAATCAGATTCGAGAACCAGAAAGAACTGTTGTATACTATTATATAAATATCTATATATATATAATTCTATATCGGGCCTAAAACTACTTGTGCCACACCTGCCAATGGCCGGTGATGTGATAAAATTTACCGGCCATGAAACTCTTTTTGCAAAAACAGGCAGTCATTACTACTAATGACTAAACATATTTACAATGTTTTTAATTTGTCCTTTACTTTACTTACAAGAAGAAAAAAACAAACAGATTGATTGATTTATCTTTTTTTTTTTGTCCCTAAAAAACGTTGAGATTCTTGTCCTTTGCATGTTTTCGGCAAACGGAGCAGGCCATCGTGTTACACCTGTTTCACACATACTCAGTTTGCAGTGTGTATGTGGTGCATATTTTTTCCGCACCCATGTTAACGGATTAGAGCAGGGCTATTCAATTAGCTTCATTTGAGGGCCAGATTATCGAACTGAAAATTTGAAGGGGGCCAAGGGGGTGGGGGCCGTCCCGATCTCTTTCTGGGGGGACCTATAAATTTTGAAATTAAATTGAAATCTAAAATCTATAAAAGGTTAAGATTAGTGCTGTCTTTCAATCGATTAAAAAAACAATTAATCACACATTTTTCTGTAGTTAATCATGATTAATCTAATTTTGAACCTCCAAATTAATGTAGAAACAACATAAAGATGGTAAAAAGATGCCATTAAAACATCTAAAATATACTAAGTAGCCTATTATTAATGAAGTATTGATACCAATAATGCTACTGGTGTCTCTATTAAATGCATTTCCCCTCAACTTTACCTATTAATTATAGCCATTCAACAATACAGTATAATTAAATCCATTTTTTACCATTTAATAGGATCTGAAATATTAAGTGATTTTAAAACAATTTTCACATAAATTATTAAATTGTATATGCATAAACGATACAGATTAATCTTTATTCAAGCTACAAAAGTTAATCAGTGTTGTGGCAAAAACAATTACTAACAAAATAGCATCACAGAGTAAGAGACATGGAATCAAATTATATTTAAGGAAAGAAGTTTATTTTCCTTAAAGAGGTATGTTCATGTTTCAGCAGGTACCCTGAAGCACAACAGACCCAAAATCACACTGAAAACAGACAGCCTTATTATACTGTTATCACCCCCACTTCTTGCAGGTTTTCCTTAACCCAAACCTAGCTGTATTCAGAAAAAACAATGGTCCTTCTAACCCCCCTGGGCTTTTATTATCTTCACATCTGTGAGGTCAACAACCCCTCTGTCTTTCCTGCACTAAAGAGTTCAAAGGTTCTTTCTGATCATTTGTTTTTACTGTTTGTTTGTGTGCCTTCACACCCGTGAGGCCAGAAGTACTAACCCTTCTGTCTTTCCTGATTAAATTACCCGCACTAAATACTTCAAAGGCTCTCTGTTTTACTGTGTGATGTCTTTGTTGCATTTCAGGTGACATACATAAAGAGAAAAACATTAATTTTCCCACTACAATTCCTCCTCTTTATCATTCTCTGATAAACGATTTGGATTCATTAACATTAGGTTTGATTATAACAACTTAAAAACACGCTTGTTTCTAATTCTAAGCAAAGTCATACATGATTATAATTGTTTCAAGTCATTTCATCACAGTTGTACTCCTCATGTCTGACTTTCGTATATCTGATCATTCTTCACATTTCTGTGTAAATGTCATCACTTTCGTCACTCTCATAATCATCACATTTGTGTTCACTATCTATCGTTTTGGTCAGTTTTACTGCTTGTATGGGCGTCCCAGCCCTGACCAATCTCTGTACTGAGCTGGAAATACACCTCATAATGCATGGCAAGCAAAACAGAATCAGAATTCCTATCACTACAATTGGCAGAACAGTTTGAATTATCCAGTACATCCATCCTCCCCACAAAGACATAATCCACCTGGCCCACAGGTTGTCAGTCCGCTCAGGTTCTCTCACGGCCTCTCTCATGTGTTCAATTATGTTGGTTATATTATCACTGTAATCAGGAATGTTAAAACAACAAGATATTCCCAGCATCTTACACACTCCGCCCCTTTCGCCCATAAGCATATCAAGAACTAAACAGTTTTGAATGACTGAGTCCCTCAGTTGCCTCATTTCATCACTTGTTAATGTCAAAGCATTTTCTGTGCTATTGGCCATTGCTAATACCCATTAATCTTGTTAATCGTTACTGTTGTACCCACCCCTAAGAAAATGGACCAACCTACATTTGCTCCTGGTGTCGTCCACGGATCAGTTAGTGTGTACCCCGCATAATGATTTGGCAAAGCCCCAGGCAAAATCTTAATGTCTCGTCTCTCCCTCTTACCTACTTTGCTTGGTAAATACACAGAAGTTCCCACATTCATCAAAGCTGGATAACAGCAACCTGACCAGTCTTTTTTTTGGCAAACGGTGATAAGCTCTGTCACCACACACCCACACCGCGGCTGGTGAACTTTCATTCGGTTTGTGAAATGGACATGTGAAGTTGATTTCTTTGTTGTTGATGATTGCTGTACAATTGTTCATTGTTCCGTCCTGTACGTTGATTTTGATCCTGCAGTCAGACCATCCGGTCTTTAACATTCTCGGTCTGTTGAAACAGACACAAACATCACCCTGGGCATATGTTACCCTCAAAGGTGGAATTGCTATATCGGTGTTGTTGTATTGCTGTATGTGGTCACAGTCGTCAGCAGGCTGTTTCGTTGGTGTCCTTCCTTCCTCCAGGTCCACAACAGTTTTTAGCACATCAGTCATTTGTTGAGGAATAAGACACTTAGTTTCGTTGGCTGTTGCTGCCGTCAGAGGGACAGTTTTCCAGGCATGAGACATTTGCAGACACATCCAGCAGCTCGTTTTGATCTTCAGTTCCTCTTTCTGCAGTATTGCCAGCGCGCAGGCTTTGTTCCCCTGGCATTTCATCATGGCTTTCTGTACTTCAGGATTTACCTGACCTTTGCTTGTGTCTCCATCCCCCATCCAGGTCAGTTCCTCTTCAGTAGCTTGTTCGACCTCAGGTGACACAGGTGACAAGAAAGGTGTCATCGTCGTTGCGGTCCATGGTCTGGCTGCCTTGACTACCATAATGTCTATTGTCTCATACCAGTCAGTCCCAGTCAAGTCCAGGGCACAGTAATACCTGCCTTGGTCAGCACGTGTTGCATGTTTCAATTCCACTCTCATCCCATACCTGTTGTTACTCAGTTTGTCTTCAGCGTGCACCCGAAATCTTTCATCGTATCCTGACTTGTAGTTATAAGCGTATGCTTTCACGTCGGTCCATTTACATGGGCTTTCGCAGATGTAGAA